>JAPDOI010000004.1:6315000-6810000 GCA_029168955.1 Aplectana chamaeleonis | reverse complement strand
CCTCAACTGCGATACAAACACCGAAGTACCCCGAGGCAAGCGGAAAAAAAATCCCACGGGAAAAACAGTGGATCATCCGAAGATCACGATATGGTGCTAGTAGCGCAGTAGCTGTTCATATCGATTTGGAATTCCAGTCTGCAGTCTGCAGTTGCAGACAGCCGCAGATACAGTGAGCAGCTCGAAGGCATTCGTGACGATTACACGAAGTCCGGGACGGATAATTTTTGTACCGGCACGATTGTCCGCTAGCTACGTACTGCAACAGCGGCTGTCTACAACTGCAGATCGAAATTTCACTCCGATATCGACAGAATCGCTACTATCGATATACTCATGCTCTAGTAGAACTCCACTGCGAGAGTTGGCCAAGTGTCCAAATAAGTGGTCGGCACGTGGTCATTTTCCTTTTGACCGAAACAAACTGGAAATAGGGGCTACTCTTCCTTCTTGATAAACTACGCTCCACCCGTACACTGTGTAGGCGCCGACTAGTGGTCCTACGTAAGCATTTGAAAAACGACTGCTCTGCGAACTATATAAAGGCAAATCATGGAAGCTCTTGGCGTGAAAAGGGAGTAGTTTTCTCTTCAGCAAACATCAGACATAACATTTGAAGTGTTCTTTGAGCAATTTGTTACAACAGCATCACAATGAACTATGCAGAGCTATAAACAAGAGACTTTAACGTAAAAACAGGATAGCAACACATAGTCATTTTCCAGTTTTGAGAGCGTACTCTAATCTGAGAACCGCCAAATGTATAATTGGTTGGCAAAGGAGGACAGACATAGAGTTTACGTAATTAGTTAAGGCTGTTGAATGGACGGGGCTGCGACAGTAGATCGCCGCGCACGATTGAAACCCCGTTGGCCGGTGATGCAGCCAACGCCGTACGGCCAGCCACCTGGTCCATGCGTCAGACTAAATGTAATACGGAAACCATAAAAACGACGTAAACAAATGGTCTTTTCAAATCCTGAGCTATTATGTCACTGTAGGCCTGCCGTAGAACAAGGCTCAACTTTGAAGAAGCTGTAGTTTGTAGTTACCACATTAATTTTGAATCCAGCGAGTCCCATTCGTTTCTTCAAAGATTAACATTTGGATGATCTTTTCTGGCAATGCCTCGGCTGATGCTCACCGGTCTCCAGACAATCGACTTCGAAGAGAGAGCGTAAACCTCGTCCTGATCCCGTTAACAGAGGCAACATAGTTCGACATCAAAAGCTGTATCCTAAGAACGTCGGGTATGAATAGCGGCTGAGGACTCTCTCCTTATAGGAAGCTGTATCTTCCACATAGTGGTCCGCTGTGCTCCTTTGTCGGCTAATTTCAGCAGCAATGTGACTACTGTTGCGACCTGCAGAGTGCGGACGAAAAAATCGAGCTTGACCTTTGATCGGCAGCCCGGTTCCGCGAGGCGTGGTAGAAATCTGAGAGATGATGACATAGCACGTGCAAGAATGTCACTCCAACTGGATTGAAAAATAAGGATTTGCATTGAAGGCACTGTTCACTTTGAACCCAGTTTTCGACTATCCCGTTGAAAACGATTATGATGAGGTTTAAGAAGCTAAACAGCTTTTGAACAAAAACCGTAACGCGTAACGCTCTCTCAAAGCAAAAAAAAGTCAAAGGCGAACAACGGCTCAGAAAAGCAATCCAGTGGCCAAATAGCGCCCCCATGAGTTTCAGTTGCTGTCGTTGAAGGCATATGACATCCACAGAAAAAAAACTTTTCTTGAGTTTTAATGCTCGCCTTAGAGAGAACTATTCGCTGTTCACTATGAAATCTTTAGAATTGTTCAGAGCCCCTACAAACGGAGCCATATGTAGCTTCTTAGAAACAGCTTATATTTTGAGAGCGACAATTTGGTGGGCCAGTTGTCTCAGACCTGTATTTCTCAACCCTTCATCAATTTTTCAACCGCTATAGAAGCACGTATTATCGATCACTGGTTGAGAGATAGCCGCGACGTACACACGTGGCATGCGCGCAAAGCGAGGAGGTACTCTGCCAACGCGTAGCTAGATGCCTCCGAGGGCGCGACCTGTAACGCCGCCCCATTCCATGTACCGAGAATTTACGGATTTTAGCTACGATAGCTAAAACCCGCATATTCTTGTGTCGACGGTACAAGGGTGCAAATTCTGCGCGTATTCTACGTAAAAACGAAGCTAAATCCGATACATTGATCTCTCTGACGCTAAACCCGTATATTCTCGCTATAATTTTGTAGCGAGAATCAACGGATTTCGCGACGGCCTGTGTTATCTTGAACCCGCGCTGGCTACGCGGAACGCAGGGAGGCCGTTCAAACAGTGTTGGCCCAGTCATATCACGGAGTGATTACTCGACACTCTGTGGCTAGCCGTGGAGAGTGACCAGGTTTCACTCCTTGGGAGACTATGGTGAGAATAATTTTGACCATTGGGATGCTGCAGGCCGTGGGGAAGAAACGGCGATGCTGTCGATCGCAGCTGGGATCGCCTTTCTAGTACGGATCAAAACTGGGTGGGTCGATCGACCGAGTGCTGTAACGAGAATTTGCGTAGAATATGCGGGTGCCGTAGCGAGAATTTACGAAGAATATGCGGGCGCTGTAGCTAAAATTTCAGCAACTGAGGCTAAACTTTCCGTAATTTACGCAAAATTTCGGGTCAAAATTAGACTAGATGCCTCCGAAATCCTGGGCATCTCCGGTTTACATGTGAGGCATCTAGCTACGCGCTGGCAGAGTAATGACAGTCATGAACATCGATCAAGTGATATCACCAGAGATCGCTGCGCCACGGCTATCTATCGACCGGTGATCGATGTATGTACCTATCTCGGTGAAAGTTTTGCTGGGTCCTGGTGGTTCTAGCGCGAATATTCGTAGTCCCTGCACGGTTTTAAGCGGCGAGCGCTTCGCAGGTGACCTTCTAACGCGTGTATTGACTCTGATAATCAATATTGTCGATCACTGGTCGATAGATAGCCGCGGCGCAGCGATCTAACGCGATATCACTTGATCGATGTTCATGACGGTCATTACCTCCTCGCTTGCGCGCGTGCCAAGTGTGTTCGTCGCGGCTATCTCTCAGCCTGTTAGACCCATATTTGCAGTACATGATAATCATTTCATCGCCTGCATACATATTCCAATAATGGCGAATGCAAATTAGCATTTACACAACACTTCAGAAATCAAGTTGAAAGCCAAATATTGAGAGGACCGGAAAGTAATCTCGTTTCTGCGCACGACATTACGTGATTGTCATTTATCAGCTCCTTGTTCGGTTCAGAAGCTTACCAAAGGCATTATGAGGTGATGACTTCTTTACCTTAAGGCAATTAAATTTCATTTCTTTGTGATTTCGGGTTTAATGACCAGAAATACCAGAAGAGGTATGGTTTCCGTATTCGTTTTAGTCTGGCAATGAGGCATGAACCAGGCGGCTGGCCGCGCGGTGTTGGCGACATCACAGGCCAGCGGGGGTTCCATCGCTCGATCCACCATCGCAGCCCCGTCCATTCATCAGACTAAAATTGTTACGTGATTTCTACACATCCGGCATTGCACGTTTTTTGAGTTTAGCAAAGGAAGTATGTATGTAACGAAACAGTTGCTATCAAAAACATTTGCGATGTTTATCCAAATGCATTGCACATTCGTAACTGCCTAAGGTAGTTTCCCAGGTTTAAATCGGGTAATTTTCGGCTTTCCGACTGGTATCAATCAGGAAGACCATCAACGTTAGATAACGTCGTGTTAAGTGCAGAAGTGGAAGCAAATCCGCGTCAGACGATCGAGGGGTTGTCAAATAGCTTCAGCCAACCTTGTTCGACCATCCAAGAAATTTGAAGCAGTTCGGGAAAGTGAGCAGAGCAGGTGTTTGGGTCCGGCATAATCTGTGCGAATAGAACAAGGCTAACCGACCAAACACATGCAACTTATTGCTTCAACGACACAACACAGAAGCGATTTTCGATCGCTTGATTACAGCATATGAGAAATGGGTCCTGTATGCAGTTACATGTGCCCGAAACGCAGAAGTCAATGGCTCTCTCCAAGTGAAATTCCTCGGAGTCCTACCAGGCCAGGCTTACGCCCCAAAAAAGCGCTTCTGTGTGTTTCGTGGAGTAATCGCAGCATAACTCAAATTGAGAAACTAAAACCTGTACAATCAACCGAAAAGGCGTCATTCACCAACACGACAAGCAAGGCTGCACTGCGGAGAGCGAATCATAGAAAAAATAATGAATTGGGGTGGGAGATGCTGCCTCATCCACTGAATTAGCCCGATGTTTATGTAGTTTTAACATACGTATGAGAGGCAAAGATACTTTGATAATTAGTGAGGTCAACGAATCTCGTGATCGCAGAAAGAGAGAGATGAATAGCTTTATTTTGAAAAAAACTACATGGGATATTACTGCGTAATATCAAGAAAAAGCAAACAATTCTATCAGAAAGGGGCTCCTCCAAACTAAAGTGGTTTGGTGCAGGCAGAAACGTTTTAACATAAATGGAACAATAAGAGAGTGGAGTCGCGAGAGACTACAAAAAATGAGCAATATTTCCTAGAACCGATTTTCGAGGTTGAAATTCCTGAACAGCGGAAACAAACCGTTGTGGTTTTTTACGAGTAACAGTTTGACGGAATTCTAAAAAAGTCTTTTACTCGATTGACGAGATCACGTGAGAGGACCTTTACTTGATGCTGTACCTCCACAGGCTCACGTTTCTTAACAGCTACTAGAGTAAACTATTTGTGTGGGTCCATCTAATCTAATATAGGGTCCTTTCTTCTGTGATGGCTGTTAAGTACACATACATTTTCCGGTACTCTGATAATCAGAGGGTTCCTTTTCGGAACCACAAAGTGCTTTCGAGCAGAATAGGACAATGGTTTGTTTTCGTTGTTCAGGAATTTCAACCTCGAAAATCGGTTTTGGGAAATATTGTTCATTTTTCGAAGACTCTTGCGACTCCACTCTCTTATTGCTTCATTTTTGTTGAAACGTTTCTGCCTGCACCAAACCACTTTTGCTTGGAAGGCCCCTCTTTGATAGAATGGGATTTTGCGTTCACTATTGAAGGTTGGAGCAAACTCGGTGGCATATGCCATAACGAATCTATGCCGATGTTAACTATATATGCATGAACTCACAAGGAACACCTTCGAACATGAAATGGAGTTTTGAAAAACGGTCTTTTGAGAGTTGTAGAGGGCGCAAAAATAAACAATTTAAGATTATAAAATTTCACTCAGTCCTCACGGGTAGATCAAAAACCACCAAAACAATGGGTTGCTGTAGGTAAATTGCCATTCAATACACCCTAACCTGACGAAATCCGCTGAAAAACAGGAACCGGACCCCATATTCGTGTTCAGCGTCCCAAATTGGGGCTGAGTTTGGGCGAAAAAAAATTTCGATCTCTGAACCACCAAAAATGGCCTTGAGCTTCTTACCTCATGGGGCTCCAAAGGTCGAGAAAAAATTGAGGACTCAAACTTCACTTTAGGAGGTTATTTAAAGTGCTCATAACGAATCTGAGGTCAGTTTATCGATTTTCGACAGATTACGGTAGATTACGGTGGGTATACGGTAGTTGTGTGAAAGTCTCAGAATTGACTCAAAATTTCTGAACGGGGCTTATTCGGGGTGCTGAATACGAATTTGATGTTCACTTGTCAATTTTCAAACTATTAAGGTAGGTTTAGGCCCTCTATGTCATGACAACTACCGTAAACTACAGTAAACCTCAGAATTTCGGAAAACGATCTCTAGATTCGTGTTCAGCACCCTACATTACCCCTACATACAAGTTTTGAGCCGAATCCGGAAATTTTTTCCAAACCACCCTAAAAATTCCTTGATGGGTACCCTTGCCTTGTCGCGAGACTTGGAAAAACGACTATAACTTCCTTTCATATAAGCTTTTCTATTTTTCAGAGAAGCTGCGGAGAGCATACTCGGATTCTACGTCCAAATGGCACCAGAAAACTACATTTAAACCAGAATGGCCAGGCTGAATAAAAGTAGTTATCTTGTAAGATGCGTTTTCAAAAGAGTGGTTCTGTTCTACTCCAAATTTAGGAATTGATAACGAAACACTTTTCTTGAGTCTTTGAGCCATGCGCTAAAGTGTTGGGTTGCTTCAATGAATTTTGTAGTTTAGGTAAACCCACTTCTGTTTACAACAATTATTTCTAAAAAGATTGATCATTGATCAAGGAACAAGTCCACGGAGTTTCATTTTGTCCGAACTATTTTCCAGCGTCATATATCTAAATAAGTCCCCTGAAGTGTTTCACCGAATTAAGGACGGTTTTTCTGTAACATATGTGGGGGAGAAGGGTAAGGGTATTCCTGATATTCTAGCAATTGTCGAAACCTCGGAATTTATATAGTTTCTAACATTGATGCGAACCGTTCTCCGTTCATATCCTCGCATTCAAATTTTGAGTCAAATTTGAGACTTTGACCAAACTACCATATACCCACCGTAGTCTACCGTAAGCTGTCGAAAATCGATAAACTGATCTCAGAATCGTGTTTAGCGCTCCAAATAACCTTAAAAGAAACAATTTGAGCTATATTTATCGTTGCATACCGGAAATCATCAAAAGTCGCGCTTTGCCCTGAATATTCCTCCCGATGGGAAGCTTCAAACGAAGTGCAAAACTTCGGAAAACAGACTAATAAACTTCAGATTCGTGATCAGCACGGCAAATAACCCTCAAGTAGAAGTTTCAGGTTAAATCTGAAACAATTTTCTTGAACGCTTTCAGAATCCCCCGATTGATATAAGTGAGCGCTCAACTGAATTCGTACAAGTAGAAAACGCTATCATTTTGTGCAAAGTTTGGAAAAATTTCCGCGTTTTTTTTTTGTTCGTTTCGCACCCGTTTATTGTGACAAAAAAATTATTGTACCTATAGTCTACAGCAATGGAAGTAGGGCCTGGTGAGGTTGCGGACTCTTTTTAACATACTGTAGTCTGATTGTGTTATCACTCATTTTCTCGAGATACATAACTGAGATTGGTCGGTGAGTTTTTGTTTCCACTCTCGCATTTTCACCTGTTTTCATTGCTTCCTTAGATGTAGTCGTATCGGGGAAAACTAAGACTCACCGATCTACTAGAGCTGTTTCGGAAAAATTAGTGATACCACTAACAAACTACCGTATGTTAGGACGAGTCCACAACCTCACCAGGTCTTACTTCCATTGCTGTAGACTATATACAAAATGCTTACACTCTATGCTAAAAACGGAGGGAGAATCTTTTTTACCCGAACTCCGTGCATGAGGGTTTTTGTAGGCGCTGAACACGGTTGTGAGGTGCGTTTCCAGATTTCCGAAATATTTCTGGGCGTTTCGAAAGGTGCAACAAGTTAGGAAATCAGAGTAAAGACGCCTATAACTTTTTTCAGAGTTTCAAAAGGCGTATTCGGACTCTACGTCCAAAAGAGCACTTCATTCGGAATGGTTTGTATGACTAATAGTAGTTCCCTTGTGAGGTGCGGTGGTTCGGTCACAGTCTCAGATTCGAGTCAAAATTGCTATGTGAGGGTCACTCGGGGTGTTGAATACGAATTCGATGTTCATTTGTCAAGTTTCGAATTCCTTAGGTAAGCTTTGCCCTTAAATGGCATGGTACCTATTGTAACCAACAGTAAACCTCAGAACTTCGACAAACGGACCCAAAATTCGTGGAACCCTACATTACCCCTACATACACGTTTTGCGCAAAATCCAAAAAATTCTCCAAAATACCTTTGAAAATTGGCTGGTGGCCCAGCAGTGAATATTCGACTTTTTGAATGATTCGGGAATCAGCTTCTTTCGAATATTCGAGTTTTTGAATAATTCGGATATTAGCTTTTTTTGAATATTCGAACGATTCGAAGTCGACTTTTTCAGTCGAATGATTTTTCGAGTTATTCGATTTGGTCAAAGTATAGTGCTTTTCACCGACTTTGTTCTCCAGGCCAAAATCCTATTGATGTTACGTATTTGACGCTACATCTCGCTCATCTTAATTAACGGGTGGCATAAAAATCTTTGTTGTGTGATAAGGGTCATGTGAATACCTTAAAACACACTCCGAAATCTTTTTACCCATCATTCAACGTGTGAAACACCAATAGAGATCTTTCGGAAAATTTGCGCGTAACGGTGCGCGTATTGTGTGTGACTACACCATACAATTTATCCGACGCCTAACTGCAATGACCGGTGCGTCCAAACGGATTCAGCCTTCATGAAGCTGCGGGAGTCTCTTGGGAGGGTCCAAAGTTTGCTCGCCGCATACATCGACCGAGTTTTCAAAACCTTCCCTGGAGGCTCCCGTTGCTTCATGAATACGGCCACATGATGTGGATGGAAATCAGGGTTTAGTGTAGTACCCATACTAAAGAAAACACAAAAAGCCCCGTTTAGGGGAAATAAGCTACCTTAAATAGGCCTCCTTACCTTGTGGACAAGTCTAGTGCCGGTCATCGATTATTCGTAGAATCAAACCAGCTGACTCGCAACTGATATTTAATCAATGAACCTTGTTCATCCCCTTGGCATTTTTTTCTCACTCCATCGTTCACATTTAGTTAATACGTGTTTTGTGTTGTGTAAACAATTGTTTGTATTCTCTAAAACAGTACCCGTCTCACGACGGAATCGAACCGTAGACGAGGAACACTGCGGACGAGTTGTACTGGGTAGAGCGGCTATTGGCTGCTGTGGGTTGACTGAGTATCATAGGGGCGGATGGAGGTACGCAGGGAAATTCTTGGAATGACTTTCCATTCTAGGCTTTGGCATAGTCACAGGCAGTGACTTAAATTTATTTATTTATTTTTCGCTGGATATCCCGTTGTAGCGTTTTCCTTTTCATCGTCGCATATTTAATTGATGGTGTCTTATTTGAATTTTTCGCTTGATTAGTTGAGGGTGGGAGGTTTTTTCTAGAAGTGGATTTCATTTTTGTTGTTTGCATTCTTGGAAAGAGTTAGGCTGGTGTGGGCTCTTATTCTTCTCTCAATTTTTTGGCTTCTAGGGTTGAGTTTTTTAGTTTGGCGGGCTCTTATTTGAGATTTTGTCAGGGATTTCTTGGTTTCGGGGGTGGAAGGGTTTGGTCTGGTTTGCTACTCATATTAGGTAGTTTTAGTTCTCTTTTTATTGAGTGGCCAGCGGTTGGTTTGGTGTAATCGGGTTTTGATCCTCATATTATGTAATTTTGCGTTCTCTTTTTATTGGGTGGTTTGAGCTAGGGGTTTGTTTGTGGCTAGTGTTTCGTTCAAGTCTGTTTTTCTATTCGGAGTTTTGGAGCGTGTTTTTATATTTTTTCTCGTATTGGTTGTGTCAGGCATTATTGATTGATTTTTAATCATTTCAGAACCTGTGTTTATGGGGGAATATATTGAATTCGCCACATTTGGTGTAGTGTTATCGGGCAGATTGGGTCGAAATCGGTAATTTCTGATATTACAGAGGTTGGGTGTTTGTAAATTGGTATTTAGAATTTTGCAAAGGGTTTGAGTAGTTCTCTAAGAATTTCATGTTAGTTTTTAGTCTGTTTCGCAGTGGATATTGACTTATCTCGTGTGGCTTCTGTTTTCTGATGGTGCAATTCTGGTGGAGCTGTAATTTATGTGGTTTTGTTTTCCGGTTAGTGAATGCCCATTCTTGACGTTATATGAGCGATAGAGCGAGTGGAGTGGAGAGATCGTAAAACTATTTGTTCCCATTCTTGACGTTATATGAGTGAAAGAGCGAGTGGAGTGGAGAGATTAAAATAATAGAGTTATCAAAATATGCAACATTAAGTTTTAGGGAAAAATAGATTAAATAGATAAATTTCAGTACCGCGCACAATATGAGCTATCCAGTTTTGGCAGGGGGGACCGAGTTGGTGGCTTCCATCACTGAGCAAGTGGCGAAATTCATTGAGACAATGATTTCGGATTCTGTCGTGAAAAAGTTCAAGGAGAAGAAGCCGGTTCCGTCACCCAGTTCCTCAAGGATACAATGCTGTTCACTGGCACATCCCGGATTGAAGGCTCAGGCGGATCTGTTGGTCAGATGGATTCGAGAGCTAGAGGTCACTCGGGACGAATCGTATGAGGCGAAAAAGGAGAGAATAGAAAATCTCACAAGGAGTATGAGAAGAAGGCTGACAACCGTCGTCGGGGCCGATACGTACAGCTCGATACTCATGCCTGCGGATATTTTCGATAAGATAGATTCAGTTATCGATCAGACAGACGACTCCGAGAAGTTGGTGGCAGAAGAACTTAAGATGTGAGCCTCGAGATCTCCGGAGAAGAAGAGGAAGAGGATTCAAGAGCCCTTTCGTGTAAGCGGGTATCCTACAGGAGTAGGATCATCTGGTTTGGCGCATCTCTCTTCGCATGTGGGCAGTCAAGAATACAGCTCGCTTTCGCACTGCAAGCCCAGCATTTCTACGCTCATTTCGTTCGCGGAGCAGGAACTCAGCTTCTCTATGGGTTGCCCCTAGAGCGAAACGTCAAGCATACCCCGTTTGTGCTCAGATTGTATTTCAACTGCCGATAAGCAGGACGCATGGCAGCCGTTTGACGATTCACGTAAGGCTATCAGTGATTTAAGAGCAGGTGGAATAGGCGATTATGCAGATTTTTGGACGTTATTGAATCCTTCGAATTTAGTGAGGGAATGGGTTACAACAGGATTCGAAGTCAATTCCATATATGGGGTCCCTGTTCAACTGTCGTGCACACCCCATCGCCGTTCAGCTTTTCTTCGCGGGGAGTTCGTAGATGAGGCTGTCGAAGATTCGATGAGGACTCAAGCCTTAGATGAGGTCGATAGAAAATCCGCGATAGTTTCGCCGGTGTCAGTAGCGGAAGGTAAGAAACTGAGACTGATACTGGACCTCTCATGGTTCAACCTTTTTGTGGTAAAAGAAATCGTGAGGTTTGAGGACATGACCAAGACGTGGGATATGGTGGTTACGAACCGGCTCCTTTTATATTTACGAATATTTTCAAACCTCTCCTCAGTAAATGGAGAAAATTTGGAGTAAATATATGTCTTTACTTAAATGACGGCTTGATTGTTGGAGAGAGTGAAGAAGAAGTAGCTAAAGTTGTTAGCCTTTTTTGTGAAGATTTTGAGAAAGCCGGAGTTGTTGTTTCTAAAGAGAAAAGCAAGTTGGTTCCTTCGAGTCAGAGCGCCTGGCTTGGTTATGATATTAAGTTGAGTGGAAGGTTGTTCATCATATCTGAGAATAGAATCAGAAAAGCCGTGCGACGGCTTCAGAGTCTGGTGAGACTCTAAGAGACCTTCTCTGAGAGAGAGACTGAGGTTCATCGGAACCGTTGTATCGATGTGGTTCGTTTTAGGAGATGAAAGTGTACTTCGTACTCCTGCTATGAATAACGAAGTTGTTGTTAATGGTGGTTCTTTGGATTTTCATGTGCCTGTAGATGTTGACGAGGAGTTGAATATCTTGTTCTGGGAAGACAGATTTTACAATGGTCAGTTTCATGGAAATTTCGATGTGAAAGATTTTTTTTTCCCTTCCGTTGTTATTTGTTCGGACTAGTCAAGCTTGGGGCTCGGAGCAGTAATATTGACTAGTGAGGGCAGGGAAACTATTGCCAAGAGCATACCCATGCAGTTTATCAATTTTTCCAGTACGTGCAGAGAACTTCTAGCAGTGGAGTTTGCTTTTGAAACATGGAAAGAAATCTTAGGGGCTTGAATATTGAACTCAGGGTGAATAATCAAAGTGCAGTGGTCATTTTGAGTAAGGATAGCACTGTCCCCGCTTTACATAAAATTTTGGGTATCTTCAAAACGTCTCAAATCGCAGTTGTTTTCATGTATCCCCAGGGAAGAGAACACAGAAGCAGATCTGGGAGTAGAATTATGGATTTCGATGATTGGGGGATTTTGGAGAACATAGTGTTTTTCCTACAGTAGCGTTGGGGTCAAGCCGTGTTGGATATGTTTGCGTCTTCGCATAATACCAAAATCACGTATTCCGTTGGCAGGTTCAGTTCGCCTTCAGTTTATCAAGTTGGAGTTGACGCTCTTTGTCGGGATTCGCGTAATCTCTGGGCATGCGGGATTCTCTGGTCAGTTACCCCCCTGGTTTGGTCCATGTGGCAGGTCATATTTTGAAGGAGGTCGGAGGGCGAGCTATACTTGGTGTCCCTTACTGGTCCTCACATCGGTCCTTTTCAGACCTTAAGAATTTTGGAGGAGGTTGGATTGAGCAGGTTAGATATGGGGTTCTGTTTCCTACAGGTACCAAGCTATTTTCTCCTCAGCAGCCTTTCCTTCGCAGTTATCGTCATTCCCGTTCGTTTTTGTGTTTCTAGACCATTCCCCTGACAAGTCTCTAGGAGTGGGTTCGACCTTCTCTGACCCTCGGCTTTATCGTTCTAGCATATAAAGCCCTTCGCGCAGTGTTCCGAGTCGGAGAGGAGATTCTAGGAGTGAGAGGGGTGTTTATGACGAGTGACCCGATGAATCGGGTCAGGAGGCATAAAGTACCCGTCTCACGACGGAATCGAACCGTAGACGAGGAACACTGCGGACGAGTTGTACTGGGTAGAGCGGCTATTGGCTGCTGTGGGTTGACTGGGAAATGGAGGTACGCAGGGAAATTCTTGGAATGACTTTCCATTCTAGGCTTTGGCATAGTCACAGGCAGTGACTTAAAATTTTTTTGTGGGTTTATCAGTGTAGGGTCTAATCAGGAGGTTGTGTTATAGAGGCTGAATAGGGGATAGCGAGAAGGAGTGCAAGTTGATTCACACATTGTGTTTCCATGTGATGCTTATATAATTTTCTTTTACAGAAATGGAAGACCGATGGATGCGTCAAGGGTGGTGTCATCACGGAATTATAAGGATATGTGAGGCAGACAACAGACGTCGGCAAAGTCTGCATGCGTTCAGAAGGGACAGTTCGACACGTGCTCTCGAGCAAGGCACGACGACGACGATGGTTCGGCGCAGTGGTTGAGGGGCCAGCTCACATTCGACGAGGCTTCGATTGGTTCGATCGAAGGTCACGGTTTCTATCCTGTTTTGAGTTGATCTTGCCCTGTGTTTTAGTTACTCTCACGGGTCTCACGGAATATTCTTGTCCGGCGCCTTGCGTTCCTGTAGGGTTTGGCTGGTTTAGCCTCTTTGTGGATGTTTTCGGTGTGTTGTTTTTCGTCTCCATTGCTTTTGTGATTTGGCAGCTTTTTATGTTCTTTGAGTGTTTGTGATAGTTTGTATTTTGTAGTGCTGGCTCATTCGGGCTATTTTTTTGTCATTGGCGCTATGGTGTAGGCGCTCATAAGGGTGTAGATAGTCTTGTTGCTTTTATTGAGTTTTAGAAGTTTTCACTCTACGGCTATTTCCTGATGTTCATGGTGCTCATATACGGTTTTTCCTATATTTGGGTTCCTCAGTTTTAGGGACTTTTGTGTTCCTACAATGTTTGTTTGTTGCTTTTCAACAGTTTTCTACTCAGTGTATAGCATTCTGCTTTCGTCAAGGATCTTGAAAGGGAATATATCTTGTTTTTGATGTGATGCATTGGTTCTTCTTGTGCTTGTTCCGTTACATTCGGACCGTTTACTTCGATATTGGTTGTTCACTGCCCTTCGCGCAGTGTTCCGAGTCGGAGAGGAGATTCTAGGAGTGAGAGGGGTGTTTATGACGAGTGACCCGATGAATCGGGTCAGGAGGCATAAAATTTCATTAGTGGCTGTGCACGTCATAGAATTCAACCAAGCACAGCAAGAAACGAATTTCTTTTGGCGGTGTTGTGCACTTGTACACGAATCAGCATCTTTGTGCCTTATTACCTCCATAAATGACCCGTTTTTTTTTGCCCTGCAGCCTTGGTACAGTCTACACAAATCCCGCTGGTACTTTGCGTTCCTTATGGTGCATTGGCGCATCTCGCTGTACGTATGTTATAAAATACTCGCTTCGAGTTTGCACCAACGGAAAATATGGAACGTAACATCGACACGGATCCTGAAGAGACTTTGCGTTCCTCATTGGAGGTTGGCATAAACTCGGTGCACCTAAGTTATAGTATATGGCACCGAGTTTGCGCCAACCTTCAACAGTGAACCCGAAGTCTCTTCCGGATGCATGCCGACGTTAAGTATCAGTGCGGTGCGTGCCGACTGTAGTTAATCAGCTGTTTTCGAACAAAAAAGGATTTCTACAGTTCTCTCGACAACTTTAAAACTTTAAATGCAGTGTTCACGATGATTTTCGTCCCCGAGTTTTTCACATAAAACAATGCGTTAGCCTCCAAGTGTTACCAAAATTACGAAGAAACGGCGAGAAACGCATTAAGACGTCGTATTTCAGTGACACTACTCTATAACATGGACTAGTTGCCCGGTTGGATGATTTTGTTCATGGTGGTTGTCCATGGTGGAGAATTGGCTCAATTGAAAAAAGAAGAATATTTTATGCAGAGCAAGATTAGTTAGGATCTTAAATAAAGAAAGGAGCAATATAGAGTAGAAGCAATATAGAAATGCAAAGGACGGGTCCACAAAAGACTTCATTGCCACAACAAACACTTCCTGTGATACATAAGAGGCGGGGCGATACTTAAAGGTTTCCCGGTGCTTCTGGTGCGTTTTTGTCAATTTCTACGGCATTTAAGTTCTACACGGGGGCCACTCGATTAGTATAGCGAATAATCTCAAAATTAAAGATTATCGTGAACACTGCCTTTATAAAGAATAGGATTTGCACACGGAATACAAAGAATAAGACAGGAGTCAGGATAAAAAAGAATAAAAAATCATTTCGAGATAAATATAAAATAGCAAATCGTACGCTTTCAATTACTGTCCAATAATTGTTCTTCTCACTTTGTGCTGCAATAAAAAAGAACGCCTTGAGAAGTTTAATTCATGAAAAACGAGCTCTAGTCCATCGACTTTGGTGTTCCCCACCACGGCAGGAAGAAGTTCAACCCGTTTCCTGCCATTACTCGCCGACGGCGTCGCTCCAGGGGGTCGCAGCTGTCGCGGCGACGGTAGCACTCTGCGTGGTCGCCACGTCGCCGCTCTCGCTCGACACGTCGCAGCCATCGCCCGCGGCGCGGCGTTTTCCATTCTCCAACATTGCCGTGCGGCAGCGGGACTCGCCGCGGTGCAACTTTGCGAAGCCCTTTATATACCCGCCGCCGTCGTAGAAGAGGATGCTGCAGGGTGTCAGACAAATCAATGGTGAGTGGTGTCAGCAGACACTAGGAGAGGGGCTGCCGAACTCACGCGTGCCAGGTCAAATAAAGGAATTGAATCCGACAACAAACAGCAGCACACTAGCTGGAGATGCTGCTAATTGGCATCGGCTCCTACTGTTAGCAGTAGCTACAGCAAGGGTGCTGCCAAAAGGGCGCTGCAGAGTTGAAGTCGCGACGTTGCTCGCAGCGACAAACAGCGCTACGTAATGCAATATCGATCACATTCAGGGGAAATCGACGCGGCGTGAACGGCGACCAGAAAAAACGCAGACGGTCATGCTTCACTACCAGCGGGCGGCAAGCGACGATATTCAAAATGTTTTTGTCCCCGCGTCCAAGCTGACGCTCAGCGATCATTCGCCGGTCGCCGCAACTCTGCGGACCCCTTGAGCTCTTTGTACGCGGGTTTTCCCCGGTGGTTCTGAAACCCAAGGAAGGCCTCAGGAAATGAAAAAATCGGAGATACAAAAAAACATGATTCTTCTCATTTCCGAATCCCTCGATTCCGATGATTTTTGGTCTTATGGCTTCCAAGAAACACCTCTAAATGCGGGAATCCTCAAGATAACGATCTCGACCTTTTCCGCTGGCTTTCAGCCTTCCGACTTCCGGAGAACGCCTCAAAATTCATGAGAAAAATCGTTTTCGAAAAACGCCTTGAAGAGTGCAAGAAAAATGGAAATGCATTCAAGATCGCAAGTTTTTCGATTTTCGATGATTTTGAAGTTTCGATTTGTCAAACTGTGATGATCGTTAGGATTTCTAAACCTCAAAAGGTATTCCGCCAACTTGAAGGCACAGGACACCCAAAAAATAATTTTTCGGATTTCTTGCTTATCTTGGAGACAGTCACACGCTGATCACAGTGGTATCTCTGAAATCGTCCAAAACCCCCTTTGAAGAGAGTTATTACTCTTCAAAGATGCCTAGATGTGAGGGTGAAAAATTGGTGGACGAGTTGTCTCAAGCCTGTATTTCTCTTCATTCGCAATCGTTGCGTGAAAGAAAGCCAGGATAAGGAGACAGTCCGGTAATGGACTGAAGAACGACGACTTGTTTAAATTCATTTGTCCATCAATCCGCTATCGAGTTCGAAATTCCGTTAGGGGTCGGGCCTGTGGTGGTGAGCGAAGGGGGTCGGGCCTGTGGTGGTCGCTTATATCTCGCTTATTTGGAGGAAATGAGATCGGGCATTTGGCACGTGTTATACAGGAGGGGTTTTCTACACAATTACATGAAAATCTCAAAATTCATATCTGAGGGTGTACTGTGCCTTTAACAGATTATCCCTGGGCGCCACCAGTTATGATGATTCATTGGAACGGGGAACCCTTGAACAGATTCCGAGTAGATTTTTCATGAGCTTTTTTAAATCTTTTCAACAAAAAAAAAGTTTTAAAACCCAAATTTTTCAGCAAATCTTTAAACATCGTGAGTTTCAAAAATTCTGAAAAACCCACAGAACTCTTTTTTCAAATAAAGAAAGAACAGCAGTCCTCCCTTGGCGAAAACACAAAAACCAGCCTACCTACATTTTGGATGGGCCGCTATTTTCTTAATTTTGAGAACAGTTTTTATAAACCTAGGCCATCACCCTTTATATCATATGAAAATTGTACGAGCAATCTGACTTTAGCATCGATCCAAAGTAGAACTCAAAAAGTGAAATAGAAGCAGCGACCAAACGATTTTTTGAGGACTCTAAAATAAGTCGAGAGAAAGAATAGAAAAAAAAGAAAAGCAGCACAACCACAACTTCAAGGCGCCGATTGAAAAAAGCTACATATTTAACGAGCACAAACCCACCCTAATGTTCCCTTTTCTATCACCGATAGATTGGCAATCCTTTGTAGGCATCTTAAAAAGCCGAAAAAAGACAAACTATTGGGTTGACGCATAAGTATGGAACGTTTTTAGAAATATTTTCGTTCAACAAAAAAAACAACAGTATTTAATCACAGCATGTTCAAATGATCACTAAAGAGCATAGTGACCATCCATTCAAGAAGTGCTTGCCATTTGCTTTGCAGTCAGTGGATTCCACGTGGACGAAGTCGCGATTCTTTGAGGCAATCCACGCTTTGACATCAGCCACCAAGTTATCGGAGTCGTCGTGGACTTTGTTTGTTTGCCAGTTTTTCAAAGAGCGATTGACATGATAGTCCGTCGGTGCTTCTGTCGGTGAGTACGGCGGATGTGGAAGCAGATACCATCATTTAGTGACGTTGGGTTCGATTACACGACGCTCAACATGTGGACGGGCGTTATCGTGATGGAAGACGATGCTGTTTTTGGCGCAGTCTTTTCGCCTCTACTCCAGTGTTAAGGCGATCAAGCTGAGCCAAATAGACGTCGCTGTTGATGTTGAATTGCCGCTTGCCATTTCTGTCATGGATTCTCCATTGTTGCCTTTCATCTGCGTCGTAAAACCGATAACAAATGCCATTTGAAATGGTTTCCCAATGGATAATTCCGCTTCTGTCACACCGCGCACACCACATAGCCTTCTTACAGTGCACGTCTTTCTGTATTACTTTAGAGTGGAACACCGGGCGAAAGGCAGATCCCCCTTCTTCTAACGTTTTTAAAGAGAAGCCATGACTCATCCCCAGTGACCAGATTCTTCAAAAAATGATGTTTGTTCATTTCGCTGCAGTAAATCGGTGAAAATTCAAACACGTTCAGCATTGTTGTTGTCAGAGAGCTCGTGGGGCACCTATCCAGCCAATTTCCATACCTTTCCAAGCGTCTTCAGGCGTCGAACGATCGTTGATTGATTGACTTTAAAGGTAGCGTTCACGATGATCATCCTCGTTGACTTTCCACAGCGAAATGGTAGGCGAAAAGGATCCTAGGCTCCCAGTGTCGAAAAAAACGGTAGAAAACGAGCCAGGAGCGGCAAAATAACGGCTGCAAACAAGCGTTTTGGTGCCCCAGACACACCCCGTGCCCCAGATCCGCCCCCTCGGAATGAACAAATGAAGAGTCAGATTACAGGAAGTCAAGGAAGTGCTGATAAGTGAGCTGTTCGCTTTATTGCACTGATAGGTATCATCCTTCTAGCGGTCAATTCCTCCACGCTCAAAGATCAACTTAAACAAGAAAGGGCCTATTTTTGCTCAAAAACGCGCTTCTCGTGTCTTTTCCAAGCACGCCTTGTTATATAGGGCACCAGACCATCCGTAAGCCGTGGAGATATCGGAAGTGAAATTTATCGTGAAGACTGCCTTTAAAGTCTTCAGCCACCATTCGCGTTTCCAGACTTTCGTACTCTTCCACGGCCGTCAGATGTGGTTGATCATCTAAATCCGATGGCCGACCTCTTCCTTTTTTATCCTCCAAACTAGTGTCACCTGATTGAGAGCAAATAAACCACTTCCGTACCGCACTATCAATAATTGTTCCTGCGCTAAAAAGATCATTGAGATCGCGAAATGATTGGGCTGCGGTCCGTCCTTTCTCGTAGTGGTAGATCATAATATGGCGAATATGCGTGTGTTTTTCGAGACGCAATTTTTAACTAAATATTGAGGATTATTTTTACATAAATGTCGAGAAAGAAACGCTTTTCTTACCAAAGAAAACGCTTCAATAAAAACGTTTCATAATTATGCATCAACCCTATAACAGATAAGGAGCAGGACATCTTCACAGTATCATCGATAAAATGATTGATTCCTTTGATAACAATGCCCACGATCCGCGTTGGGGTCGTGATATTATCCAAACGCATGAGAGGCGAGGAAAAGTGGGATGAGCGATGCGCATGATTGGACGAACGGGTAGAAGCGGGACAGGGGCTGTCTACACACTGTAGGAGGAGCTGTCCCGTTTTTGCAGTTTTAAACGTCACGCCACTCAACGCCAGTGAAATGGTCCCGAGTGGAACTACAGCCTCAAAACGCGGGACAACTTCCCCCTCGGTGTGTAGAGAGCACCTGTCCCGGGAGAAGCGACGCGCGTGTTTCAACGGAACAAGGAGTTTTCCCCGCCTCCCTTGTGGTTGGAAAATATTACGACCACCACCCCACAATCACCTCTCTATCAGCTTCGACGGATGCTATCCCCCATCTACAAAAATTCCTTCTAAGGCTGCTGTCCATTTCAAGTCTAATCAAATATGAACTCGGCCAAAGGGCCCGCAGTGGAGTCGCACTAAAAATGGTATTCCGTATATGGAACGGGTTCGCTCCTAGCGTTAAACGTGGCATGAAGTTTGCCTAAACAAACACATTTTCCTCCATTTCACATTTTCCCTGTAATACGAGCGATCGGAATTTGGATGCGCCCCCGCCTAATGAGTCTTCGCCCTCAGAAGATAGCCTCCCGGGCCAGTGAATACCGGAGGCAGGGCGCTCCGACATTCTGACTAGATCTCTCGTATATTTGTTATCCGAAGATAATTTTTTGGATGATGGATCGAGTCGGATAACGATATTTTAAATTTTCCGGATATTGGTTTAATTCAGATAATGCGTTTTTTTTTCAAGTTTTCGGATAATAGTTAGATTCAGATAATGCCATTTTTTCAATGATTTGGATACGGATATCCGATCGGATAACTTCGGATTTTTTTTCGGAACAAGGTTGAGGCAAAACGGTGGGAAATAAGCCAGGTACTCGAAGCGAGCCTTTGAGAACATCCATAGTTGAACAAACAGTAGTACTTCATTACTGTTGCAGCATGTTAACGTACAAACTCCAAGCTTCATATATGCATATTAATAAAAATATGGAAACAAAACTGCAATTACTACATATCTCGTCGTTGGGAGGCGCAGTATTATCCATACGCAGGTTTTTCAGGAGAACTATGTAGCTAGTAAAACGTATGCAAAGCAACTATACAAAAAAATCTCTTCACTGAATAACTAGCCACTTGGTCATCTCACATGACCACGCCCAGTTTTCGGCGCCGCAACGACTCTTCCGATTTCGGAATGAGGGAAATCCTGGGTTGATGTACTGAATAGAAGGCGGTAAGGAAATATGGGCGTGGCCGAGTGCAATTTTATCCGAATTCATCTGACTGTATCCAAAAATTATACAACTTTATCCAAAAATTATCCGAATTTAACCTGATTATTGATGGTGTGGACGATGGTTCGATTCATATAATGCGATTCTTCGAATTTCGGATTTAGGATAACCGAATCTGGGATATCCGAAAAGTTGTGATTCGGATACTAAGTGTAGTCTCTCGCACTCGTCGCTATTTTGTGGATTGTGGAGCAGCTACGCAGTTTCTAGGCTGCCCCTATCCCCCCGCAGTCACTCGGAGGCGCTTAAAGGCACAGCCCAAGCTCAGGGACGAAATCTGTGATTTCCACATAATTGTGAAGTAGGCCCACCCCATATAACACCTGCCAAGTGCGAGCCCTCAATTCCTCCGAATAAGCGAGATATAAGAGGAAGCCACCCTGGGGCGCCTACATCGGGAAGCCACTTTGGCTCGCCCCTTTTACAAACTTTCGAGCTCAACAGTGACGTGATGAGCGAAGATTTTCTATCAATATTCCCGTTCTTCTCTTCACTCTCAGCCTCTCTCTCCATTCGGGGCCGCTCGCATACATCGGTTGCAAATGACAGAAGTTAGAAGCCTCGGACAACTCGTCCACCATGCTTCTGTAGCACAATTCTTGAGAGGCAATAACTTCGTTCTTAGGGCGTCTTGTGCAATTCCAGATACATCATTGGAATCAGCGTGGGACCGTTTTCAAGATAGGCATAAAAACAGGGAAACGATTCTGAGGCTGGACTGTGCCTTTAAAGCCACAGTCCAAGCTCAGAATAGATTTTTCGTTTTTTATTGCCTATCTTGTAGAAAATCCCACGCTGATCACAATGGTGTTCCAGAATCGCTCAGAGCTCACTACGAACTGAGTTACGGCCCCTCAAAAATTCAGAATTTGAACTGGTAGAAATTCGCGGACGAGTTGTCTCGAGCCTGTATTTCCTTGTTATTCGCAGATGTCATTCTGAAACAGGTCTCAATATAAAGCCAGACCAGAAACAAAAGGAAGAACATAGATTTTGAATAAAATCATATGCACGTCTCTTCCCTATTGAGGTCGGAAACCTGCCAGTGGGCGTTGCCCATTTTTTTCTTTCAAGGGGGCGCGGCCGACTTTTTCCTAGCTTTTTTCTCGCTTATTTGAGCGAATTGAAATTCCGCGCTTGGCAGGGTTGCTATAGATGGCGACCGGACCAAAATATCAAAAATTACGTCTGAGGTTGGACTGTGCCTTTAAGGATCATTCATAGCTGGTCGCTTCGACTTGAAGTCGAAGCGACCAACAATACTGTCGCGATCTAGAAACCGCTCCGTGCCGCGACTTGAAATCGTTTCGTCCAGCGATTTTAGAACGCTCGGGTGGACGTAGTTTCGCGTGAAATAGACGGAAAATTGCGGACAAAGCCACGGAAATGAAAAAAACGCTTTCTTTCTCGGCATTCCTACTTATTTTCTGTGGTTGTGGCCCTTACCTTCTGAATCAAGGAGATTTGCATAGTTTTCGACAAAAAAAAATGGTGGCAAAAAAGGAGGGGGTGGAATTTGCTTGAACAGCAACATGAAACTAAAGCCAAAGTTACTAGTTGCTCGAAGCCGGCATGAAATGTAATTTTTCGGTAGCCTCCCTACATTTTCTCGAAGAATACCACGTGGCCTTGAGCTGTGGCTCGCTACGCGACGCGGTCGCGTCGCGGCGTCGCAATTAGAGCACGCTTATACATCGCCAACACTTTTCCAGGGCTATGTGTTCTAACATGAATGGGATGAAGAAAAACATGACAGACAACAATGTTCAGGTGTTCAGGCATGAAGATCGCTGCCTACAAAGCCATTATTCACAATCAATGATGGTTCTTACATACTTCCAATGATCGAGCACGGGTGTTAATTGCCTGTTAAAAGTGAAGGAGGTCAAACGCCATCACTCATCATTATGTAATTATTTTCTGGTTTCTAATAATCATTACTCTCCTCTCCTATTACATTGGATAATTCGTTATAGTGGGATATCCTTCTGGCTGAACGCCTGAGCCCATCAGTTATCTCTCACAACTACGCCAACAGAGGATCAGTTTTAGAAAATCTTACGGAAATCATTTAGGCATGGAGAACACATCAACTTTCTGCCCCCTTTGCAAGCTAGGGCCTTTTTTTAAGAGCCTGTATAGTTGTACGCGAACAAAATTTTCGAAAGATTTTTCGTAATTTTTTTCGTTCGTTTTCGTTCGTTCTAAATTCCGTCGAACGAAATTTTTTCAAATTTCGTTCGATCGAAATGTGGTCGAACGAAATTTTTCAAATTTCGTCCGTTCGACTTTTTTTCCGAAGTTGTACAACTATACAGTGTATAGGCACATGAGGGAGGTTCACGAGTGCTCAAAGGCACAGGTTG
This sequence comes from Aplectana chamaeleonis, assembly GCA_029168955.1. Lineage (NCBI taxonomy): Eukaryota > Metazoa > Nematoda > Chromadorea > Rhabditida > Cosmocercidae > Aplectana > Aplectana chamaeleonis. The sequence goes on along the minus strand of JAPDOI010000004.1, from coordinate 6,787,335 downwards.
AGCAGGAGAAAAACTATGTGAAAATGGCTGAACTCAAGGACTGCACCACATTTTTCTGTAATACCTGCAAGAAAACCTATGATTCAGCGAGCGGTCTAAAGAAGCACGAACAGGTATGTTTCAAAAAAGGCAATGCTCCAGTTCTCACGTTTGGGTCGCATAAACATTTCGTACAACTATTTGGGTAAAAAAAGTTATAGAGATGACCTTTGGATAATGAACGAAGATTAGTTCCGACTAAATATTAGGTATCGTTCAAATTCTGAAGGTTTTGACGCTATGGAATCAAATTGTATGTAAAAAGGGTTCACATTAGGTCACGTAAACATACTTTCATCTCAACTCTAATCTAATAACGATTTCTTTGTATCGCTTCTTTTCTTTATATATCTGGGAAACCGGTGATAATCAGTTATTTGAGCCAAATAGATAGTAACCCTATAGTGAATATAACACAATAAAATTTTTATACTAGTCTTATCCTAGAATTAGAACCTATTTAGTTGACTTCATACTTGCCATGCATGCTGCTCTGAATCATATAAAGTTGCCAATACTTGAGGTGAGATGACTTCTTGTGTTTGTTAAAACTCCTCAAATGATGGAAGGAAATGAGAGCATGTGAATGGTTACGCGTTTGGCTCCCACCCTGATAGCCCACTGAAACAAAGGTAAGCGTGCTCTAATCGAGCCACAGCTTACGGCCACGTAGTATTCTTCCATTTTCTAATCTCTCTCATCGTGAATGTGTTATAAATACCCGTTTTTCCCTTTCACATGCCTTATTTTATGCGAGTGAACTGTGACGTCTGCAATATTGCGCCAAATACGCAAGGTTGTGACGAAACATTGCAGACTAGTAGCTTCGACTAGACGAATCGCTTCCATAATGGAAGCGACGCGATTTTTACAAGCGACTTAGCAAAATCAAGCAGGTCGCCTCGACCAGCTATGAAATACCCACTCGCAGGCCATCGCGACTGAATCTGCAAACTGTTTAAACCGCCGCGGTTCACCGCAAGATGTGTTGACGCTATGGATTTTGTATCTGTTGGCAGTGCCGCGACTAGTTGAAGCGACCTGCTATGAATGAGCCCTTACACATAAGCCGACAGGCCTGCCAGCTCCAAAATTTGGCCTGGTAAACATGTTTCACTAACTCAGAACTTCGTTCCGACCTTCCCGGTGCAAAAAAACTGCATTTCGGGCCACCCGGACACTCAAAATCGGGGCCAGATCCCGTTCCGGGCGACCCGCCAACCTTTCCGGACGACCAGCTAAGCCCTCGATTGTTATCAGCCACCCGGATGACGAAAATTGCCTTCCCTGTGCAGCGAATTTGCGTGTGAATGTATGTTACGGACGACTAATCTACAATGTACAAATTTTCTCGCAACCCGATTCACCATTTCGGGCGACCCGGACGAGCAGCGACGGGTCGCCCGGTACCAGGTTCTGAGAAGGGCTCCTTGTTCATCGATCGAGACTAGGGTAGAATTCTTAACAGTCTCCCTTATCATTGCCATCTCTTTGCCTTGCGAATTGCCAACTGCAAATCATTCATCTACCCAGCTTCCACGTGTCTCGTATACAGCGCGGGTTTGTTGTGGTCATTCAGCGTGCACGCTTGACTGGTGATTTATGGCGTAAGACATCACACAAAATGCGCCATTGGATAGTGCACTGGAGGGATTGTGTCTCGACCATCAGAGGACTTGTTTGTTGTCCAAATCAATTTTTTCCCAGTTTCCCTGCTAGCCTCGTAATCAATGCGCTTATAATCATTGTCTTTCTAGAATCGCTCAGAACCCGTGTCAATCGGAGTTACAGTTGACCTCCGCACTGCCGTTCAGTCCGCAAAGTGCACCCGGATTGCGAAATCTTGCTGCGGCGCGGTTGCGATTATCCTCAGACAGGGATGTGGGATCACCCGGGCGGTTTTCGCCTTTGGTGCCCGAGTGATCCCACCGTCCGGGTGATCCCACATCTATGTCTGAGGATACTCGCAACCGCGCCGCAGCACGCTTTCGCGATCAACGTGCACTTTGCGGACTGAACGGCATTGCGGAGATGCATTGTATGTCCCCTCAAAAATTGTGGGTTCGAACGGCGACGATTCTGCGGAGTTTTCCCGGACTTGATGTTTCTCCTCGTTCGTAGATATCTCTCCGTAGCACACCAAAATACAAAGCTAGACTGATAACAGGTACAGGTGGATTAACATGGAGTGGAGCATAACTAATATCCATCGCGCCTCTTATTCCCACTGTGATCGGAATCTTGTCGGCGAGCTTTACCCTTTTTTTCCTGGGATGTGGTGGACTTTTACCTCGCTTTTTTTAGCGGATTGACATTTCGTGCTTGGCGGGGATACTGTATACGGAGGCCGGACCATTATATATGAAGTTATCCGCACGGTTGGAGTGTGCCATCGAACCGCAGAGCGACGCCGCGGCGCGACCGCCCGCACAGTGCGAATGACCTCAACCCGATCGATGGACCTCCATGGATTTCCCGCCCTCGACGTTATATGGTGAAACGTGCATCACCTACGCCCTCTTTAGGCCGCCCCTGTTTCCCCTTTGGTGCTATCGCAGCGATGATGAGGAGCCACTTGCCCATGCCCATCAACGCGCTTGGGCACCAACCCTAGGTTTTTCTCCCTTTTTTAAACTAGGAGAGTCGTTGCGGCACCGGAAAATGGGTGTGGCCAAGAGCGATTGACACAAAACCAGACCTCTAATTGGAGTCTGAACCTAATTTTCGGAGCTGAGAAGATCGCGGCGTCGGGAGTGCGAGTATGGAGCTTCGGGCCCGTTCGGCTTCTTAACAAATCATACGTATTGATCAACCGTGTTCGAACAGGCTTTGACAGGAATTCATGACGTATCACTCCGGCAGGCGTATATTTAACGTCAGGAGCCGAGCGGGCCTCCAAAGCTCTATACCGTCATTCCGGCGTCGGACGAGTTCCGACGTAATCAAGTGCTTCCCCCCCCCACTCGCTGCGATAGCTTCTGACGCTAATCCTCAATCGCTTGCATTTTGGACATCTTGTGCTGTCTGTTTCCAACCATATGCTCTTACAATGTAGACGTTCTGCTGTGCTTCTCATGATTATTGTATTTTTCATGTGTCATAATGCCTGCTTGTATTTCGCATGTTTTCAGAAGCGCTCGGTGAAAATTTCTCAATGCCGGGGAAGAGTGAAGCACCGATGAAATCTTCTCCACCAGACGATGGTGATGGTAAGGAAATTTGTCGAGAGTTTTCTCCGTTTTTTTTTTCGTGGGGTAGTACCCTTCTTCAGGAGCGCTAATAGTGGCGGCCTTAGGCCCTAGTTATCCACCAGCGTTTCGCCGCCGCTGGCTTCCGCGGCATGTCTGCTATTGGCCAATTTCGAAATCTGACCAATCGCAGACGTCCCGCGAAAACCAACGGCACCGAATCACCTATGTATAACTAGGGTTTTAATGTGTCCAAAGGCCGGGGAAGAGCGAAGGGTTGTGATTGGCGGTGGTCGTTGTCTCCTCCAATCACAGTCATTCGCTCCTTCCCCGTCCTTTTTAAGGTGTAGGCACATTACGACCACCACCAAAGAATTACACCTCAACTTAATTAGGCACTGATTTGCAGAATTAAGTGGCACATGTGCTATGTTTCGCTTTAGATTAGTAATCTCGCTTCGGGTAACCGACTCCTGACACCGATCATACTACCGAGGCGGCGATATTGCGTTTATGAGGAAATCGATTGTTTTGCCGATTGAAAAGGCAGTTCGTTAAGTGGAATGGGATCAGATGTAATTCGAAATCGGTAAAACCTTTATTTTCAACCACAATTCGGAAATTTCGTAAAATATTTGTATCGCCGCGATGCCATAGTCGCCGCTCTCAATGGGGCTACGTTTCAGTAAAATCGCGGCGATACGCATATCTGCTGAAAATCTTGACAGTCTTAAGAAACTGAGGTGTCAACCGTCCGGGGCCAAATATCCTATTTCATTCCACAAACTGCCTTTTTGCGTATCAAAACAATCGATTCTCTACAAAGCGCAATGTCGCCGCGATTGATCGATACCATTTTTTTACCCGCGTTGCCGCGACACAAGTATGATCCCGGCCTTAAGGAAAATCAGGTATTGGTGGAGGTGGGCGTAGAGGACGGGGTTTGGCACGGGGTGTCGAGCTTCACAGGGGGGGTCTGAGCACCACCGGGAGACTTCCTCAACTAACCCGTCAAGAAAACCTTCGTTCGTGATATAATTCACGTTCAACGTCTTGTTTTTTAAAGTGCTGATCTCTTTTGAACCTCACAAAAGAAACAGAACGAGTCACGCTTTTAGAGGGGGGGTCAGAGAAAACCGGCTCTACAGCATCGGTAAGCCGCGAGCGGTTGCGTCGCAGTCGTTGCAGGTCGCACGCGACGTAGTGATTCCTTCCGAGACAAGGATTTTTCTGAGTGAAAATGCAGTTCCATGGGTGCTAATATGGTAGAAGTCTCCAATAGTACATTTTTGGAAGGAATACAGCTGCGAATACAATAGAAATACGCTACTGGTGTTAAATGTGTCCCTCGCCGCGAAGCTTATGGCGCGGTTGGTTCATGCCGCGCCGCGACAACTCGGGTACCCGATGCGTGCTCCCCGAGAAAACCAACAAAATTTTGACAAAATCAGCTCCTGTGAGGGGGGGGGGTGAGTAAAATTGGCTCTTTCCATACTTCGTGCAGTATCCCGGTTAGCCCCCCCCCCCATCTCTCCTTCAACCTCAAAGATCGGTGGACCCTTTTTTAGACGGTGGGGTGGGAGTGTCACTGCCTTTCAAGCGGCCAATAGCGTGGAGTTTCTAACATCGCCCCGTTCTTCTATCGTCAATGAGGGGTGGTGGACGTAATGTTTCCCAATCGCAGAAGAGGCGAGGAAACGGGGTCAGGCTCCGTCCATACGTAACGAGAGGGTGCGATTACGCATAATCGATGATCATCGTGGGCACACGAATCGCTAGCTGCTCACAGGCGCTACTTCTAGCGCGCCCTCGTCCGCTCGCTCTCGCGCGCTTACGCCAGCACCACGAAGCAAGCAGCAAGTTTCAAGCTTAACTGCTCCATCACTAAAGCAGGTGGCATTAAATCTGTATCAGAACTGCTCCCGTGTTATCCATAATCCCACCACGGAAGTCCAAAACTGTGGGAAATTATCAGCCGTTGCGCCGACTCGAGCGATTGATCACCCGATCAAACGTTTTCAATCGAATCAACACGAGGTAGGGGTGTCTGCCTGTGTTACTTTGCCAGCACGGGCTGCTCCAGTGTTGAGGAGCGTCGAGAGGCGCCCAACAGCGGGAACGCCCGCTCTCGCCACGTATGGGCGCTGCCTTAGGAGCGACGTGCGTGATTGGGGGGGTCGTGGGCGCTATCGCAGCGAGGTGGGGGGTAGGGGGGCACATGGCATAGCACGTGGTCACGCCCATATTTCCGTGCAGCCAACCAGTGTGGGCACCGAACCGGGGTTTTCCTCCCCCTTCCAAAATCAGGATAGTCGTTGCGGCGCGGAAAAAAATGGGCGTGGCCAAGTGTGATGGCTAAGGGGCTGAGCAGAGTGCCATCAAGGCGCGGCTCGGCCTGATGGTGGGCTGCCATATTGATAGATCGCCGCGATCTATCATTACAGCAGCCCACCATCAGGTCGCGCCGCGCCCTTATTGCACTCTGCTCAGCCCCTAAGTGCCCCCCCCTCTGCAGCCATAACAGCGGGCCGTGTTTCATTCAATCACGCACTTCGCTCCTCCCCGTTTCTCTCGCCTCTTATTCGGCTGGAGAACAATACGACCACTACCCAGCTATGAGCGATGCAATTTCATTGGTCTGAGCGGAATTGAAGACTCAGACATTGTTACGAGGGAAGTGGTAGATTTTTGAAAAGCTAATATTGCCTATTCAATAAAGGTAATTTTTGATTTTCCAGATGCTCCCAAGGATGTCAAACGTCCTAGACTCACCGAGCTCGGGCAGCCTTTATCGACAACGAAGTACACAGCTCTTTCGACGAATAAAAGGTCCATTACTGACACAAGGAAGGACACCTACGAAATAGAGAGGATTTTGGGACATAATATTGTTAGTGGACTTTAACTCTGGATTTCCTGTTGGCAGCACTCCATTTTTGGGTGCTATAATCAATGAGGGGGGGGGGCATCATGACAAGCTAGGGACAGAACCTACCTGGCTACCAGGGTTGAGCAGGGTTGCGACTCGGCGCAATGGGGGTCGTTAAATAATTGGAAAATTTCTGAAAAAAAAAAGAAAATCGGGAATTGGTTGGTAAAATTTGATCGAATTTTTCCACAAGCTCGAACTTTTTCCAACTTTCACACTTTGAAGAAGCTTGAGGATTTTTTATCTCGCCAGGGGGGCCGTAAAAATTTGAGAAATTTCTCAAATCTCTTGGTCAACGGGGAGGGGGTCGCAGCTTCGCCGAAAATTGGCGCAACGGCCTGCTCAACCCTGCTGACTACTCCAGATCCACAGTGCCCCTGTTCGTGGCGGAAGCACAGCATGGACTCGTGGCTCACGTGGATTCTTGGGGCGCCTAGTGGATCGATATGTCCATCGTAAAATGATGCCCGTTGCGGAGGAACGTTCATGATCGCCGGTTTTTTTTGCATCTGAAATCTTTTGTCCGCATCCCCATTTTATCGAGATGATGTCGAAATCGGTATCTGCTTGTAATCTGGAGACGCATAGAAGGAAAGCCTAACTCACTTGACCAGGGTTGGACAGGGTCGCGACTCGGCGCGCCGGGATCGTCAAAAATCTTCGAATTTTTCACGAAATATGAAAATTGGGAGGGGAACAAAATCTTTGGAGGATAAGAGAATTATCCCAAATCGCTTGGCAAGATAAAATGAGTTAGACTCTGTCAAATTCCTAGTAAGCTGTTGATATCGATCATTACGGAGCGGTGGGTCTAGGTGAAATATAACTACTGATAAGGAGGTTCCGACGAGAGAGCCTCAGGATTTTGCAAGGTTGGGAATCGATGTGTAGTTGACTAATGCGGTAGAGCGCTCTCCACTGCGATACTTTTCAAAGGTTCGTCCGCGAGTGTGCATTTCTAGGCTACTTAAAAGGTGCGATCCCGTCTGAGGTTGGACATTGTTCGATGTTCTGAGGGACATATTTAGGTGCCGTTTTCGGTACGGAAACTACATTGAGAATATGAATGTCCGCATCTGACAGCGTACCCACAGTTTCAAGCTGGGGTGCGCCCGAAGAGGCACTCTGATCTGGGAGGGGCCTGAGAGCGCATGGCGCGCGCATCTACGCACGGATGAGTTCCTTTCGCAGCGTTTCTGATTATCCTTGGGTATTCCTGGAATTATTAGCTACCCTCATTCGATTTCGTCTCTACCCGAGGATTACTGTTTCTCCTATTCGTTTCTCTTATCCACGAGAAGGTGTCCGCGAGATGGCGCGTGCGCCATGCGCTCTAGGGCCCCGCCCACGTCAGAGTGCCTCTTTTCCCTCCCCCTTCAAGCTGAAGAGCGCCTCACTTACTGGACCCTTGAAAAAATATTCAAGTCTGTAATTGTAATGAAAAATCGACTAGCATTTTTTTTTCCAATTCACATTTTTTCAGTAGATTCGTTCGCGTTGCAGCAACGTGCGGAAAAGCTGGTCCAGATCCCAAATGAGAAAATAGGCTTTTTTTCAAATCTGGAAAGGGGGGCTCAGAAAATCACGGGATTGGGGGTCGGACCAGAGTTGAACTGTATTACACCTCGCGCCGTAACATCTCTACCCAGATTGGAATAGGTAGTCGACATGATGATTCCATTGTTGTTTGCTGTTTTTTTCTTGTGTTGTTCCTTTTCTTACCACACTTGTATCACATGCTTTTCGCAGACGAGGGACAATTCAATTCGTTATGTCTTGAAATGGAAGGGATACGAAGATGCCAGGAAGAATACAAACGAAAGAGAAGGTTTTATAACTAGCTATCTCGTCGTTGTCAACTATTGGCTGTCTCGCTTTCCTCCTACTCATAGTTTCCTGAGGGATTTAAAAGGTATGCTTCGAGCTCCTATGACATCATGTTCGTAGTGCGTTTGTTGATGAAGATGCTCGAAATAATAAAAATCCGATAAAAACGACCATGTTGGCTAATCCAACAAGACCTTCGTGGGTATATTCTGTTCCATCGGAAGAGCTAGCCAGAGACTCGATGACATTGCTCACTCGCGTGCGTGCGCGTCGCGGTTCGATGAGTGTCGCACTCGGCGATCTCGGAAGATCCGCCATCGGGTGGAGGAGTCTTCAGCGCTTTGTGCGGGAAATGATTATCGCTAGTGGCATGAAATGAACTGAGGAAAGTAAAGGGTGCTTCAGGACATGCCAGTTTGCTTCATTTCACCAGACGTGTCGCCGCCCATTTCGTCGCGCGCGACGTTCACCGACCGCGACGCACCACGCACGTATGAACAATGCTCGCTCACCCCTAGCCACATGCCTCTAGTCAGTCGCAGCGATAACTAGCGATTGGCTTCTTGCGGTCGACCCAGTGATCCCAACCGCGTCGCCTAGCTGCACACAGTCGATTTCTCCGTGGGAGCCGACAGTACATAAAGCTTTGATTCCAAAAGAAGCTGTGAATAGTGCACTTCGTAATACATCACTAGGAGGCCGCCACGCAGCTATTATATCGCTAACTTGGAAGCGGAGTGATTGTTTCTCTAATTTTCTACAAAACAATGGCTTACTTTCTATGGCAAACATATTACAGTAGGGTCTATTACAGTATTATCTTCAGGGGTATGGTATACTTTGTCGCTGTGATGAGCGACAGGCATGCAATCTATCACAAATCGCGGCAGGACCCGCATCGAAGCCACCTCCGTCGTATGTGCAGATGTCGCAGCGACGTGTCACGGAGGGCATACTGCAAATGTGCCATAGCCTGTCACTACCACGGTCGCTGTCACTGTGCAGTGCACCGCGAAACCGACAGATTTAAAGGGCGGGAGGCGGTCGCCGTCGCTGTGCAGGGCGACGCGACCGTGTGTCGCAAAACTATAACATACCCCTTATGTACTGTGGGCTCCCACGGAGAAGTCGACTGTGTGCAGCTAGGCGACGCGGTTGGAATCACTGGGTCGACCGCAAGAAGCCGATCGATAGTTAACACTGCAGCTGACTAGAGACGTGTGGCTAGGGGTGATAGGGCGTGGCTCACACGTGCTTGCTGCGTCGCGGTCGGTGAACGTCGCGCGCGACGAAAGGACTTCCCAAATTTGTGATATGGACATTACAGATCTCAGTCACAAACGCCGCTTTTTGATATTCAGCATTTCTAAGCCGTTGAAAACGCTTTGCATGAATCATGCCCCATGTTAGTTGGATGCAACCATGCTTCCTTACGTCTAGCCCAATTTTTAGATCTTTTTCTGCAAGCTAGATGTGGAAATCTAGTTTATAATGGAAAAAATGTGAAACGTAACAAAGGATTGGTTTCTGCATCGTAGTGAGGACGTTTCGCACTGCTCCTTCCCTTCGATAGGGTGCTCATAAGTTCAACCGGCATTATTGGCCGAAATCATCCAGAGCGATAGAGTTCCAGTACTAGGCGTGCAGATGCGTGTGTGCGACAATGTAAGTAGATACGTTGTCGCACACACGCATCTGCACGCCTAGTACTGGAACTCGTTCCCTCTGGATGATTTGTCGACGCAAAGGCGACAACCCTGTCGCCAAATACTGGCTGACGTTGAAGTATACCAGTGGCCTAAAATGTGAGCGGGCCTTAATGTGTTTGTCTCTAGCTTTGCGGCGTTGGTTTAATTTTTCTGCTTGTCTTCATAAAAACCTTATTGCCGTTATCAGAGCGAAATTTCGGTCTGCAGTTGCGGGCCACCCCTTCTTGGATCAGACCCCTCCTATAGGCCTCCATTCTGCGCTTAACCCTGTCGTGTACATGCATCTTATTCAGTGAAGTGCATTAGTAAATTTGATAGAAGAAAAGCAAGATCGCTGGTGTAGAAAACTATTCACATTTGGGGTAATGCCAACATCCTGTCGTGTCGTACTAAACACGGTCAAGCGTGGGCAGCCAGCTTCAACTAACACCGCTGCAAGCGTAGATATCTACACCTTTATAAGTGCCAATTGGGCCTTACGCTGGAGACTGTTTATGCAGGATTAAGCTCAGGGATGTGCGGGGAAAGTTCTTCACACGGATAAGAGGATGGAAAAGGAAACGAGAATCCCGGAAACGTAGAACGGATAAGCTGAATTGTGCCGGAAAACGAAAAAAAAAGAAAAATAGATTTTGTGTAGGCACTCTCCACCTTTTTTCTTGATTTGTTTACATGTCACGTCGGTCAGTTCTCGACTGTCTGTGTCACCCCGTCAATGACAATCAGAAAATTACTTCTCAACTAACTACAAACGGCTAAATTTTCGAACTGGTGACTCTCAACCCGCTCCCCTCCACAAAAATTCACGCCAGTAACTTGCAACTTGGATTTTTTTTCATTTTTTTGCAGCATTTGCACATTAAAAGCAGGGTTCTCGATCAGAACGGTTGCTGAGATTTTGTGGCTGGGACCCTGGAGAGACCATGCCCTGAAGGTACCGGTTAGGAGCCTTCAGGGCGGGGTTGGTCTGCCGCTGGGGAAATTTCATCAGAGTACTACGCCAACGCGTAGCTACATGCCTCACACGGAAACCTCTGTCAACGCGTAGCTAGATGCCTCCGAGGGCGCGGCCTGAAACGCCGCCCCATTCCATGTAGCCAGAATTTACGGGTTTTGGCTACGATAGCTAAAACCCGCATATTCTAGTGTCGAGGCTACAAGGGTGCAAATTCTGCGCGTATTCTACGTAAAAACGAAGGCTAAACTCGAAACATTGATCTCACTGTCGCTAAACCCGTATATCCTCGCTATAAAATTGTAGCGAGAATCTATGGGTTCAGCGACAGCCTGTGTTGTAATGAAATCTTAAACCCGCGCTGGCTACGCGGAACGCTGGGATGCCGTTCGAACAGTGTTGGCCCAGTCAACTCACAGAGTGCTTACTTGAAAGACTCTGGCTGGTCGTGGAGGGTGACCGCGTTTCGCTCTCTGGAAGACCTGGCCGAGGTTATTTTAGGCCGCTGGGAAGGTGCATGCCGTGGGGAAGACACGGCGTTGCGGTCTATCGCAGAGAGGATCGCCTTTCTAGTACGGATCGGGACTTATTGGGTCGATCGACCGAGGGCTGTATCGAGAATTTACGTAGAATATTCGGATGCTGTAGCGAGAATTCACGTAGATTATGCGGGCGCTGTAGCTAAAATTTCACCAATTGAAGCTGAACTTTCCGTAATTTACGTAAAATCTCGGGTTAAAATTAGACTAGATGCCTCCGAAACCCTGGGCATCTCCGGTTTCCGTGTGGGGCATCTAGCTACGCGCTGGCAGAGACCAGAGATGCCCAGGGTTTCGGAGGCATCTAGGCTAATTTTGACACGAGAATTCACGTAAATCACGGAAAGTTTAGCCTCAGTTGGTGAAACTTTCGCTACAGCGCCCGCATATTCTACGTAAATTCTCCCTAAAACACGCTCATATTCCACGCTTATTCTCGTTGCAGCACTCGGTCGATCGACCCACCCAGTCTTGATTCGTACTAGAAAGGCGATCCCCGCAACGACCGAGCGCATCGCCGTTTATTCTCCACGGCTAGCAGCATCCCAGCGGCTAAAATTATCCCTAGCAAGGTCTTCCAGAGGGCGACACGGGGTCACTCTAAACGGCCGCCCACAGAGTGTCAAGTTATCCGTGGGTCGACTGGGCCAACACTGTTTGAACCGCATCCCTGCGTTCCGCGTAGCGAGCGCGGGTTTGAGATTGCATTTCAACACAGGCTGTCGCTAAATCCGTAGATTCTCGCCACAAAATCATAGCGAGAATACACGGGTTTAGCATCAGAGAGATCGATGTTTCGAATTCAGCCTTCGTTTTTACGTAGAATAAGCGCAGAATTTGCACCCTTGTAGCCTCGGCACAAGAATATGCGGGTTTTACCTATCGTAGGCAAAACCCGTAATTTACCGCTACATGGAATGGGGCGGCGTTTCAGGCCGCGCCCTCGGAGGCATCTAGCTACACGTTGGCAGAGTACTCAGGCAGCAACGCCGACTGAGGGGGCAGGAAATACCGGCTGACTAAACATTGTACCCGGGCAAGCCCCGGTACTCACTGCCCCCTCAGCCGGTAAATGGTGGAGCGCTCAGCCGGCAAGTGGTGGCCCCCTTGCCCCGCATTCACTCTCCCCTTAGCCGGTGAATAGAGGTCCTCCCACCCGATATTATTTGCCTACCGTGTGAATGATATTGATCTCCAGGAGCAGATGAAGCCCCTAATAGCCCCCCCCCTTTCCCAGCAAGGTCGAGGCTCGCGCTTCATCTATGAAGCGGTAAGCTTAACCTCGCTTCAAAATTCATTAACCCATCCGCTGTCACGCCCCCATGGTCACAACGAACTGTAAGGGGTGAGGGGTCAATGATCCATATCGTGCGGATGACCGCCCGTTGGAATGCCATCATGCGAACCATCACGATGCCCATTTTGCCTGCTCCGTATGTGGCCCTGGTTTGCCTTAGCTGTTCAGTATTGTGCCGATGATATTCATATGTCTGCCCGCTCACCAGGTAAAGCCATGCCCCTCAGCCGGTAATGTTAGGTCTGCCCGATCAGCCGGTGACATGCTCCGTTGTGGATTTATGTCCGCCCGCTGAACCCATAAAGCCATGCCCCTCAGCCGGCGAGCCTACTTCTCCGCCCGCTCAGCCTGTGTTATTATCTAAGTAGGTGCTGAGGGCCGCGTGCATATGATCGGCACGGATCCTAATGAGACTTTGCGTTCCTCAGTGGAGGTTGGCGCGAACTCGATGTACCTATGTTATTGTGCTTATCTGGGTCAAATTCCGGTCCGCAATTGCGTCTCGACACGCTTTGCGACCGCACGCGCTTGAGTCAATCGAGTTTCCAGCTCCAAAGCCGACTCGATATGGCTTTTTTATACAGTTTTCTTCAATTTTGTTTAATTTCCAGTTTCTAAAACCCACCTAGAGTCAACAGATCGGGAGCTGCGGCGCTAGAAACTCATCCGACTCGAAAGCGCGCGGCCGCAAAGCGTGTCGAGACGCAATTGCGGACCGCAATTTGACCCAGATAAGCACATTATAGCCTATGGCACCTAGTTTGCGCCTACCTCCAATAGCGAACGCAAAGTTTCATTAGGATCCATGCCGACGTAAAGGGACCTCTACAAGGACTGCCTTACGGGTTGGCGCAGTTACTGAGCACTGTAGGACACCTCTAAAGCTATAAATATCAGAACCTCATGTACTACTTTTGTGTTTGAAAATCTAGTCCGCAGCAACCACTGTTGCATCACGTAGCTCCATGATAATCGTGCCGGGACCCGGTGGCCCCAGCAAGATTATCATCGTGCTGCGCGTTGCTACAGCGGCCGTCCGCAACTGCGGGTTGGAATTGCGCTCCGATAAGGGCAATACATCTCTCGCATCTACATGGCCCAGCAAACGCGAGGTCAGATGGGAAGAACAAAGATCACACATAATGAACCTATGTCAGGGCGGGGTAGATTACACACTTTGTCTGACTATCGAGTGAAATAGTGTCTCAGATATAATGTACGATGTTCCTCTATACGACGGCGCGTTGTCTTCACATTCTTTTTTTTGGATATTTCCCGTATTTTCCTGAAGATTCTCGAAAAACGGAACGGAAACGCAAAAAAAACGAAAGATGGAGAACGGAAACCGCAAAACGGATAATCCCGCACATCCCTTGTCAAGTGGCCGTTGTCTCGCGAGACAACGGGTGGTAGTGGGGAAGGGCTGGTTGAATGTTTGCCCAAAATTGAAAACATGTGGAGGGCGTCGTGAAAAGTTTTCCTTTCTGCAACCACTTCAACGAACAATACAACAATTATTTAGTCGCAAAGGACACCGGCAAGCTGTCCGCAAATGTTCAACAATGTGTTGGAACTATTGTCTTGAACTTCCTTCAAGGTGCAACCCTCCGATTCGTTGCCGCGGACATCACTCCCAAGGAGCTATATGTGGTAGGGTTAAAATGGTCGTGAATTCATTACGAATCATCCCCTCTCTTATTACAGAAGCTCCTGATGAAATATGGTTGGTTCTTTCTCCTAAGGAGGTACAAGAATGAGGAGGAGAAAAAAGATGGCATCAAGGAGTATAATCGACACCTGGCTGACATGTGTAATACGTACTGGCGGAACTATCCGCTCATTCAGGTATTATTCGCCTTTTCTTTCCTGAATGTGCACAAGCCGACTTTTCCTCTCTTGAGGCTGCGTATCGCACTCGCGACGCACTTGTAGTTCCATACTTCAGCGACTGTTTCGGTTATCTTTATCGGGTTACGTCAGAAAATGTCTCTGCAGGGCCACCTGGCTCGAATCGCCCTAAGGTTCAGAAAGGTGTTCGGTGCTGCTCAGGGGTGTGGGCTGCCACAATTGTCTTTTTCAGACGGAGTTTTCTTCCCGGAACTTCAAATCTCTCCCCGTACCCGGGGCCGTATGCATATCGCCTCCAGCGGGAGAGGATGGGAGCTCCCGTCCCCACGCAAGAGTTTCCCGGCGGGGATAACGTGGGAAGCCCAGCGATGCATAGGTTGTGTGCAAGAGCTGGTGGCAACGGCCGCATATCCTGCCAACTTATGCTGGCAGTCTAACACTCATTTTCGACAGCCTGCTCTGCTAACGATGAAGGAATTTGGACTGCAACTCTCTTTACCGGCGTTGGGTATGATCCTTGTCACGGCCAGCAGCAAGGAGGCCAACCTCGCCGCGGTCCGCAACAAGAACATCGTCTTCACCACGGTCTACCACGAGGTTTTCCTCGTGATGGACCATGGGGATGATCCGCTCAGCGTTCAAAATTAACATCCGGAAATAGACACAGGGTCACCTCCTCGGGCTAGCCTCGAAGGGCCAACTGTCCCCTCAACGAGACTGTCCGCCTTATATACCCGCCGCTGTCGTACAAGAGGATGCTGCAATGTTCATTCGTATCAGACAAATCAATGGAGGAGAGTGTCAGCAGACACTAGGAGAGAGGGGCTGGCAGTAGCGCGCGTGCCACGATAAACAAAGCGTTAGTTCGCCAGAACAAGGAGCGGGAGCTCCTGGTCGTTGACAGCATATCCTGCTGTTAGCAGCACCTACAGCACGGGTGCTGCCATTCCCTTTGTCCCTGCGTACTAACGCTATTGTGCCGAAGTATTAAGCCCCGACTGTCTAAGTCGTGATGGAGGGGAGATCATGATAATATGAAAATGCATTTTTTCTTCTCCATCGTATTTTAGTACTTTTTCATTAATAAGAAAAAATACGTTTTTTAAAAAGTATTTTTAAATAGTTCATGAAGTTAGGATTTCTATAGTTCATGGAGTTAGCAAGGAACAGAATTCAAGACTTTTAATTTTCAAAAGTTCTGCTTTTTCAAAAAAAACCGTCACGTCTATTGGTAAGAGCATAGAATGCGAATAACCACCGGAGGTCGCGTTCTTGACGCGGTACGATTGGAGCATGATAAGCAACCCAACCCTAGACCCACGATATGCTAAAAAAACACAATTTTTGATGCGGTCTGTTATGGATTCTAATTACAAAAAACATTCCGTTCTGTTGAAATAGCAAAAAAAAAATGAAAAGACGAAGAAACTCAAAAACGTCAATTTTTGGAACAAAAATCAAGTGTGGTGAATAAACTGGAAAAATCATAATAGTTTTTCTTGCTAAAAAATTTCAACATACAGTTCAACTCGTTCCGTTCAGTCCGCAAAGTACACGCTGATTGCGAATGCGTGCTGCGGCGCGGTTGAAAGTACCCTCAGACAGGAATGTGTGATCTCCCGGGCGGTTTCCGCCTTTGGTGCCCGGGTGATCCTACCGCTCGGGTGATCCCACATCCCTGTCTGAGGGTACTCTCAGCCGCGCCGCAGCACGCTTTCGCAATCAGCGTGCACTTTGTGGACTGAACGGCAATGCGGAGTTGAACTGTATGTAGCTGCAATAATAAAAAAGAAAATCATTTTTTCTAAAATGGGTAATATCGTCCGAAAAACTGCACACATAAGAGAAAAATTTGCTCGAGAAGACCAAATTCTCTACCTCCCCCCTAGTCCGGAGTAGGGGGACGTTGGGAGCCCCCGCCGGGGGCTCCCGAAACGTTGTTCATCGCGGGAGCCCCGGCCTAGTGCCCCTCGGCCGTGACGGGGCCCCGATCTTCCGTCGGGGGCGATATGCATACGGGCCCCGGTCTCAAATTTCCTTTCTCCTGTGGTCAGGGTCGAGGCAAAGTCCGTCCGAACGAGACTGTCTGCCCACGGGGGCGGCGTGCGTGTTGAGCAACCTCGGCATAGGCAATTTTCGGACCGATTGACTGGAATATTAGGCAAATAATGAGTAATATCCTAGTTAGCTGTCTGAACCCGTGTAGAGGCTCGCCCGAAAAATGCCTTCGCAATGACCGTGCAATACGCATGCCGACCTCTGGCGAATTGGGGCGTCGACAACAGGTTGATCCGCCCACCATGAGTCACCGCTGGCCAACGCGCCGATATTCGGCCGGGCCGTGGCCGCGAATTATGCTTTGGTCGATGTCGAGCTGTTGCACACCTAACGCTCTAGAATGATGAGAGCGCAGCCGGTTTAATTACCCAAGTTTGGGGTACTTTGACCCCGCGCAGAATCTGGAGGTCCTGCCTATCCGGTGGTGAACCCAGTGGAGGCTGGGCGACCCAGCCGCGACGTGTGTCGGAGTGCCGACCGCGACGCGTGCCGGTGTGCCGACCGCGACGCATATCGGTGTAAAGAAGTACCTAGGCTAAATGAAACAGTCCTGTGGGATGCGAACCGCTACTAAATAGGTCGCTGAACGCGATACATCGAGTTGTCAACAGCCCGACAACAGGCGGACGTCGCTGGGCAACGAGCAGGTCTCAGGCTGACAATACGCGCGATTTGATTTGTCAACAGGAAGCGGTTTGTGAGATGACAACTTATCAACCTGTTGTCGACGCCCCAGTTTGCCTGAGACGGCGTGGGTGGACAGTCTCATTCAAGCAGACTTCAGCTGTTGTGTAGGACCGCAGCTAGCTATAGTCTACAGGAATGGAAGTAGGACCTGGTGAGGTTGCGCACTCTCCCTAACATACTGTAGTCTGATTGTATTATCACTCATTTTTTCGAAATAACTGAGATTGGTCGGTGAGTTTTCATTTCCACTCTCACATTTTCACCTGTTTTTTTGCTTCCACAGATGTAGATAGTTATGTCGGTGAAAACACAGACTCACCGACCTGTCACAGCTGTTTCGGAAAAATGAGTGATGCCGCTAACAAACTACCGTATGTTAGGACGAGTCCGCAACCTCACCAGGTCTACTTCCATTGCTGTAGACTATAAAATCTCGTCTCGTTGGTGAAGAAAATTCTGAAAATGTCGAAGTTTCTCTCCCCGAATTTTGTTTTCGGGCCAAAATTCTAGCGATCCCCGCAGGAAAATTGAGGTTTTGGCTGAATTTTTGACGACTTCCCTCATCACTTGCTTGGAATTAGTATGTACATTCAAGTGCGCTTGGTCGTGTTTGTGGTGCAGCATATATTGCGTTGAACCCTGCAGTCCGTTGTGCGAGTGTACCAATTGAACTTGGATTTGATGAGCTTTATTGATGAGAGAAATTCATAAAATCAGTTGGTGAATGTGTATTCGACTAGAAACGAGTTGGCTGCTCATGATGGTGGAGTTCAGCTATTTCCAAGTTTTGTAGGCGATCAACGAAGACGATTTGTTCTATCCTCCGCCGTTCTGGCATTTTTGTGGATTACCTGGAGTAACGATCGGATTGAATCAGCCGCTACCGCCAGCGATTTCACAGGTACTCATTTGCACTAACTTGTATAAAATTTATAATAGCTATTAAATACTTAGAGGAATTTTGTCGTTCTCCCGATCTCAAAATCGTTTCAAACTCTGGTTCTATTGAGTGAAACACCCCTAGTTTCCGAGCAAAACTCACTTGGTTCTTCCACCTATGTATGCGAAGCAAGGGGCGAGACACCAAGATACATAACGTATGCCCGAATGAGAATGGCGACCCACGCGGTCGGCGTGCTTGGCAGGCGGCCGTCGCATGTGTCGCCCTCGGACGAGTGTTGGATTTCAACGACGGCCGACCCCTCTCCCACTGATTGATCGGCGCAGTGCTTGCTGTCAGCCGGAACCGGCCCGTTTGTTGTCGATGGCGGTGGGGACTTTTCGCATGCTCGTCCGAGAGCGGTGAACGCGACGGCCGCCTGCCAAGCACGCCGGCCGCGTGGGCCGCCATTCTCATTCGGACGCAGCTTACGTATCCTCTGTTTCGAAGACAAATCTAGTTTGTTCCTTCGCGTACTTTTGCGGATCGAAAGTGTAAAGGAAAAAAGACGCCGCAAACGCACGTAGTCAACGGCAGAATTTACACTACGGAATTGAGTATGCGCCAGCGAGGATCCGAGAAAATTTCAGGGCTAAATTTTCATCCAGGGGAAAGATTCATAAGAGTTTTGAACAGTTTTCGAAACATTTGGTCACTAATTGTGAGGGAGGGGGCCGTGGTTACATCGAAATCGGCAAGGTCAAGCGTGGCGTTGCGTAATTTCTCAAAATCAGAGCGACCCCCCACCACCATCCAATTTTTCCGAACTCCGAAATTTTTACGATCCCCTCTGAGGCGCGATTTCTGGGCAGTTTATATTTGATTTCTAAGACTGTCAAACGCCGGAAATTCGTTCCTTAGCTGGGCTCAAGCGTCTTAAACCTGAGCAATGTTACGATCCTTACCTTCGCTGACCAAAGCTATCGGGATTTTTTGGGATATTCTCACCAAATTTTCATTTTTGAACTGAAATTTTTACGACCCCCCCCCCGTAACCTTCATTTTCGGGTCAAATTTTTTCGCGACCTCCCCCCACTCCTCGTTCCGGAATTTCGCAACCCTGCTTGACCCTGGAAATCGGCCACAACGCGACGCTGGACCCTTGACCTGGATCCGATTTCAAGCTCATCTCTGTTTTTTTCTGTGAAGAGTATCGAGAAGATTTTACCCGGCTCCTCTTCCAATCGCTCATCCTCAATCACTCAATTTTCAAGCAGAATTTTTTTAATATAAAACGCTGAGCATTTTAGTTTTTCAAGAACTGCGGCAGAACGGGGCTACCCTTTTGGCTTTCCGCTCTTAATCTTAGGAATGATGTTATACAGCCTCCCATTCGGCTCTCGTAAACAGAATTGATGATACCTACTTGATAAAGGGTTGAATATAAAAGAAGTGGAGAGCGGTGTGTCTTCATTCACGCACCGTGCTTCTCCAGAGGTCAGCAGGAAAACAGCACCGCTGGTGGTCAAGATGTAGCGAAATCGGAGTAAAAACTTAGAAAGTTATAAAGCCAACTCGAGTGAGATTACGGTAGCCCAGTTCTGGCACACTTAACTATCGTTCCTGTTTTCGTTTCCGTTCTCTTCTTCCTCTTCTTCTTCTTCTTCTTTGCAGCCACAGAGAGGGGTTCTCTCATAGGTTCAGAAACTCGGCCACTAGCACAGGGTTCGTCCACAGATCCATTTTCGTTAATGTAGTCGGTCTCTTCGGGCAATTGAACAGGTGCGCAGTAGTATGCCCTTGACTACCGCAATAGGGCACTCGTCAGGTTTGCTGTTATAAATCCTATGCAAATATAACATAAGCATGGGGGAGTGTCCACAGCGTAACGATGCAAGGGTGCACCTGGCACGCCTGCCAAGTTCCATCTCTGTCTCGCTGACCTTGGGAGGTGCGACTCCCAAGATGAAGTTTATAGCAACTCTGTTCAAGTGCTCCTTCACGAATCGGGTATGCTCCGCGCGCAGGAGACGGAGGCGTTCTTGTTGTGCTTCGATCCATCTCTGCACATCTACTTTCGACGGAGCATCGGCGAAAGGCTTTCTGATACATCTCTCTCTTACCGGGTTTAGTACTCTTCGCAATGGATGATTCGGCTGCTTCACGATATTAATGTACATTTGTTGCGCCTGGAGTTGGCAGTGGTCTCTAACTGGCAATATGCGAGCTTCGGCGTGTAAGTGCTCAATTGGAGAGCTTTTAGAGCAGCCTGTTGCAATTCGCAGAGCACAATTTCAGACGCGCTGCAGCTTGGACCAAGAGGTGTCCGACACGATGTGCTGCCAGACTGGTGCAGCATACTCCAAGGCGGGTTGCACAATAGCCTTATATGTGGCCAGGATCGTTTCTTTAATGCATCCCCAGGCTGTTCCACCGAGAGCACGCAGGACGTTGAGTCTTGTTTTCACTGTGGCTTGCTTCTGCTCAGTGTTCTCATAAAACTTCAACGAAGGATCCAACACGAGTCCAAGTAGCTTGGGGAATCGGGTGGCCGGCAATTGAGTTTCGTCCCATTTCACCATGGGATGGGCACTGAGCTCTGCATTATCAGTGGAAAAGACGGTGACGGATGATTTGGAGGCAGAGACTGTGAGCATTTTGCGATCGAATAAACATTTCAACTCGATCAAGTAATCATTGATCTTACTGGCGGCTACCTTAATGTCGCGATCTCGGCACAGAATAGTAATATCATCCGCGTATGCAACGACCTTGATGTCTTGAGGGGGAACGGGCAGATCGTCTAGATATAAACTGAAAAGTGCAGGCGATAAAACTCCCCCTCGAGGGACACCAGCGGCGATGGGGATGCTATTGGAAACATGTCCCTGGAATAGCACATTTGCCCGACGTCCTTTAGTGAAGGCAGTTATCCACCGCTTCTGTCATGGCTTAATGGTAGACTTCAACAGACTCTCTGATAGTAGGCCTAGACTGACAGTGTCAAATGTCTTTGTTAAGTCGAGAGCCACACCAAGAGTACGTTGGGGTTTGATGGCATTGAAGCCGTCCAGAACATAGCTCACAATTTCTAACAAGGCCGTAGTGGTGAAATGTAATTTACGGAAACCATGTTGGAGCTGCTGTTGGCTGTTATGCTCGGGAAGCTCCCCCACAACCAGTTTTTTGGCAGCTTTGGCGATGGGTGAGAGCAGACTGATCGGCCTTTAGCCGTAGATGGTGACTTTCCCGGCTTCGGCAGTGGAATAACACGAGCCACTTTCCATTTTTGGGGTAAAGTACATGTACGAAACGATGTATTTATGACGTCAGCAATAAGGGGCGGTAGTTCACAGGGCAGTCTCTTCAGGACTGCTGGGCTCAAACCGTCCGGCCCTATTGCCTTCGAGTTGCTCATCTCCTTTATCACCTTCTCGACCTGTGCAGGCGTGACTGCTTCATCTACATCCATGAGTGGCAGTTTACAGAATTCCCGCACTGTTTATCTATTCTGCTTTTCTCTTTTGGTTCTAGTGATGAAAAAATACTTCCCAAGAGCATTTGCGGCCTCCTTCCCTGATTTGAAGACTCCCCCTCCAAATTCAATCGTGGAATTGTTGGCCGAGGTGAACTTTCCGGAGATCCTTTTCAAGGCCTTCCACGTTGCTGCTGCATCTTCTCTGAAGTTCATCTTCTCAGTGAACTTTTCCCAAGTTTCCTTCTTGTGCCTGTCAAGGTCCCTCCTGATATCATCCAGCCCAGCGATGTCTGGGTCAAGATGATCTGTAGCTCTCTTTGCATCCCTTGTCCTTATTTTATGCAATGTTTCCCTGGTGACATTGGGAAAGAAGGTCTTCACGCGGCCTTCAGGGATTGCGGCTTTCATAGCCTCCAGGATAGCATCAGATTGGTGGCGGTCCTTCTGGTGTACATTGCCATTCCACGGATAATCAGCCGCTTAGCGTAGCGCAACCTTCCTGAGCAGGCTCAAGTCTGCACGGCCTAAATTAGGATAAGAACGGTGACGAACACCTGTATAGAGAGCAAGAGAGTTAGAGAGATCAATATCGACAAAGACAGGGATGTGATCGCTGGAAGGAGTTGTGGATCTCGACCAAGAGCAGGCGTTAGAGAGATTAGAAGAGACAAGGAAGATGTCTGGGCTGGAGGATCGACCGTAGGCAGGGAGACGAGTGGGCTGGCCATCGTTAAGGATAACGAGGTCGCACTCATCCGCCCAGTCTTCGACGTCATTTCCTCTAGCATCAGAATCGAGCGACGAGCAGAACGTGTGAGCATTGAAGTCACCCGCAAAGACAATTGAGGGAGATAGAGAGCAGTCATACAGCTGCTTGAGAAGGGGAGTAGGATTCTATGTTGATGGACAAGAGGTAGAAGGAGGGATGTATATATTAAAAAGGGAAAGTGGTGTTTTAGAGGTAGATGGATGGGGATGTACTCGAGAGTGCCATCCACAGGAGTGTTTGGAATGATGTGAGAGGGAAGAGAGGACAGAACAAAAGTAGAGACTCCGCCTCCTTGAGATGACCTAGGAGTATGATATGCAGTATAGCCCGGGATGTTTGGATGTCTAGAGGTAGCAGAGGGAGAGAGTTTGGTTTCCTGAACCATGATAACATTCGGGTGATGAGTACGGAAAAGAGATAATTCAGAAAGCTTGGCGCGAAGGCCGTTTAGATTGAAGTGTACAATAGATAGGGGGCGGTTGGTAGATGAGGAATTTGAGTTACTGGAGGAGGAGCACACAATACAACGAAAGGAAGAATCGTGGTGCCTCACAGAACTGAGACCCGAACAAGAGAAGTGCACGCACCTTTGGCATCCAAAGCACTGGACGCTGGTCCCATTCCAAGTGACATCTCTGTCGCATGTGGCACATAGGTACTTCTTCTTCTTCGCGGGTCCTGGATTCTTTTCGACGCCGGCCATTTGTAGAAGAATCCTCAGGAGAGCTGCAGCCAGCCAGCACCTCTCCCATAACAAAAACCCTCTCCGCGGAATGATTGACGTCGGTTTGCACGGAGGTGGTCTTCTTGTCTCCACACTGCCACGGCACGAACGCAAGACATCTCGGCAGCAGTTTCCGTTCTCGAATCTCAAGTTCCATCTTTGGGGAAGTCATTTTTGCAACTATAATGATAGCGGGGTCCAGCAGAGTTGCCACCGAGCACAATGGGGAGTGGGTGGGGTCGTGAATGTTTTGGTCCAGAAAAGGAAAATTTGTAAAATTTCAGGGCTGAATTTTTATCCAGGGGAAAATTTATAACAGTTTTGCAGTTTTCGAAAAAATTGGTTCACTAAGGTAGGGGGTCGTAGTTACGTCGGTCTTAGCGCCTCGCTGGACCCTGAGAGGAATGCTACAATTCTATAAATACGATGTTATAGGAGGAGCCTAATACAGAGACGCCGATGTTCTGTAGATGGGGAAGTCTTCCAAACGACGCGCATTGCAACAATAGCTCGGAGTTGGTTTCTGGATCGGCTCCTGATTCTGCGGTAGGCTTGCAGTTTGTGGAGTTTCTGTCACGACAGGGCGATATCGCTCACTCGTGTCGTGAATATTTGCTGATTGGCGAGCTGCGTGTTTTTAGGCTCCTATGAAAATGGAACCTATCGATCTGCAAAAAGGCAGTGCAGAAGTAGATAAAAGAGAGCCTGTAGGTTCGGAGGAGTTAAGCTCTGCATCAGCTACTGCGGAGGTGGTCAGCACCGCGCCAGTCGACATGGAAGCATTGAAGCAACCGTCACTCGTTAAGACGGCGTCGAATATTGGGTTAGTCACTTTTCTAATCACTGTGTCCCTTGGGAGGCAGTGGTAAGCTGCTCATTAATGGATTTCTATTTTCAGTCGTGCTGGAGTGGATTTTTTGAGTGGTATTTTCAGTGGACGCGTGCACCTGAATCTCGTTCGAGATTCCATGGTCTGGCAGCTGACTGCAGCGAAAGCGATTCCAAAAGGCACGATAATCATGCCATTGCGTGGCGATGTGGGTGTTACAACATTCCCATTTTTATATTT
This sequence comes from Aplectana chamaeleonis, assembly GCA_029168955.1. NCBI lineage: Eukaryota > Metazoa > Nematoda > Chromadorea > Rhabditida > Cosmocercidae > Aplectana > Aplectana chamaeleonis. The sequence continues at coordinate 6,763,339 of JAPDOI010000004.1, read as the reverse complement.
TCAATACTCATTCTCAAAGGGCACGTTGTTTTTATTTTTCGCGAAGTTTTGGAAAGCACTAAGAATTCAAAGGCGTTCAAATGGAGCCCCACGCTCTCAAAACAAAACATAGCTGAACTAGTAAAATATCTCTAACAAGGGAGTTCCTTTTCGGTCAAAGTGACCATTCCAAATGAAATGTACTTTTATGGGACCATTTCTAGACGTAGAGACCAAATATGCCCTTTGTAGCTGCTTAGCCTCACTCTGAAAAAAATCATGAGCGTTTTAGAGGTTTGCGAAAAGATAAGGGTACTCCATACGTCAATGCTTAGGATGTTTGGTTTTTCTTTCGGATTTAGCTCGAAACGTGGAAGTCGGCATTGATCCTAATGAGACTGCGTTAACTTTCCAAGGTCGGCACAAACTCGGTGCCTGCCATACACTATAGCATAGGTGCACCCAGTTTGCGCCAACCTCCAATGGGGAAAGCAAAGTCTTATTAGGATCCATGCCGATTTATGTAGGGGTACTCTAGGGTGCTGAACACGAATTAGAGATCCGCTTGTGTATATTCTTTCTCTAGGTTACGATAGGTACCATGCAATTTAGGAAACAAAATCTATCCTATTTTTTGAAAATTGATACAATTTCATCGAATTCGTATTCAGCACCTCGAAAAACCCCCGCATAGAAATTCTGAGTCAAATCTGAGACTTTGACAAGAGAACCGTACACCCACCGTGATCTACCGTCAGCTGTCAAAAATCGATCAACTGACCTCAGATTCTTGTTGTACACTCCAAACAACCCCCGAGAAACGATTTGAGCCACATCTATCGCAGCATTCTGGAAATCATCAAAAGTGGCGCCTTGCCCTCAAATTTTCCTAAGAGGAGAAAAAACCTAGAGCATAAGAAGTGAAATACTTCGCAAAATCTACAAATAAATCTCAGATTTGTGATCAGCGCTCCAAATACCCCCATTGGAGAGTTCCAGGTCAAATCTAGAGTATTTACTAGTAAACGCTCAACAGAAAATCCGTGCAAGTGGGAACGCTATCACCCTGTGCAAAGTTCGGAAAGTTTGATTTTACCCAAACTTTGCCCAGGGAGGTTTTTCTGGGTGCTGCTGAACACGATTATAATGTTCTCGAAAGATTAGTGCCCGTTTCGGAGGGTACAATATGTACGAAAATCAGGGGAAAATGCCTATAACTTTTCCAAAGTGATTCTATGCACCTGCGAAGGGAACATTTGGACTCTACATTAGGAAATGGTTCTAGAGAAAAGCATTTCATTCGGAATGGTCTCTTTGACTGATAGTACAACAGGTTGAGGATCAGCTCGTTATTTTCTTTTCTCACTCCAGTCTATTTTTCCTGCTACATAAGAGCTTTGAACTTTAAGGTTGTGGATGAACGAGTGGCAAAGGAGTCCATCGAAAGTGAGACTGAGGCAGTGGCGTTCTCATCGTTTATAGCTCTCTCCGACAGCAAATGCATTGATCGACGGTATGCTCGAGATCCGAGTCGCTTCATCACTCATTCTGTATGTTTTATTTCTTCCACTGACTGCATTGTGATTGTTTTACTAGTTAGGAATACCTTTTCAGTGCTTTCCCAACTGTGGGGTGAAATTTTCTGGTAAGGAGTTGTGCCTCTACGCGAGAGATGAAATCGATGTGGATGATGTCATTACCGTAGATATGTTCTCGACATACAAGAAACAGGAAGGGAAGGAGGGGAAATGTGGGTTTATGATTTTTCTGTTGACTCTCAGTCATGGTACTATTCCACTTTTTAGAGTCCATAGGCCGATTTTTCTACATAAACTCCGTTAAGGGGAATTAATGCGGAGTGGGGGTGCTGCGGACCACGATTATGAGGTTCGTCTCCATTCCTTGCGGAAGGCCACGGTAGGGTAAGGGATTACGTGAGAAAATGTCCGAACTGGTAGAGAGAAAATGTCCGCGCGTTGCGTATAGAGGAAATGTCCGCGGCGGTAGAGAAAATGTCCGCTATGGGGAGAAATTGTCTGGAAGCGTTCGCAATCTTGATAACATCGGCATGGGTGAAGATTTCTTCTTCAACTCTGATTTGAATTCAACTTTTTGCTTGATCTAATTCAAGAAGTGTCTGCATTTAACAGCAAGGCATGTGCGAAGCCTCATATCCTCTTCCATAATTTCATTAATTTCTAGTTTCTCTCCAATTGGGCTCAGGCAGCGTCCATACGTTGCGTGAGCGGGCGTTCCCGCTGTGGTGAGCCTCTCGACGCTCCTAGAGCAGCCCGTGCACGCAAATTACAGGCTATAAAACGGCGAAATTCACATGGTTCCTACGCGTGCTGGTGCGGAGCGGAGGCTAGAGACAATGAGAGAGCGGGGGCAGACGGAGGCTGAGGCGTCGCGCGTGCCGCTCGCGCCTCGAGTGATGTGAATTACGATGTTTCATGGAGGGTATCACTGGCAAACACTCCCTACCTCGTGTTGATTTGATTGAAAACTTTTTATCGGGTGATCAGTCGCTTGAGTCGGCGCAACGGCCGAAGATTTCCCACGGCTTTCGACATCCGTGGTGAGATTATAGAAAACAAGGGCAGTAGTGTTGCTACAGGTTTAATGCCACCCGCTTTAGTGATGGAGCAGTAAGCTTGAAACTTGCTGCTTGCTTCGTGGTGCTGGCGCAATCGCGCGAAAGCGAGCTGGCGAGGGCGCACGAGAAGGAGCGCCTGTGAGCGGCTGGCGAACCGTGTGCCTACGATGGCCATCGATTTTGCGTAATCGCAACCTCTCGCCACGTATAGGCGGAGCCTCATACACATCAACTTCTATTCCATTATCGATTTTTTCTTTAAGTGCTAACCTCGATGACGAATCAGATATGCGCAGCAGATTTTTAGAAGTTGCTCTACGGTTTTACAACGCTCTTCAGCGACACCAACGATCTTGCAGTCACAAGTCTCGTACCTCTACGATTCAGAGCAAAATTCAAATGATTCCTTCACGTAAGTGTGCGCAGCAAAGAGAAGAGACAGTGAGAGAATGAGGTGGAGACGGGGAGAGCAGCGTAAGCGCTCACACGCGCGCGATGTCACTAAGCAGATTTCACTCCGAAACTAAGTGTAAACGCTTGGTTTCAAAGAAACAAGCTAGTACTTGCCGGAATCCAAGCGACAAGCAGTGGGTGAACAATGGAGAATCGTGAACCTATCCTAAAATTTTCCGAGTGTCCTGCAATATGTCATATCATCCCTTCAGCCAACAAATCATTATTCCTTGAGCCAAACGAGCTGTAGTTAGGTCCGTGGCTTGCTTCCTCAAGAAAAAAAAACACTCAGATTTCACCGGCGGCTGGCTGGTAATTACCACTGCTTTTTGACATTGCTGCTGCCATGAGCCGCGTATCTTTCGATTTCCGGTGAAAACTCGAAGACGGTTTCCATTGTGGTCACTACCTTTGAAGCGCGTCTTCGCGGTCACATCAATGCCAAAGTAGCACAAATATAGTGGTGGAGAACCGGCTCTATTCCTTCAATGACTATGCCCCAATTTTAAGATTTTGAAACCCTCAGAAATCTTTTGGAATTTGAAAAACTGGCGCAGGGGTCGTAATCACCATTGAAGGGTCGCGCTCTGTGAGATTTCAATCTGAAACAGCGTCCACTCCGCGCGAGAGCGAGAGATTACTCAGTATTGATCGTCATCGAGGGCACGCGATTTGCTAGGCGCTCATGCACGCCTACACTCGTTCTCGCGCGCTCATGTCCGCGCTCACACACGCCCTCTTCAAGAGAGATATAGCAAGTTTCAAACTCATAGCTTCATTCCTGAAGCATTAAGTTTTGAACCTAGTCCAAACCTGATCCTCTCGTTTCCCATAGACTCAACACGGCTGTTGCAAACCGTGATAAACGAGCTGCCAACTAGTCTGGTCGAGGGATCATCAGCGCATTCATGAAACAACGGGAGCCTTCCGGTAGGGTTCAAAGTCCGCCCGCCGCATTCATCGGCTGAGTCTAAAAACCTTTCCGGGAGGCTCTACCAGTGTTTTATGAATACGGCCACTGAAAACGGATACCCGGGGAGCGGTGAGGAGCGCGGAACAGGGAGAGCGCGCGTCCTCGCGACGTATGGACGCCTCTTAATCTTAGACTTTTAAGAGGGATTAGACTTCACATCTAGTTCAAGCCACAAGCAACCTTTCCTTAATGAGGTTAGAATGAAATACGTTTCTCGACCTAAAGAGCCTGGGTAGTGGAATTCTGCCTTTTCCCCTTGTCGCAAAAGGGAAGGGTAAAGTCTGAAGTTTCTAAAAAGACGTTTCAGACAAGCTGTGCGATCATCAGCGCTTAGTCCGAGACAAGGTTGATCACGTGCTGTGCAACTGCAGGACGAAACTGTGCCGTTGCATACTTTGGCAGGAAACACTTCCTGATGGACCGGTTCCGATCGGCAAAATGATGCGGATGAAGATGGTTAGTCTAACTCTTTGTTGTTATCAAGCAATCAATAGCTTTATTAGCTCAATAAAGAAACACCTGACTGTATGTGATAATGGCTTTTACGCTCCAAAGTGTTGCCGAGAACGTGCGAAAAGCGTTTAATCAAGATCTCAAACACGATACATGGCTTGTCCTCCCGTGTGACATGAGATCACAAAAGAGAAGGAGAAGGCAATAAATAAAAACGCTACAAAATTAACTGGATTACTAACAGGATGAAAGACTACTTCTGCCATGTATTGACACGAGATCAAACTTAAAGGCATCGTACGCGCTGAAAACCACTCATCGTTTTTTGAGAATCAATCATTCGTTGGGCCCGCCTGAGCATGTGGGTAGAGTTTTTCGGGTCACCGACGCATCATTGGGAAGGTATGGGAGTTCGAATGCCTCGAATTCCACCAAAAGAGGCCGGCCTTCCGACAGCCATGTGGCCTCAAATGAGAAAAGCAGGTAGCTTATCAACAAATGATACATCAATTTCCACTCATTTACGCGATATCGCTTGTTGAAAACCTTCTCTCTTTTTCATTTTGTGCCACATGGCTGTCAGAAGGCCGGCCTCTTTTGGTGGAATTCGAGGCATTCGATCACCCATATCTTCCCAATGATGAAAAAAAAAAGAAACTCTACCCACGTTCTCAGGCGGGCCAAAACCAACGATTCCAACTCAAAAAACGTTGAGTGGTTTTCAGCGCGTACGATGCCTTTAAACAATCCGCCTCGGATAATCTAAAAATTTTCGGCTTCCGCACTTTGCTCCAACTCTGGATGTTCCTGACGCAAGTCAACCTATACGCTGTTCTTGGTGGTAAATGTGCTTTCACGTTGGAATCTGTGTTGACGAGAACGGGCAGTGGCGCGTAAATGTGAAAAGACTGACGAAGGGGATGTCGCAGAAGCCGTGGACGATCCTATAGCATAAATGCTGATCAAATTTAGCCCTGCGAAATCGTAAGTTCCAAAGCGACGGATTGTCGTCTTGGCGACGGAGTATACCAGGGTTACGCCACTCAGAACTATAACACTCCTCAGCGATCCGTCGTCATTGCGTTCGCAAGCAAATCGTTCCCGCTGCCGACCCAGGCATAGCGCCAGTGCTCGTCCCGACACGATGATACAGGTAGTTGGCTTAACCCGTCGCTGCAGCGACAAGGAAGTATACCAAGGCCAGTGGTCAGTAGTAAACGGTGAATGGATTTCGTGCAGTCTCAAGGCGAGGATGTTTCAGGGATCTCCAAATGCACTTGACCACACAAGAGGCTTACCCGGAGACTTAGGTCCGATCTGATAAGCACTCCTAGACCTCTGAAAGCTTCGCTCACGGGAAGCTGCACACTTTTTAGACGTAGAGGGTAATTGTTTTGAAAATAAACATGGAGTACATTGCATTTTTCCTCAGATAACTGTAGGTTTTCGACCAGTCACCAATTCGAGTGAGGTCACACTGAAGCTGATGAAAGTCGACAGCAGGAATAAGAAGTGGCCCATAAATTTTGAGATCGTCCGCAAAGAGCTTGCATGCATATGACAGCCCGTCTGGTGACATATTTTCTAAAGACACTGAAATTTTCAGTTTGTTGTGAGATGGGACCAGTACAGTAATGAAAAACTCTCCTCCCACGAACTCAGGAGTAATCGTAACTTCCCCCTTATTTCTCAGCATTAGCAGTTTTTTAGAGTTTTTCGTTTTCCCCTTTTATCAAAACTATAAAGGCAGTATGGGGTTAGCCGCAGTTTTCGACGATATGCCCAATCTCAGTCCTTCAATCTTCACTGAACTATGTGTTGTTTCTACCGGATACTATTCTACTGGGTGTAATGCTTTGTACCGCAGAAGAAGCCCATATTAAGGTGGCATATGAAGGTGGAACACAAGGGATTGGGAACGGCTGAGCTGTTTCCCACTAATATCGACGCATATATGGGTTCTTTCGTTGCATACAAGAAGGAACAGAAAGGTGGAATACCGAGAAAGGGAATTCTGAAGCAGAAGAGGATGATTGGTGGTTGACTGTCGAACAACACGGACATCTTCGCGGAGGTTCACAACGTTCTCAAGCCAGTTTCCTCCGAGGTCTATCTCGCGACCTGTCAAACCTAATAAAAACGTCTCCAGAGGCTTTATGAAAGCTGGCTGCTACAATCCGAGAGTGGATAAAGACGAATGGAACACATCTTACAAGAAGAAACATAGCTGCACAATTGGTGAAGATGCGCATCTTTGAACCTACTCTAAATCTGTTATTAAACCAGCACATATTCGAGACCAGAATATCTGTTCCGCCAGAAGATCCACGAAATTCCTTTTTCCGTTGGAACAAATGATCTGTTGTTAGAAACTGTGTTAGGTGTGCACTAGAATTAGAGCAGCTTCCAGGATGCGCATCTTCACCAATTGTGCAGCTGTGTTATTTCTTTGTAAGGTGCGTCCGAGTGGTCCTTATACAGTCTCGCATTTGCGCAGCCAGCTTTCCTGAAGTCTCTGGAGATGTTCTCGTTACGTTTGGCAGACCTCGAGATGGGCGTGTTGGAGGAATTTGGCTGGAGAACATGGTGCACCTGCGCAAAGCTGTTCATGATGTTCGACAATCAACCACCAATCTACCTCTTCTGCCTCAAAAATCCCTTTCTCGGTACTCCACCTTTGTGTTCCTTCTTGTATGCAACGGGATAACCCATTTATACGACAAGAACGATAGTTGAGTGCGCCAGAACAGGGCTACCGTAATCTCACTGGAGTTGGCTCTAAAATTTTAAGAGTTCTGACTCCAATTTAGCTGCATCTTGACTATTGGTGCTGCTGTTTTCCTGCTTTGTAGTCCAGGCAGATCCTCAACTGCTGATCCCTTGAGAAGGACGGTGTGTGAATGAAGACACACCGCTGTCCACTTCTTTTATATTCTACACTTTATCTATTGGGTATCATAAATTTTGTTTACGAGTGCCGAATGGGGGCTGTATAACATCATTCCTGAGATTACGGTGGCCCCGTTCTGGGGCACTTAGCTTACGTTCTTGTATTTATGCGTCGATATTAGTGGAGGACGGCTCAGTTGTTCACAATCTCTTGTGTTAGAGTGTCTACATTCATGTGCCACTTTCATATGGGCTTCATCTCCAGTACAAAACATTACACCCCGTAGAATAAATCAAGGACTGAGATGTGGCATATCGTCAAAAACTGCGGCTAACCTGATGGTGCCTTAGTTTTTATGCAAGGGGAAACGAAAACTCTAAAAAACTGCCAATGTTGAGAACTAAGGGGGAGCTACGATTACGCCTGAGTTCGTAAGAGGAGGATGTTTCATTAATGTACTGGTCTGATCTCACAACAAACTGTGAGTTTCAGAATCTTTATAAAAATAGGGTGCCTTAATAGTTTTGATACGCACTGTAGCTGATATAAACGAGGAACAGCAACGGACTCAGTATGCTGCCCTGACGAACACCACGGGTAATGGAGTGTGGGTGGAAACACTAGTTGCCAATTTTGACATGGAAGTCACGGGATACTGGAAAGGACTCTAACCAAACACAGATGTCAGTACAAAATTCCGTAGCCTTCGAGTTTAATCTGCAATTTTTGATGACTGACAAAGTGAAAGGCTTTAGCTCCACTCATGGCTCAAAATATCGAATCTCATAAAATAGGGAGATTTGGACGTTGAAGGCATAAGTGCTTGCCAGATCATAGCCTTTTGTCGGGTGATTGCTGTTGTACCTACACTGTTCTTCTGTCAAACAGCTGTGAGATGTAGAGAGAGTGTCGGTGGTGTAATGGTAACAATCTCGCCTGGTAAACGATGTCATGCAGGTTCGAATCCTGCCTCACCCTTGAGTTTTGTATTCAGCTCGGCAACTTTGTTATCTTATACCATGCACAACGCTTCATATGTTCTGTTTCGCCGAGCAAGTGTTGTGTTTATGCGCGTCCATTGGAAGTAATCAATCAAATTAAATTAAGCATTCAAGAACATCAGGAGGCATACCCGAGTTGTCTGCGAAGTTCCTTAGGTCGCACGTTTTCCTTATTTATGTTTTCTTTTTTTAGATGAGGAATACGAATGAGTTTTGTGGGATGATTTTACATAGGACAGGGAAGACGAAAAAAGGCGACTCTCCTAAAACACCATCTGAGCTAGGCTGTCTATAGATACTGTTGTTGAAGTTCCTCCGATTGATCTGTTATTGAGCGTGAGCTAGGTAGCATTTTCCTGCAAATCCTGGGTAATGTCTGGTTTGGAAGCACTGTACATAGCCTCTCTCGCCCTTTGAGTTCGGGCGGAGCAATCAGCGGAGCGGTCGGTCATGGCAAAGCACAGCAGTGATAAGGAGATTTCGACAAGCCCGATAGGCCTTATTTCAACCGGCTCAGAATGAGGGAGAGAGGCAATATACATGTCTTTCGTCGCATGCCAGCGTGAAAGCGTATAATTGTTGTTTCGAGTATTTATGTTTTTGCAATCTACTTCAAATTATCCCAGTGACTACTTTGAGCGCCAGCATTATATGTAAGATTTTTCTCTTTTTTTTTGTCTGTTAAACATAAACACATTGTTGTTTTTCTGTCTGTTAAACATAAACACAATGTTGTCCTTTCAAGTTTTGTGTAATAAATTTTTTCTAAACCTGCTTCAGTACATAGCCTAGCGTTGTCGATATGCGTTCGACGAAGGAACATTGAGAAGGCAGTCAGATGATTGAACCAGAACCAGAAATCTTTGAATTAATGGATTCTGAAGTACGCAAAAAAACGGAAGGGTTGGCGGATATTTGATTCAGTCAGTTAAATTCAAAGTGGTATGCCATTCGAATGGGGTAGCCAAAGTGGTTGGAATCGAAAGTGGGGTTTTTGGTTAACCGGAATCTAAACTGGTCCAGATACAGGGGCTTATTCCGGTTGTTTGGACTTCGATTTCTCTGGGATGTATCCTCTGGTTCCTAGCCAAATTTACTCTGTTCCCTCGCGCGCTTGTACAGAGCAAAGGTAGAGACAGCGAGAAAGTGTGAGTAGAAGGAGACGCAGCGTACTCTCACAGGCGCACGCGTTGAACGGAAGTAAACTTCACTCGGAAACAGAGGATATGTATCTTGAATATATAGAATATCATTGGAAATTTACCAGGTATAGCTAGCGGAGCCCACCTTGGTCCCGCTTGATGTGAAATTAGTGGGTGAAAGTTCGATTATTGGTTAAGACCCGTATGGCTTTTAACCATGTACATATGACAGAAGCCTTACTGACAAGGAGGTGATCTGGGCAGAACATATGACTAAGCTTTAGTGGAAAAGAACTAAATCTTTGTAGTTTATCAGAGTGATTCGGCAGATCGTATCAAATCAGCGTCTTATGATGATAGCTGAGAATTATATGCAATTCCTACCGACTGATTGATTTCATAGGAATAATTACCCAAGGTGTTGAGTTGATCGCAGATTTCTTGGCTCCGAGATCGAACCAGCATGATTTCTTCCTGGGCTAGCGCATTATCGCACTGCTTCACTGATGCCCTAGCTCCGCTCTCCATAATTATCTTCACTCAACAGCATAACTGGATGTAACAGGTGTACCTATACAGCACTAACAGGCGTGCACACCCGCGCCGCTTCACGGCGCACTTGTGGGCGCGTCTTATTATATGACATTGATCTCTTATTGATTTATTGAACATAAGGCAACTCGGAGAGAAGCTCGAACGCTTCTTTGAAGTTACGCCGTCCTTCCTTCTCCTTCGGATGGTGGCAGAAGAGGGAGTCCAACTTGAGAACTTGGAGAGCACTCGCAACTGCTCATTTACTGTGTACTATACTTATGTCGAGTCGAGTCATTGAGTCTTGGTATTGACTGAAACAGTCTACATCGAGTCATTCGACTACTCGATTATTTTAAATTTTGAAAAACCGAGTTAGTCGAATACTCGGATATTCAAAATTTTGAAAAATCCAGTTAGTCGAAAACTCGATTATTCGAAAAAAAATGGAATTTTTAGTTAGTCGAAGACTTGATTATTCGATAGACCCTACTAGTCAAATAAACTCGACAGTCGACTGTTTCGAGTTAAAGAAATTGGTCGTCAGTTATGTGAACTCCCATACTCTGGTAAAAGCGGGAGACAATCCCCAACGCAAACTCATTCCATCCCCAACGACAACTCGATTTCTTAAAATGGGCGGAGCTGGTCCCTTCTAACATAAGGTGGTCCATGGTAGAGCACCCTCGGTCACTATAACCAAGGGGGGCCTTGGTTATAGTAACCGAAGGTGCTTTACCCTGGACCACCTTTTCAGTGTTTATTTTTGCGTACTATCGAAGCATCAAATCACTATGTTGTTGTAGCATCTGGATCCTTTGAAGGCAAGATGGCAGCACCGAGCAGGTTCGCAAAAATTCTTCAGAGGTAAACCCGCATCTTTGTGAAATTTGCTTTTATTTATTTATTTATTTATTTATTAGACGCCGTTGCCGACGTGCTCATAAGCCACAAAGTAGCGAGTTAGAGCCATGAAAATGTATACAAAAACGAACCAAGTCTTAGCGTAACGATTCAACTGCCGACCACAAGGCCATGGTTCAAATTAGAGAATAGTCGAAAAGGCGTCACTGGACAAAGTCAGGAGCCATTAAAGGTCGTGGGGGCAGTAAGGAAAAAACCCAAGTAGTGATAGAGGCTTGGAACCGTTCAGTGTTTCTTGGTACGGGGAATGAATCCACAGTTATCCGTTTCATATTCAAGCTGCAATGAAAGCGACCCTACGCACGCGGCTTCCTGGGATGCATACTGTCCTCCGACCACTTTTAGGTATCTGGGTGATGTATCTTAAGATAATTCCAAGTGTCAGGGGTTGGTAAGGTATAGGGGTTGGTACGGGAAGTAAATTCATAGTAATCGGTATCATATTCAAGTAACTGTAATGAAAGCGACCCTACCCACGCGGCTTCCTAGGATGTATATGGTCCTCCAACCGCTGTTAAGGGGCGTCCGAATGAGAATGGCGGCCCATGCGGCCGGCGTGCTTGGCAGGCGGCGGTCTCGTTCGCCGCTCTCGGACGAGCATGCGAAGAGTCCCCACCGTCATTGACTACGAACGAGGCCGGCACCGGCTGGCAGCAAGCACTGCGCCGATCAATCAGCTCTGCAGACGGGGGTAGAGGGGTTGGCCGTCGTTGAAATCCAACACTCGTCCGAGGGCGGCACATCTCAGATAAAAACAGCCCACTTCCCGCCGGCCAAGTCGGCCTAGTCGACTTCGCGCGGCCCAATTCCGTGGGCGTGGCACAGCGCATCACTTCCCGCGGAGAGAGGGGTTTTCCCGACTTCCCGCGGAATGTCGGCGGGTAGTCGGCCACCTCTGACGGAGGGACGCTGGCAATGTGGGTAAAAAGAGCATTTTGGCGACGGCGCACATTTCTTGCCGTCACTGCCCTGCGTGAAGCTTTTTTCTTGCTTTGGGATCTTGCTTTCCTCTTCCTGATCTTCAATTTCTCAAGTTTTACCTTTATGTGGAATTTCCCATGCTGCACCTGACCAAAATATAATAGTTGCACTTATTTATCTTTTACAGATGTCTCAGTAAGAAGGAAGCGCTAATGCTACTCTGCTCCGTTCTTTTTATGTGTTTCGGCTTTTACCGCACCTTATTATACGGGTATGTGCAAATTCCATTTCCTTGCATTTTATTTTGCATTTTAGTTTCACATGGGCATTTTTCAGTTCAAAAACCATGAAATAGTTCAAAAACAATGATGAAGAAAAAAAATCTCGGATTTGACGGATCGTTCGGATTTTGAGGTATTTTCCGTGAATTTTCAATGATTCGGATTCACCTTTCGTGGTAAGTCGGATGAGGGCTGATTCGGAATGGTGTTTTTTCTTGATAAATTTCGACTTTATGTAACGATTCGGATTCAATGTGTGCTGGGTGTGAATCAAATAGTGACTAGAGAAGAACGTTTTCCTTGATCAATTGCTTGACTCATAAAACAACATTTCAGGAGTGCTGAGTGCGAACCCTCTCGGAGAGCATTCTTGAAAGTATCAGCAGCTTGTGAACGTACGATTTGAGGAAAGGCTTCACTATAGGTGTGACAGCTTTGTATTACATTTTGTATTACGGATGTTGATTAGATCATTCGAGACGGCTCAATTATTATAATATGTACTTTCCCGGACTTTTTGAAAAGCAGTCACACTCACAGTCAAAACTGATATCGAATGATGTGCTATATGGTCCAAGGTTTCTCGCAATCGCTCTGCTTTCGGAGGGAATAGTTTTTCGGATTGTTCCTGAATAATGCCGCGCACGTCAATCCATAGCGAAACGTTGAGCAGTTACTGTACGAAAAATAGGTAGGAGAGCAATCTCTATGCTTTCTTCCAGAATTGAGCTCAGGTGGAACGACATCGAAATCAGTGCGGATCGAATTTTTGGAATCCCTCATTTGTGGGTCTATGGTTTCCGCAACTGATTCCTACTTGTCGGAAAATAGCGAAATCCTTCCATCTAACCCTAGTTTATATAAAGGCATAGGTATTGTCATCCTATTATTCGTACGAATACAACCCAAAATTTGGTCGCGGCTCACCATGCGCGAATTTTTGAACCCGATTGCCAACAAAGTTTGCTTCAAAAAGAGAACGAGTTAAATGCAACCCGTTAGATAACAATTCGGACCGTGAAAATGACATCTTTTTCTGACTTCGCAGATGTCTTTGTTCGATAAAATTACCAGTATCGGATGTTCTCCTTTGACAGTTTGCCCAATGCTCTTCGTTTTCACAAAAAAAGGAGAGGTTACTAAACCATCCACAAACCATTTCTTCTATCCACCGCTCATGTAATGAAATATGGTTTCTGCGACTGCAGACTTCTTCGTAAAGTTCTCCTTTTAACCCAAAAGCAGTAAGCAGCGGTGCGGTCGGTTTCATGGAGATGTATAGAATTCATTAATAAGAAAGACAGCGGGAAAAAGATTTCGGCATGACCGACTGCTTCGCTCCCTACTCCGACCGGGTCGAATTTCGCAGGAAATGCTGTGCCTGATTATTTTCATTATTTCACCGTACCTAACAAATACCTTGTCCCGAAACTGCTGTTTTGTGATTCTTTTTACTGCTGTTTTGGTAACTGTATATTCTGCGAATTAATTTCGGCATTCCCGGTCAGCTTTGAAAATATTCTTCCTATTTGTAACTACATATATTTTCCCTTTGTATTGTAGACAACTCTGTTTGCTTTAGGTATGGTTTGTGGTTTGTGTTGATGTATTCTTCTGAGCGCTAATGCGTGTTTATGATAAATTATATTTTTAAGGCTTTACCGCTTTGCAAGTAATTTTTTCGAACATTGTAAAGTGTCGGCGAGTAGCGAAAAGCTGGTGCAGCGACATAGAAAATGCTGGGCAGTAGGGTTTCGGCGCGCAAAGTGCATACTCTCTTACGAAAGGTAACTCAAATTTCGGTGCTTTGCGAGAGAAAAAACCTGGGGTGGCAACTTTTGCTCCGCTCGACTATTAACACCACTAAAATACAAACGAAACGGCCGCAAAATACCCGGTAGCCATTAGAGGGTCCACAGCAACAATACCGTCTAAAAAAACCACCCTCCAAGTTCGCAGAACAGCGAAAAAAAGATTTTCTCGAAGTTATCGCCCTTTCTTCATACCTCCGTCACATTTATATGTTTGCGGCGTAAAAAAAAAAGATGGAAAATCTTGAATTGCTAGAATCGCCCCATCAAGATATACAAGGCGGTGTTTAAATTGTGTTGATAGCTTTACCTATACGTTAATTACAGTTGCCTTCCCCGGGACACGTTGCTACTCGCCAGAATGAAAGAGCCAGCTCAGTATACCGACGAGTCAAAACGTATTTGAGAAGGAGCGACACTTTAATAGAAGACGAATACTTGAAGCTATCAACAAAATTTCAATACCATCCTGTAAACTGGATAGAGCGATTATAGCAATATCTTCTTTCTCCCGGATTACGCAAATTCGATGGAGTTATGAGGGAAGAACGAACAATCGTAAGAAAACGCCTTATTTGCCAAGTGCAGGGGTGAGTATTCTAGTTGCTCCGAAGTGCACTGCAATATGAGGTCCGCAGAAGGTCTGGTTTTGATCGTGTGATTGGCCGCAGAGCGATGACAAGAGCTCGCAGAATGTCCACAGAGTGCCGATTTGGTTTGCGCAGGTAATCACTTAGTTGCCCGCTAAATGCTGAGAAAATTATTGAAAGAAGGGCCGCAAAATGTGCGCGGGCAGTTGGCATACCAGCGCTGGTGACTATCCGCGGCCGATCTATTGGCCTCCCACGGGAATGGTTACGGGACGTCGGCTAATGGTACCGCGGGAAGTTGGCTGTCTGTATCTGAGCATGCGAAGGCCGCCTGCCAAGCACGCCGGCCACGTGGGCCGCCATTCTCATTCGGGCGCACTTTACGTATCTGGGTGATGTATCTTAAGACAATTCCATATGTCAGGGGTCAATTAGTGTAGATGACAGGCGGACTCAGATAAAAACAGCCCACTTCCCGCCGGCCAAGTCGGGCTAGTCGACTTCGCGCGGCCCCAATTTTGTGGGCGTGGCACAGCGCCCCACTACCCGCTGAGAAAGAGGTTTTCTCGTCTTTCCGCGGAGTGTCGGCAGGCAGTCGGCTATTCTTGGGGGTCATCGAACACTCACTCATCGATTCTCAATTTGATATCGTCATTGCACCATCCACTAGAGTGGAGTCAATGAACGATTGTTGAGCAGAGAACGCTGTGTTGAGACTCTTTCCGAAACCCGCGCTGAGTGCGACGCTAGTCTTGGGCAGGTCAACCACTGTTCGTTAATGGCATCTGTGAATGGGAGAACTGCGAGAACCAGTGAGTGTAGGAAGCTTTCCGTAGAAGCTCACTCCTTACTTGTCAAGAGCAGTTCAAGAGCACAAGGGAATTTTTGAAATTTTGTTTTATAGACCTTTACTCAAAGGGTGATTTTTAAATGTGCCGCAAACTGCTTCGGGATTGTCTTCTGTCAGTCATCAGATTAGGGCCTCAGGGTGCTTGTTCACCGCGTACGGGCAGTCAACGAAACCGAGCTGCCGACTGCCCGCTACCGTTCTATTAGCCTTTCGCGGGAGGGGTTACGGGACGTCGGCTAGTGGTACCGCGGGAAGTGTGCTGTCTCTATCTGAGGGAGGCAACTCAATTTCCAGCTGCAGGCCTCCAGCACCAAACTCGAGATAGAGGGAAACTCGAAAACCGAAGGAAGAATAAATATATGGCTCCGAACCCAGGTAGCGACAACCTTATGAGATATGGGATGGACACTCGGTTAGTGATTGACATAGTTAAATACGTTGGTGTGGACAATATTAAACAGCGAGAAGGCAATATGAGAAGAGGGCACATCAGAAGAACATGATAATGAAAGAAGTGGTGAAAAAGAGCGATGTGGAAGTTGCGGAACGGTTGTCATCTTTGAAGTTGAATGTTGTACCATCAAATGCACTTCATAAGCTCCTACACTTCTGCAATATTCAAATTAAAAACCAAGTCAAGTTTCTCCAGCCAGTTTTTGAAAATCAAAACATTTGGAGGTTCTATAACTTCTTGTTACAGCAATTCAAGCCATCTTGATCCCCTGAAGAAAAGTGGATTGGAAAGTCGATCATGGCTCGATAATTTTCGATCATTTTCAGCAATTTTTTGCAATTTCTCCTGCTTTCAAAGACTTTAGCACACCAAGCTCTGTGGTTAAATACTATTAAGGGCTCCCTATTCAAAGATATTAATTAATCAAATACTTTTTCAACAATTTCAATATTTGGTACGTATTACTTGAAGCCTGCTCGAGATTGTTACTGATCTTTATTTGACTAAGGCGTTTCGGCGAGATCGCCTTCGTCTGAGCCTGGAAAGTCCTGGACTTTCTTCAACGATCGAGTTTTATTATTCTTCAATTTTTGAAAAAAAAAGAGTCGATAAATCAGCGAGTCAATCCTCGTAGAACAGGAATCTCTTCAGAGTATACAACCACGGCGTTCCGAAACCTCAGAGTCTTACCATATGTATGGAAGAAAATGTAGGAGTAGCAAATTTCAAAAAATGCAAAAAATACGCAACTGGAGAATTTCGGCGGACCTGTTCTGGTGCTCTTATGTAGTTCTCATACTGGTCAACAGCTTCAACAGCAATGACTGATTTGGTGCTCTGATAGAAGGAGACGAAAATGAAATGTTTAAAATATTCACCACTTGGACGACACTAATATCAAATGTGAAACTCGACAGTTATCGGGTTCTATGGAAAGTACAGAAAGATAGAGAAAAGAATATGCTCACGAATGCTATATTATATTACGCTTTGCCAAACAGAACGCAAAATATCGAGAAACAACTCAATACAGCAAAAACAAAAAGTTTTCCAACTACTCTACAGCAATGATAACAAAATTGTGCGGGGTAAGATGCGATGCGTTGGATAGCTGAAGAATGATAAACAATGAAATACGCTATATAAGCCTCGCTATTGGAGAGACGTGTTCAACAATTGTGACGGGCAATAATAGTCAAGTTGCGATTAGTCTGGACTCCACGCATGGACTACAGGAGCAAGCAGCATCGCCAGCATCAGCAGACACTGACAGCCAGAAGAAAGGGGAAAGACGACAAGGATTGTGGACGACCAAGGCCATACATAAAGATCTGGTTCATAGCGGTACGATGGAGAAGAACTATGTTGCGCACGACGGCGGATCTAGGGGGTCAAAAGCCATAGAGGACGAACGTCCGATCCGTATATCTTTACATAGAGCTCGCGCTATCATTTTCTCAGATACTCGCGGCTTAGTAAGGCAGCACGAGGGGATTACTAACGCATTTACTCGTCGAGGTGTAAGCCCCTTTCGTTCCCCCAACTGCTGCCCAGGGCAGCACGTTGTGTCCTCTTGCTACGCTCACTGCCCCACCTGCTGCTCGTATAGTTGCCCCCACCTGCTGCCAAGCAGTCGCCCCAACTGCTCCAGTCGTCGCCCCAACTGCTGCTCTTCATTGTGGCCCCAACTGTTGCCTCATTGTGGCCCCAACTGCTGCTCATCTCTCCCCAACTGCTGCTCTTCACTCCCCAACTGCTGCTCTTCATTGTGGCCCCAACTGCTGCTCTTCATTTATGATCTCTCCTTTTTCTCATAATCCTTTTCTCGCAGGGGATATGTCGAGCTCAGCATCAGTGCTGGGTCGACCTATCAAAAATAGAGACCTCATTGAGGCTCATTCATATCTACAACGACTTATTTGTCCTTGATTATATCCTTTGATCTTCGCTGCAGCTGATGGAAATGATGCTGCCACTACGGGCTGTCTCATGCCCACCTAGGCGGCCTCGTATCTGGCAGTAATGAGTTTGCGAGGACTGTCTCAACACAGGCCTCGGTCAGTTGTGATTGTGAGTCTCCAAAAAGATTTCTTGACGCAGACTTTCTCTATACCTTGGACAATTACCGTTTTTCACCCGGTTTAGGGACTGTAGAGATGTGAATTAGGCGTGATAATATGTTTCTCTCATTTTGAAAACGATTTATTTATTTATTTTTATCAATACACTACATAAGGTCGACGAGACAAAACGGGCGTAGAGAATGGTACAGCACCAAAACAAATTGAAAAAATACCACGCAAGAAGAATACTCGAAGCTTTGCGTTTGAAAGCAGGAAAAGAACGGGGTACATTCTCCAAATTTAATTTCAATGAGACGAATGCTGAACCAGCTCCTACATGAGAAACTGTTCAATCTGAGATTAGTTTGGGAACCCCATACCAATTTTCTCAGAGTTTCCACGTGTAGAATTATGACTTTCTTTGTAAAAAAGTTATATCCACATATTACAAAAATAAAGTTCCCTCTCAAAATATTTTTGAGTCGCTGATATTAGCACTGTTTAGGGAACTTTTCAGGGGTTGAAACGGAATTCAAATATCAGAGTATTCATCATTTATTGAATGGTGATTTCTTCTCTTCAAAAACAACGATTTTAGAATTTCTTGAACATTTTTTCTTATTTCTAAATTATTACCGTGGACATTTTTCGGAAGAGTTCGAATTATTATTTTCATTGAAAGGTTGTTTTTGAACGTTGTCGGCTTTGAATTCTGTGAGCATTGTGCTTTTCGTGAAGAAAATGTATGTATTCCTCATTTGGCCTAATTTTTGGCAAACCATCGCCGCTCAGCATTCGAAAATACAGGTTTCTGACATTAAACCGAAACAATTGTTTTTCTGTCAAAAATGCGAGTAAAGTTTAAGTTCAAGGAAACGCATTTCAAAGTGAGAAGGTGATTTTTCAGAATTTTCCGTTTACACCTTCGAGATTTAAAAAAAACACTATGTTGCAAATCTGAAAAAACAGCTAAAAAATTCGTTCTAGACGAGCCGAACGCCTCTCGAATTTTTGGCCGGTTTTACACAACCACCATCCAATAGGAAGGACGACTCATCCCTTTTTCCAGAACGATTCATCTGTTTTTTAGCCGGCCTGAACCGTTTAAATTGCTCGCAGGGAACTTCTTTTCTCGAGTGTGCCATTTAAAATTTTGATTTGACATTTTCTTCATAGTGAAACGACGTTTAATTTGATAATCAGTGAAATACCAAAAGTTTTTTTTGAAGACTTGATGTAACGAAAATGTGAATCTTGCATAAAAGTACCACGTCTGAGAGGTCGCGCGCTGATAAAAGTGAGATCCCCGCGCAAATCATTGGCCGCCACCGCGCGTTTAGCCTAAGATTGAGTCATAGAAAGGCGACCAGTTGGAGATGAAATGAAAGTGTTGAAAAATGGCTTCGAGCTGTTGGCAGTTAGTAGCGTCAGGTCGCGGCGATTTCGCGATTGGATGGCAGCGTGTCTTGGTCGACTGCGACCGGGCGGCGCCTGGTCTTCAACTCGACGACAAACTGGCATTGAATTGACAAACCTTTGCTGCAGATCCATGAGGAGATATCGTTTGACTTCAACTCCCTCAATTGTTTTTTTGCGAACAACAGATGTTGGTACAGTCGACCTGATAACAGGACTGTCGAAAAAGTGTACAGCGGGAAAGGTATGCGAAAATCATTCCGATGCACTCACTGATCCAGAAATATGAAAACACCAGCAATGTGAGAAAAACGGCTACGAACGAGCATGAAAAGACCTGTGCGGCCCTAAACCTGAGTGTTCCGCTCACGCCACGCCCACTCCTTTCAACCGGTTCCGATCCGTAAACTACTGAAAACCCGGCCTTAGGGGTAACAACATACATCCAGGAGGTTACAATCCACTCCGCTCAATAAAACTTACCCCATTTGATAATCGGTCGCCTTCTTCTAGTCGGGTCACTTCAGTCAGACACTTTTATCGGTAGCCGTTGAGGAAGTGGGCGTGGCGTGAGCGGACATTCAAGTTTGGGACCGTATAGGGCTATTTTGTAATTGTTCTTAGCCTTTTTTTCGGCACTATTGATGCATTGAGCCCCGGGTCTTTCGATTTACGTTAGAAACCCGAAGTTTTTTAATCGTGGGCACTGCCTTCAAGGTATTCCGTGTGATAGGGCTGGAGATCGATTGGTTGTGTTAACTCAATACAACTTCCCAGGAAGTGGGCATGTTCATGTTCTTAGAAGGGAAGAACTCTCCATGTGAATCATGAGTATGGTCGTAGTTACCTACGGGACCACTTTGAGCAGTGTTACCACACTAAGCTGGCTACAACACAGAGCAGCAGCTGGGGCGACAAATGGAGAAGGAGGGCAGCACGTGCTCCTCGAGCAGCAGCTCGTCCCTTGTGCTGCTCTCGCTATTCTAGTAAAAGTGAGAGATAGTTGCGCTCCTTGACAGCTCACGATCGTCTGAGATGAGGATCAATCGATTGCTTAGATTCCATACGCCTTGCTTGGGGAGAAAAGAGAATTGGTAAATTGACATATAACTAATCAGAGGTCTATATGTGCATGCTTAAAACAAAGAAGTCCCCATGCTGATTGTATATATGCTCGTAGCTGTCCAAACGGACCACTTTGAGCAATGTTACCACACTACAATTGCCACAAAAAAGAGCAGCAGCTGAGGTGACGAAAGGAGGACGAGGGCAGCACGTGCTGCTAAGAGCAGCACAAAGGCAGCACGTGCTGCTCGAGCAGCAGCTCTTCCCCTCGTGCTGCCCTCGCTATCCTCGTCGAGGTGAAAGCCTATTGTGCTCCATTACGACCCCGCGATCCTCTGAGTTAGTCTGATGAATGGAAATGGCTGCGACGGTAGATCAACCCGCGCAAATCGAAACCCCATTCCCCAGTAAGGCCTCCAACCCCGCACGTCCAGCCGCCTGGCCCCATGCGTCAGACTAAAATGAAAGCGGAAACCATACCTGGCGCGTCGTAGTGAACTTGGGAGAACCTCTTCTCAAAGTTTACGGAACTAAGAAAATTCTCGTCTAAAACTCTGAAAGCTATCCAGAATGACAGTATTTGAACGTTTATGTCTCCTAAGCCTGTATTTTCCCACCCCTACGAGTACCAGAATGAGAAGTAACTTAAGTAGTTCAACTTTCCTACGTTAGAATCAAGAAGGAAAGTGTTTGACGCTTGTATGGTCTACAAACTGATTAACGGTAGAATCAAAATAGGTTTCCAACAATTTTTCCGTCTAAGACGAACTAGAACGAGAGGAGAACAGTATAAGGTCTTCACAGCTCGAGCAAGATCTAACATAGCGGCGCATGCTTTTGCTAATAGAGCAGCAAATGTTTACAGCCAGTTGATGCAGAACACTGCACATAAAAACACCTTCCGGTGTTTAAAACCTTTCGCTGATGCCAAGTTGCTCAGCAATTAGTGATGCGTGAATAACAGGTTTCCTAGAAAGCAATTAATTAGAAGGATTTTTCTTCAATTACTATCTCCTTTTTCATTACGTGTCCCGTTTGCAGTATCGCAGAATTATTGTAATTTATTCCCTTTTTTGTTCTCACGACGTCTTATATGTCGTAATAAATCTAATCTAAGTGCAAATCCAAAAAAATAGCACTATCGAATGGAACTCTACGAGAGATACAGCTTGATTTGCCTGAATATAAAATATATGTCCACATTCCGATTATTTTCCATACACATGCAAGAATGCCGCTCTACAGTAGCTGGCTTTTAGAATGGAGGATTGCATCGGTGAGCAGAAATGTCCAGTTAATCAAGCCGTTTCTGTCGTAGACTCCCATTTGACAGTGCAATCACTCTTGATTATCACTCGTTTTCTCGGGATCCACTTCTCATTCACTTATACGAAGGGGTGAGAAAATGCAGGCTTGCTAGAGTTTTGGACCGAGAGCTAGCGATGGTAAGCTCTGGGCTGCGATGGAGAGACATTTTTAGCCAAAGAAGCTGGGTATCAACAAAACGATAAAGGCTTTTGTCCGCAACTGAGAAGCCAGTCCGAGCACTCCACGAGTTCTACGCCGAAGAACAGTCGACGGCTAACGAGTGCAACCTTGACGCCTTTAAAGGCACCGTCCACGATGAAAACCGAATTTGGGTTTATGTCGTTCATTCGACTAGTGGGCCATCGACAATGTCACTCAGAAAGTTTGAGTTACAAAACCGTCTCTGGAGTGAAGATTCGCTCACCTCAAAATGGCTCTCTGTTTGGGGGTCGGCTTTGGGTCGATCCGTTGTTACAAGGAACAAACTCCTAGGTTGCAGACGGTGGCGTAGACCTTTGACGCGTCGTAGGGCAATACATACACGCCAGTCGATTTCGAATTTGGCATCGATCGAAAGCAATGGCAGCACTGGACGCAAACAGGTGGGTAGCTTCGCTGAAGTCACAGTTGAGCGGCATCCTCGTGAATTGCTTCCAGCGCTGCGCCAAGGAACGAAGTCGTAAACTGTTCTCTTGCATTATCTGCGCAACTAACCCAAGTAGATGCCGGCGCGAAATTCAAATTTGCTACAAACTTCTAAAAATGGGTTTTTCTCAAAAGTTGACGTTTTGAGGGGACGTTTTGCTACCGTTAAATACCTAGGGATAGTACAACACGAAAACACCTCAAACCCAACATGGTTTTCATCGTGTACGATGCCTTTAAAGCCATGTTTTGACTGCACGTGGTCGCTGCGGCCCTGCGAGGGACAACTTATCTCTTTTCACTGGAAAAGCGCTCCAATTGTGATCGCCTCGTGGCAAAAGTCCTACACCGCTGGGCCGAGGCGATGAAATCCTAGGTCTTACTGCTTCTCTGCTGGCGGAGCGATTCTCGATGGTCGCTGATCATCGCTCCATCGCTGCCATCACTTGGACAGTCGGGGCTTTGTACGTCGGCACAATACCGTTAGTACGCCAGGGCAAACCTGGCGTACTAACGCTCGTTGTGTGCAGGAGGTGCTGATTGCGGCAGCAGGTCTTGCCAACGTATGCTGGCGTACTGACGCTCATGATCGACAGCTTGTTCTGCAAAAGAAGAATGAATTTCGACTGCCACCCTCTTTATCGGTGCTGGGTGTGATCTTTGACACGGCCAGCAGCAAGGAGGCTAACCTCGCCGCGGTCCTCGGCAAGGACAACATCTTCGCCACGGTTCACAAGATGGAGGCTTCCCTCGCGATGGGCTATAGGGATGACCCCCTCAGCATTCAAAATTCTCGGAGGATTGCGGGGTCGTAATGGAGCACAATAGGCTTTCACCTCGACGAGGATAGCGAGGGCAGCCCGAGGGTAAGAGCTGCTGCTCGAGCAGCACGTGCTGCCTTTGTGCTGGTCTTAGCAACACGTGCTGCCCTCGTCCTCCTCTCGTCGCCTCAGCTGCTGCTCTCCGTTTTGGCCAGCGCAGTGTAGTAACTTTGCTCAAAGTGGTTCAGTTGGGCAGCTACACGGACATTCATAACCAGTTTGGAGAGTTATTTCTTTTGAGCACGTACTTTTAGACTTCTGGATATCCGTATACAAGGCGCACACCCACGCCGCTTCGCGGCGTACTTGTGGGCGTGCTTTAAGATCTATGGAATATTTGAGTTACAGAGCAGTGCCTCTCTGCGCTGAACAGCCTTGAAGGCACAGTGCAACATCCGAAGTATAATTTGATATTTTAGCTCGCCCACCGTGAATAGCAACCCTGCCAAGCCCGAGATCTCAATTCGCTGTAATAAATGAGAAACTTCAAGGAAAAAGTCGGCTCCGCCCCAAAAGCCTAACTGCATCGCCCCGGAAAGGGAATTAAGAGCTCAGCTATTGTACATTTTGCTTTTGAGCATCGCCAGACAAACTAATTTTTCCGTTTGCAAAAATTTGGGTTACCTTTTCGGGGTCTAAACGCTTGATTATGCTTTTAGGGTGTTGTGAGCGGGGTCGTCTTTTTCCGTGTCATTTATTTGATCGAATTGAGTTCTCGAGCTTGACAGGGTTGCTATACACGGTGGGCGGGCTATAATATCGAATTTTACCCCTGAGGTACAGTTCCGCACAATTTTTCGCAGATAAAGCATTTTGCGGCGTTTTTTGCGCTCACGAACCGCTGCATCGCTATAACTTGCTTCAAAGTGGTCCGATTTCAATTTTGAAGTAATTTCTTAAATGATTTCATTGAGTCCTATACGATAGTATTAGAAAACAATTGATTGAACGCAAAAAGTGCATCGAAAAATGCATATTTGCAGCAAAAAATCCCTCACTATGAATTGGTCAGATGATCATGATAGCAGAAATCTTTCATTTTCTGATCTGTGGTCGACATGAATTCTTGAAGGAAATAGACCTTTTTCAACAGGATACCGGAGTTGCAATGACTCTCTACATTTGCCTCACTGAGAGGAACACGAAAACTACCTCAAAATTTCATTTCGTCAATTTTGAAGCGAGATATGGCGATAAGGCGCTTTCTCTGAGAAATATTGCCGTGACTCTTCCGCTGCTGCCCAACGACTCCTTTGCGATCCCGGACCATCCCGCGACTCCCAAGCGACCCTCAACTCTTCCGCGGCTTTGCTGCGACTTCCCCGTGGATCACGCCTTCGCTACTCTACTGGGACTCCCCCGGAACTCTTCCGTGACCCTACCGCGATTCGGTCAATAAAGAATCGTCCGCGGTTCTGCCTCTCATCTCCCCCGCAACCCCTCCGGCAGGCGTCAAACCGGAGGAGTTGCGGCGAAGTCGCGCCAATATATCTTAGTGTTGTATGAGCAAAAAACATCACAAAAAGCTTTTTTTGCGATAAAAAAAAACTTGCGCACTCCTGTATGTTTTCAAGAGAAATCAGTTACACTGTTCTCAATCAAGCTTACATAGGGTACTTATGCATTATGCATAAGGTCATAGTTATACACCGGCGGGACGATGCGGAAATAGCAAGACAACTACCACTTATGTGCGTCCCAACTGTGCTGAGGCATGCCAGAAGGAAGAGTTGCCCCAGAAAGGCCGTACCGAGCAGTTATACACGCCGCGGCACTGTATACTGTATCCTGGCGGGACCTACTCTATCAGCTGATTGTTTTTCAGATCTAAAATTGTTAATATTTCACCAAAACGACATAATGAGTATGCGGCCGTACCAATGGCGACGTGTGTGTCTGCCGGGGCGTCAAAGTTGCGAAAAAACGGAGTTTTGGCTTCGTGCTTCTGAAAAAGGTGGCTAAGCGAGTTTTCCGGCTTGGGCTGGTGCAGTGCTTATTTGGAAGAGGATCATGAAAAAAGGTCACGCCCGAGTCCCAGGTCGATTGATGCCATTAGAGCCGAGAACGAGACGTTGGTTACGAGGGTCGAAAAAGCCGGCCGGTAACCGAGGCGCCGCCTGGCAGCAAATGTCTCCAGACGGGTGGCTTCTGTTCTAAAGTAATCTATGCTGTGTCTAGTTATAATCGCAGACCTTCTGCGGCCGTACCAATGGCGACGTGTGTGTCTGCCGGGGCGTCAAAGTTGCAAAAAACGCAGTTTTGACTTCGTGCTTCTGAAAAAGGTGGCTAAGCGAGTTTTCCGGCTTGGGCTGGTGCAGTGCTTATTTGGAATAGGATCATGAAAAAAGGTCACGCCCGAGTCCCAGGTCGATTGATGCCATTAGAGCCGAGAACGAGACGTCCGTTACTAGGGTCGAAAAAGCCGGCCGGTAACCGAGGCGCCGCTCGGCAGCTGATGTCTCCAGACGGGTGGCTTCTGCTTCTAAAGTAATCTATGCTGAGCCTAGTTTTAATCGCGGACCTTTTGCGGCCGAACCAAGGACGATGAGTGTGTCTGCCGGGGCGTCAAAGTTGCGAAAAACGCAGTTTTGACTTCGTGCTTCTGAAAAAGGGTGACTAGGCGAGTTTTCCGGCTTGGGCTGGTGCAGTGCTTATTTGGAAGAGAATCATGAAAAAAGGTCACTGCCCGAGTCCCAGATCGATTGGTGCCATTAGAGCCGAGAACGGGACGTCGGTTACCACGGGTCGAAAAAACCGCCCGGAAACCGAGGCGCCGCTCGGCGGCTGATGTATCCAGACGGGTGGCTTCGGCTTCGGTTTTAAAGTGACCTATGCTGAGCCTAGTTTTAATCGCGGACCTTCTGCGGCCGAACCAATGACGACGAGTGTGTCTGCCGGGGCGTCAAAGTTGCGAAAAAACGCAGTTTTGACTTCGTGCTTCTGAAAAAGGGTGACTAGGCGAGTTTTCCGGCTTGGGCTGGTGCAGTGCTTATTTGGAAGAGAATCATGAAAAAAGGTCACTGCCCGAGTCCCAGATCGATTGGTCCCATTAGAGCCGAGAACGGGACGTCGGTTACCCCGGGTCCAAAACACCGCTCGGAAACCGAGGCGCCGCTCGGCGGCTGATGTATCCAGACGGGTGGCTTCGGCTTCGGTTTTGAAGTGACCTATGCTGAGCCTAGTTTTAATCGCGGACCTTCTGCGGCCGAACCAAGGACGACGTGTGTGTCTGCCGGGGCGTCAAAGTTGCGAAAAACGCAGTTTTGACTTCGTGCTTCTGAAAAAGGGTGACTAGGCGAGTTTTCCGGCTTGGGCTGGTGCAGTGCTTATTTGGAAGAGAATCACAAAAAAGGTTACTGCCCGAGTCCCAGATCGATTGGTCCCATTAGAGCCGAGAACGGGACGTCGGTTACCACGGGTCGAAAAAGCCGCTCCGGAAACCGAGGCGCCGCTCGGCGGCTGATGTATCCAGACGGGTGGCTTCGGCTTCGGTTTTAAAGTGACCTATGCTGAGCCTAGTTTTAATCGCGGACCTTTGCGGCCGAACCAAGGACGACGAGTGTGTCTGCCGGGGCGTCAAAGTTGCGAAAAACGCAGTTTTGACTTCGTGCTTCTGAAAAAGGGTGACTAGGCGAGTTTTTCCGGCTTGGGCTGGTGCAGTGCTTATTTGGAAGAGAATCACAAAAAGGTTACTGCCCGAGTCCCAGATCGATTGGTCCCATTAGAGCCGAGAACGGGACGTCGGTTACCACGGGTCGAAAACCGCTCGGAAACCGAGGCGCCGCTCGGCGGCTGATGTATCCAGACGGGTGGCTTCGGCTTCGGTTTTAAAGTGACCTATGCTGAGCCTAGTTTTGATCGCGGACCTTTTGCGGCCGAACCAAGGAAGATGAGTGTGTCTGCCGGGGCGTCAAAGTTGCGAAAAACGCAATTTTGACTTGGTGCTTCTGAAAAAGGGTGACTAGGCGAGTTTTCCGGCTTGGGCTGGTGCAGTGCTTATTTGGAAGAGAATCACAAAAAAAAGTTACTGCCCGAGTCCCAGATCGATTGGTCCCATTAGAGCCGAGAACGGGACGTCGGTTACCACGGGTCGAAAAAACCGCTCGGAAACCGAGGCGCCGCTCGGCGGCTGATGTATCCAGACGGGTGGCTTCGGCTTCGGTTTTAAAGTGACCTATGCTGAGCCTAGTTTTAATCGCGGACCTTTGCGGCCGACCCAAGGACGATGAGTGGGTCGGCCGGGGCGTCAAAGTTGCGAAAAAGCGCAGTTTTGACTTTGTGCTTCTGAAAAAGGGTGACTAGGAGAGTTTTCCGGCTTGGGCTGGTGCAGTGCTTATTTGGAAGAGAATCACAAAAAAGGTTACTGCCCGAGTCCCAGATCGATTGGTCCCATTAGAGCCGAGAACGGGACGTCGGTTACCACGGGTCGAAAAACCGCTCGGAAACCGAGGCGCCGCTCGGCGGCTGATGTATCCAGACGGGTGGCTTCTGTTTTAAAGTGACCTATGCTGAGCCTAGTTTTAATCGCGGACCTTTGCGGCCGAACCAAGGACGATGAGTGTGTCTGCCGGGGCGTCAAAGTTGCGAAAAACGCAGTTTTGACTTCGTGCTTCTGAAAAAGGGTGACTAGGCGAGTTTTCCGGCTTGGGCTGGTGCAGTGCTTATTTGGAAGAGAATCACAAAAAAGTTACTGCCCGAGTCCCAGATCGATTGGTCCCATTAGAGCCGAGAACGGGACGTCGGTTACCACGGGTCGAAAAACCGCTCGGAAACCGAGGCGCCGCTCGGCGGCTGATGTATCCAGACGGGTGGCTTCGGCTTCGGTTTTAAAGTGACCTATGCTGAGCCTAGTTTTAATCGCGGACCTTTGCGGCCGAACCAAGGACGATGAGTGTGTCTGCCGGGGCGTCAAAGTTGCGAAAAAACGCAGTTTTGACTTCGTGCTTCTGAAAAAGGGTGACTAGGCGAGTTTTCCGGCTTGGGCTGGTGCAGTGCTTATTTGGAAGAGAATCACAAAAAAAAGTTACTGCCCGAGTCCCAGATCGATTGGTCCCATTAGAGCCGAGAACGGGACGTCGGTTACCACGGGTCGAAAAAACCGCTCGGAAACCGAGGCGCCGCTCGGCGGCTGATGTATCCAGACGGGTGGCTTCGGCTTCGGTTTTAAAGTGACCTATGCTGAGCCTAGTTTTAATCGCGGACCTTTTGCGGCCGAACCAAGGACGATGAGTGTGTCTGCCGGGGCGTGAAAGGTGCGAAAAAACGCAGTTTTGACTTTGTGCTTCTGAAAAAGGGTGACTAGGCGAGTTTTCCGGTTTGGGCTGGTGCAGTGCTTATTTGGAAGAGAATCACAAAAAAAGTTACTGCCCGAGTCCCAGATCGATTGGTCCCATTAGAGCCGAAAACGGGACGTCGGTTACCACGGGTCGAAAAAACCGCTCGGAAACCGAGGCGCCGCTCGGCGGCTGATGTATCCAGACGGGTGGCTTCGGCTTCGGTTTTAAAGTGACCTATGCTGAGCCTAGTTTTAATCGCGGACCTTTTGCGGCCGAACCAAGGACGATGAGTGTGTCTGCCGGGGCGTCAAAGTTGCGAAAAAACGCAGTTTTGACTTCGTGCTTCTGAAAAAGGGTGACTAGGCGAGTTTTCCGGCTTGGGCTGGTGCAGTGCTTATTTGGAAGAGAATCACAAAAAAAGTTACTGCCCGAGTCCCAGATCGATTGGTCCCATTAGAGCCGAGAACGGGACGTCGGTTACCACGGGTCGAAAAAATCGCTCGGAAACCGAGGCGCCGCTCGGCGGCTGATGTATCCAGACGGGTGGCTTCGGTTTTAAAGTGACCTATGCTGAGCCTAGTCTGAATCGCGGACCTTTTGCGGCCGAACCAAGGACGATGAGTGTGTCTGCCGTGGCGTCAAAATTGCGAAAAAACGCAGTTTTGACTTCGTGCTTCTGAAAAAGGGTGACTAGGCGAGTTTCCCGGCTTGGGCTGGTGCAGTGCTTATTTGGAAGAGAATCACAAAAAAAAGTTACTGCCCGAGTCCCAGATCGATTGGTCCCATTAGAGCCGAGAACGGGACGTCGGTTACCACGGGTCGAAAAAACCGCTCGGAAACCGAGGCGCCGCTCGGCGGCTGATGTATCCAGACGGGTGGCTTCGGCTTCGGTTTTAAAGTGACCTATGCTTAGCCTAGTTTTAATCGCGGACCTTTTGCGGCCGAACCAAGGACGATGAGTGTGTCTGCCGGGGCGTCAAAGTTGCGAAAAAACGCAGTTTTGACTTCGTGCTTCTGAAAAAGGGTGACTAGGCGAGTTTTCCGGCTTGGGCTGGTGCAGTGCTTATTTGGAAGAGAATCACAAAAAAAGGTTACTGCCCGAGTCCCAGATCGATTGGTCCCATTAGAGCCGAGAACGGGACGTCGGTTACCACGGGTCGAAAAAACCGCTCGGAAACCGAGGCGCCGCTCGGCGGCTGATGTATCCAGACGGGTGGCTTCGGCTTCGGTTTTAAAGTGACCTATGCTGAGCCTAGTCTGAATCGCGGACCTTTTGCGGCCGAACCAAGGACGATGAGTGT
The DNA here is from genome assembly GCA_029168955.1 of Aplectana chamaeleonis. Lineage (NCBI taxonomy): Eukaryota > Metazoa > Nematoda > Chromadorea > Rhabditida > Cosmocercidae > Aplectana > Aplectana chamaeleonis. The sequence continues at coordinate 6,733,595 of JAPDOI010000004.1, read as the reverse complement.
GTCTGCCGTGGCGTCAAAGTTGCGAAAAAACGCAGTTTTGACTTTGTGCTTCTGAAAAAGGGTGACTAGGCGAGTTTTCCGGCTTGGGCTGGTGCAGTGCTTATTTGGAAGAGAATCACAAAAAAAGTTACTGCCCGAGTCCCAGATCGATTGGTCCCATTAGAGCCGAGAACGGGACGTCGGTTACCACGGGTCGAAAAAACCGCTCGGAAACCGAGGCGCCGCTCGGCGGCTGATGTATCCAGACGGGTGGCTTCGGCTTCGGTTTTAAAGTGACCTATGCTGAGCCTAGTTTTAATCGCGGACCTTTTGCGGCCGAACCAAGGACGATGAGTGTGTCTGCCGTGGCGTCAAAGTTGCGAAAAAACGCAGTTTTGACTTTGTGCTTCTGAAAAAGGGTGACTAGGCGAGTTTTCCGGCTTGGGCTGGTGCAGTGCTTATTTGGAAGAGAATCACAAAAAAAGGTTACTGCCCGAGTCCCAGATCGATTGGTCCCATTAGAGCCGAGAACGGGACGTCGGTTACCACGGGTCGAAAAAACCGCTCGGAAACCGAGGCGCCGCTCGGCGGCTGATGTATCCAGACGGGTGGCTTCTGTTTTAAAGTGACCTATGCTGAGCCTAGTTTTAATCGCGGACCTTTTGCGGCCGAACCAAGGACGATGAGTGTGTCTTCCGGGGCGTCAAAGTTGCGAAAAAACGCAGTTTTGACTTCGTGCTTCTGAAAAAGGGTGACTAGGCGAGTTTTCCGGCTTGGGCTGGTGCAGTGCTTATTTGGAAGAGAATCACAAAAAAAAGTTACTGCCCGAGTCCCAGATCGATTGGTCCCATTAGAGCCGAGAACGGGACGTCGGTTACCACGGGTCGAAAAAACCGCTCGGAAACCGAGGCGCCGCTCGGCGGCTGATGTATCCAGACGGGTGGCTTCGGTTTTAAAGTGACCTATGCTGAGCCTAGTTTCAATCGCGGACCTTTTGCGGCCGAACCAAGGACGATGAGTGTGTCTGCCGTGGCGTCAAAATTGCGAAAAAACGCAGTTTTGACTTCGTGCTTCTGAAAAAGGGTGACTAGGCGAGTTTTCCGGCTTGGGCTGGTGCAGTGCTTATTTGGAAGAGAATCACAAAAAAAGTTACTGCCCGAGTCCCAGATCGATTGGTCCCATTAGAGCCGAGAACGGGACGTCGGTTACCACGGGTCGAAAAAACCGCTCGGAAACCGAGGCGCCGCTCGGCGGCTGATGTATCCAGACGGGTGGCTTCGGCTTCGGTTTTAAAGTGACCTATGCTGAGCCTAGTTTTAATCGCGGACCTTTTGCGGCCGAACCAAGGACGATGAGTGTGTCTGCCGGGGCGTCAAAGTTGCGAAAAAACGCAGTTTTGACTTTGTGCTTCTGAAAAAGGGTGACTAGGCGAGTTTTCCGGCTTGGGCTGGTGCAGTGCTTATTTGGAAGAGAATCACAAAAAAAGGTTACTGCCCGAGTCCCAGATCGATTGGTCCCATTAGAGCCGAGAACGGGACGTCGGTTACCACGGGTCGAAAAAACCGCTCGGAAACCGAGGCGCCGCTCGGCGGCTGATGTATCCAGACGGGTGGCTTCGGCTTCGGTTTTAAAGTGACCTATGCTGAGCCTAGTCTGAATCGCGGACCTTTTGCGGCCGAACCAAGGACGATGAGTGTGTCTGCCGTGGCGTCAAAATTGCGAAAAAAACGCAGTTTCGTGCTTCTGAAAAAGGGTGACTAGGCGAGTTTCCCGGCTTGGGCTGGTGCAGTGCTTATTTGGAAGAGAATCACAAAAAAAAATTACTGCCTGAGTCGCAGATCGATTGGTCCCATTAGAGCCGAGAACGCGACGTCGGTTACCACGGGTCGAAAAAACCGCTCGGAAACCGAGGCGCCGCTCGGCGGCTGATGTATCCAGTGGGGTGGCTTCTGTTTTAAAGTGACCTATGCTGAGGCTAGTTTTAATCGCGGACCTTTTGCGGCCGAACCAAGGACGATGAGTGTGTCTTCCGGGGCGCCAAAGTTGCGAAAAACGCAGTTTTGACTTCGTGCTTCTGAAAAAGGGTGACTAGGCGAGTTTTCCGGCTTGGGCTGGTGCAGTGCTTATTTGGAAGAGAATCACAAAAAAAAGTTACTGCCCGAGTCCCAGATCGATTGGTCCCATTAGAGCCGAGAACGGGACGTCGGTTACCACGGGTCGAAAAAGTCGCTCGGAAACCGAGGCGCCGCTCGGCGGCTGATGGATCCAGACGGGTGGCTTCGGCTTCGGTTTTAAAGTGACCTATGCTGAGCCTAGTTTTAATCGCGGACCTTTTGCGGCCGAACCAAGGACGATGAGTGTGTCTGCCGGGGCGTCAAAGTTGCGAAAAAACGCAGTTTTGACTTCGTGCTTCTGAAAAAGGGTGACTAGGCGAGTTTTCCGGCTTGGGCTGGTGCAGTGCTTATTTGGAAGAGAATCACAAAAAAAAGTTACTGCCCGAGTCCCAGATCGATTGGTCCCATTAGAGCCGAGAACGGGACGTCGGTTACCACGGGTCGAAAAAACCGCTCGGAAACCGAGGCGCCGCTCGGCGGCTGATGTATCCAGACGGGTGGCTTCGGCTTCGGTTTTAAAGTGACCTATGCTTAGCCTAGTTTTAATCGCGGACCTTTTGCGGCCGAACCAAGGACGATGAGTGTGTCTGCCGGGGCGTCAAAAATGCGAAAAACGCAGTTTTGACTTCGTGCTTCTGAAAAAGGGTGACTAGGCGAGTTTTCCGGCTTGGGCTGGTGCAGTGCTTATTTGGAAGAGAATCACAAAAAAGTTACTGCCCGAGTCCCAGATCGATTGGTCCCATTAGAGCCGAGAACGGGACGTCGGTTACCACGGGTCGAAAACCGCTCGGAAACCGAGGCGCCGCTCGGCGGCTGATGTATCCAGACGGGTGGCTTCGGCTTCGGTTTAAAGTGACCTATGCTGAGCCTAGTTTTAATCGCGGACCTTTTGCGGCCGAACCAAGGACGATGAGTGTGTCTGCCGGGGCGTCAAAGTTGCGAAAAAACGCAGTTTTGACTTTGTGCTTCTGAAAAAGGGTGACTAGGCGAGTTTTCCGGCTTGGGCTGGGGCAGCGCTTATTTGGAAGAGGATCACAAAAAATGGGTACTGCCCGAGTCCCAGATCGATTGGTCCGATTAGAGCCGAGAACGGGGCGTCGGTTACCACGGGTCGAAAAAACCGCTCGGAAACCGAGGCGCCGCTCGGCGGCTGATGTATCCAGACGGGTGGCTTCGGCTTCGGTTTTAAAGTGACCTATGCTGAGCCTAGTTTCAATCGCGGACCTTTTGCGGCCGACTCGAGGGCGATGAGTGTGTCTGCCGGGGCGTCAAAGTTGCGAAAAACGCAGTTTTGACTTTGTGCTTCTGAAAAAGGGTGACTAGGCGAGTTTTCCGGCTTGGGCTGGTGCAGTGCTTATTTGGAAGAGAATCACAAAAAAAGGTTACTGCCCGAGTCCCAGATCGATTGGTCCCATTAGAGCCGAGAACGGGACGTCGGTTACCACGGGTCGAAAAAACCGCTCGGAAACCGAGGCGCCGCTCGGCGGCTGATGTATCCAGACGGGTGGCTTCGGCTTCGGTTTTGAAGGGACCTATGCTGGGCCTAGTTTCAATCGCGGACCTTTGCGGCCGAACCAAGGACGATGAGTGTGTCTGCCGGGGCGTCAAAGTTGCGAAAAACGCAGTTTTGACTTCGTGCTTCTGAAAAAGGGTGACTAGGCGAGTTTTCCGGCTTGGGCTGGTGCAGTGCTTATTTGGAAGAGAATCACAAAAAAGTTACTGCCCGAGCCCCAGATCGATTGGTCCCATTAGAGCCGAGAACGGGACGTCGGTTACCACGGGTCGAAAAAACCGCTCGGAAACCGAGGCGCCGCTCGGCGGCTGATGTATCCAGACGGGTGGCTTCGGCTTCGGTTTTAAAGTGACCTATGCTGAGCCTAGTTTCAATCGCGGACCTTTGCGGCCGAACCAAGGACGATGAGTGTGTCTGCCGGGGCGTCAAAGTTGCGAAAAACGCAGTTTTGACTTCGTGCTTCTGAAAAAGGGTGACTAGGCGAGTTTTCCGGCTTGGGCTGGTGCAGTGCTTATTTGGAAGAGAATCACAAAAAGTTACTGCCCGAGTCCCAGATCGATTGGTCCCATTAGAGCCGAGAACGGGACGTCGGTTACCACGGGTCGAAAACCGCTCGGAAACCGAGGCGCCGCTCGGCGGCTGATGTATCCAGACGGGTGGCTTCGGCTTCGGTTTTAAAGTGACCTATGCTGAGCCTAGTTTTAATCGCGGACCTTTTGCGGCCGAACCAAGGACGATGAGTGTGTCTTCCGGGGCGTCAAAGTTGCGAAAAAACGCAGTTTTGACTTCGTGCTTCTGAAAAAGGGTGACTAGGCGAGTTTTCCGGCTTGGGCTGGTGCAGTGCTTATTTGGAAGAGAATCACAAAAAAAAGTTACTGCCCGAGTCCCAGATCGATTGGTCCCATTAGAGCCGAGAACGGGACGTCGGTTACCACGGGTCGAAAAAACCGCTCGGAAACCGAGGCGCCGCTCGGCGGCTGATGTATCCAGACGGGTGGCTTCGGCTTCGGTTTTAAAGTGACCTATGCTTAGCCTAGTTTTAATCGCGGACCTTTTGCGGCCGAACCAAGGACGATGAGTGTGTCTGCCGGGGCGTCAAAGTTGCGAAAAAACGCAGTTTTGACTTTGTGCTTCTGAAAAAGGGTGACTAGGCGAGTTTTCCGGCTTGGGCTGGTGCAGTGCTTATTTGGAAGAGAATCACAAAAAAAGGTTACTGCCCGAGTCCCAGATCGATTGGTCCCATTAGAGCCGAGAACGGGACGTCGGTTACCACGGGTCGAAAAAACCGCTCGGAAACCGAGGCGCCGCTCGGCGGCTGATGTATCCAGACGGGTGGCTTCGGCTTCGGTTTTAAAGTGACCTATGCTGAGCCTAGTCTGAATCGCGGACCTTTTGCGGCCGAACCAAGGACGATGTGTGTGTCTGCCGTGGCGTCAAAGTTGCGAAAAAACGCAGTTTTGACTTTGTGCTTCTGAAAAAGGGTGACTAGGCGAGTTTTCCGGTTTGGGCTGGTGCAGTGCTTATTTGGAAGAGAATCACAAAAAAAAGTTACTGCCCGAGTCCCAGATCGATGGGTCCCGTTGGAGCCGAGACCGGGACGTCGGTTATCACGGGTCGAAAAAACCGCTCGGAAACCGAGGCGCCGCGCGGCGGCTGATGTATCCAGACGGGTGGCTTCGGCTTCGGTTTTAAAGTGACGTATGCTGAGCCTAGTTTTAATCGCGGACCTTTTGCGGCCGAACCAAGGACGATGAGTGTGTCTGCCGGGGCGTCAAAGTTGCGAAAAACGCAGTTTTGACTTCGTGCTTCTGAAAAAGGGTGACTAGGCGAGTTTTCCGGCTTGGGCTGGTGCAGTGCTTATTTGGAAGAGAATCACAAAAAAAAGTTACTGCCCGAGTCCCAGATCGATTGGTCCCATTAGAGCCGAGAACGGGACGTCGGTTACCACGGGTCGAAAAACCCGCTCGGAAACCGAGGCGCCGCTCGGCGGCTGATGTATCCAGACGGGTGGCTTCGGCTTCGGTTTTAAAGTGACCTATGCTTAGCCTAGTTTTAATCGCGGACCTTTTGCGGCCGAACCAAGGACGATGAGTGTGTCTGCCGGGGCGTCAAAGTTGCGAAAAAACGCAGTTTTGACTTTGTGCTTCTGAAAAAGGGTGACTAGGCGAGTTTTCCGGCTTGGGCTGGTGCAGTGCTTATTTGGAAGAGAATCACAAAAAAAGGTTACTGCCCGAGTCCCAGATCGATTGGTCCCATTAGAGCCGAGAACGGGACGTCGGTTACCACGGGTCGAAAAACCCGCTCGGAAACCGAGGCGCCGCTCGGCGGCTGATGTATCCAGACGGGTGGCTTCGGCTTCGGTTTTAAAGTGACCTATGCTGAGCCTAGTTTTAATCGCGGACCTTTTGCGGCCGAACCAAGGACGATGAGTGTGTCTGCCGGGGCGTCAAAGTTGCGAAAAAACGCAGTTTTGACTTTGTGCTTCTGAAAAAGGGTGACTAGGCGAGTTTTCCGGCTTGGGCTGGTGCAGTGCTTATTTGGAAGAGAATCACAAAAAAAAGTTACTGCCCGAGTCCCAGATCGATTGGTCCCATTAGAGCCGAGAACGGGACGTCGGTTACCACGGGTCGAAAAAACCGCTCGGAAACCGAGGCGCCGCTCGGCGGCTGATGTATCCAGACGGGTGGCTTCGGCTTCGGTTTTAAAGTGACCTATGCTGAGCCTAGTTTGAATCGCGGACCTTTTGCGGCCGAACCAAGGACGATGAGTGTGTCTGCCGTGGCGTCAAAATTGCGAAAAAACGCAGTTTTGACTTCGTGCTTCTGAAAAAGGGTGACTAGGCGAGTTTTCCGGCTTGGGCTGGTGCAGTGCTTATTTGGAAGAGAATCACAAAAAAAGTTACTGCCCGAGTCCCAGATCGATTGGTCCCATTAGAGCCGAGAACGGGACGTCGGTTACCACGGGTCGAAAAACCCGCTCGGAAACCGAGGCGCCGCTCGGCGGCTGATGTATCCAGACGGGTGGCTTCGGCTTCGGTTTTAAAGTGACCTATGCTGAGCCTAGTTTTAATCGCGGACCTTTTGCGGCCGAACCAAGGACGATGAGTGTGTCTGCCGGGGCGTCAAAGTTGCGAAAAACGCAGTTTTGACTTCGTGCTTCTGAAAAAGGGTGACTAGGCGAGTTTTCCGGCTTGGGCTGGTGCAGTGCTTATTTGGAAGAGAATCACAAAAAGTTACTGCCCGAGTCCCAGATCGATTGGTCCCATTAGAGCCGAGAACGGGACGTCGGTTACCACGGGTCGAAAAAACCGCTCGGAAACCGAGGCGCCGCTCGGCGGCTGATGTATCCAGACGGGTGGCTTCGGCTTCGGTTTTAAAGTGACCTATGCTGAGCCTAGTTTCAATCGCGGACCTTTGCGGCCGAACCAAGGACGATGAGTGTGTCTGCCGGGGCGTCAAAGTTGCGAAAAAACGCAGTTTTGACTTCGTGCTTCTGAAAAAGGGTGACTAGGCGAGTTTTCCGGCTTGGGCTGGTGCAGTGCTTATTTGGAAGAGAATCACAAAAAGTTACTGCCCGAGTCCCAGATCGATTGGTCCCATTAGAGCCGAGAACGGGACGTCGGTTACCACGGGTCGAAAAAACCGCTCGGAAACCGAGGCGCCGCTCGGCGGCTGATGTATCCAGACGGGTGGCTTCGGCTTCGGTTTTTAAAGTGACCTATGCTGAGCCTAGTTTCAATCGCGGACCTTTTGCGGCCGAACCAAGGACGATGAGTGTGTCTGCCGGGGCGTCAAAGTTGCGAAAAACGCAGTTTTGACTTGGTGCTTCTGAAAAAGGGTGACTAGGCGAGTTTTCCGGCTTGGGCTGGTCCAGTGCTTATTTGGAAGAGAATCACAAAAAAAAGTTACTGCCCGAGTCCCAGATCCATTGGTCCCATTAGAGCCGAGAACGGGACGTCGGTTACCACGGGTCGAAAACCGCTCGGAAACCGAGGCGCCGCTCGGCGGCTGATGTATCCAGACGGGTGGCTTCGGCTTCGGTTTTAAAGTGACCTATGCTGAGCCTAGTTTTAATCGCGGACCTTTTGCGGCCGAACCAAGGACGATGAGTGTGTCTGCCGGGGCGTCAAAGTTGCGAAAAAACGCAGTTTTGACTTTGTGCTTCTGAAAAAGGGTGACTAGGCGAGTTTTCCGGCTTGGGCTGGTGCAGTGCTTATTTGGAAGAGAATCACAAAAAAAGGTTACTGCCCGAGTCCCAGATCGATTGGTCCCATTAGAGCCGAGAACGGGACGTCGGTTACCACGGGTCGAATAAACCGCTCGGAAACCGAGGCGCCGCTCGGTGTGTGATGTATCCAGTCGGGTGGCTTCGGCTTCGATTTTAAAGTGACCTATGCTGAGCCTAGTTTCAATCGCGGACCTTTTGCGGCCGAACCAAGGAAGATGAGTGTGTCTGCCGGGGCGTCAAAGTTGCGAAAAAACGCAGTTTTGACTTTGTGCTTCTGAAAAAGGGTGACTAGGCGAGTTTTCCGGCTTGGGCTGGTGCAGTGCTTATTTGGAAGAGAATCACAAAAAAAGGTTACTGCCCGAGTCCCAGATCGATTGGTCCCATTAGAGCCGAGAACGGGACGTCGGTTACCACGGGTCGAAAAAACCGCTCGGAAACCGAGGCGCCGCTCGGCGGCTGATGTATCCAGACGGGTGGCTTCGGCTTCGGTTTTAAAGTGACCTATGCTGAGCCTAGTTTTAATCGCGGACCTTTTGCGGCCGAACCAAGGACGATGAGTGTGTCTGCCGGGGCGTCAAAGTTGCGAAAAAACGCAGTTTTGACTTCGTGCTTCTGAAAAAGGGTGACTAGGCGAGTTTTCCGGCTTGGGCTGGTGCAGTGCTTATTTGGAAGAGAATCACAAAAAAAAGTTACTGCCCGAGTCCCAGATCGATTGGTCCCATTAGAGCCGAGAACGGGACGTCGGTTACCACGGGTCCAAAAAACCGCTCGGAAACCGAGGCGCCGCTCGGCGGCTGATGTATCCAGACGGGTGGCTTCGGCTTCGGTTTTAAAGTGACCTATGCTGAGCCTAGTTTGAATCGCGGACCTTTTGCGGCCGAACCAAGGACGATGAGTGTGTCTGCCGTGGCGTCAAAATTGCGAAAAAACGCAGTTTTGACTTCGTGCTTCTGAAAAAGGGTGACTAGGCGAGTTTTCCGGCTTGGGCTGGTGCAGTGCTTATTTGGAAGAGAATCACAAAAAAAAGTTACTGCCCGAGTCCCAGATCGATTGGTCCCATTAGAGCCGAGAACGGGACGTCGGTTACCACGGGTCGAAAAAACCGCTCGGAAACCGAGGCGCCGCTCGGCGGGTGATGTATCCAGACGGGTCGCTTCGGCTTCGGTTTTAAAGTGACCTATGCTGAGCCTAGTCTGAATCGCGGACCTTTGCGGCCGAACCAAGGACGATGAGTGTGTCTGCCGTGGCGTCAAAGTTGCGAAAAAACGCAGTTTTCACTTCGTGCTTCTGAAAAAGGGTGACTAGGCGAGTTTTCCGGCTCGGGCTGGTGCAGTGCTTATTTGGAAGAGAATCACAAAAAGTTACTGCCCGGAGTCCCAGATCGATTGGTCCCATTAGAGCCGAGAACGGGACGTCGGTTACCACGGGTCGAAAAAACCGCTCGGAAACCGAGGCGCCGCTCGGCGGCTGATGTATCCAGACGGGTGGCTTCGGCTTCGGGTTTAAAGTGACCTATGCTGAGCCTAGTTTCAATCGCGGACCTTTTGCGGCCGAACCAAGGAAGATGAGTGTGTCTGCCGGGGCGTCAAAGTTGCGAAAAAACGCAGTTTTGACTTGGTGCTTCTGAAAAAGGGTGAGTAGGCGAGTTTTCCGGCTTGGGCTGGTGCAGTGCTTATTTGGAAGAGAATCACAAAAAAAGTTACTGCCCGAGTCCCAGATCGATTGGTCCCATTAGAGCCGAGAACGGGACGTCGGTTACCACGGGTCCAAAAAACCGCTCGGAAACCGAGGCGCCGCTCGGCGGCTGTTGTATCCAGACGGGTGGCTTCGGCTTCGGTTTTGAAGTGACCTATGCTGAGCCTAGTTTCAATCGCGGACCTTTTGCGGCCGAACCAAGGAAGATGAGTGTGTCTGCCGGGGCGTCAAAGTTGCGAAAAAACGCAGTTTTGACTTTGTGCTTCTGAAAAAGGGTGACTAGGCGAGTTTTTCCGGCTTGGGCTGGTGCAGTGCTTATTTGGAAGAGAATCACAAAAAAGTTACTGCCCGGAGTCCCAGATCGATTGGTCCCATTAGAGCCGAGAACGGGACGTCGGTTACCACGGGTCCAAAAAACCGCTCGGAAACCGAGGCGCCGCTCGGCGGCTGATGTATCCAGACGGGTGGCTTCGGCTTCGGTTTTGAAGTGACCTATGCTGAGCCTAGTTTCAATCGCGGACCTTTTGCGGCCGAACCAAGGAAGATGAGTGTGTCTGCCGGGGCGTCAAAGTTGCGAAAAAACGCAGTTTTGACTTCGTGCTTCTGAAAAAGGGTGACTAGGCGAGTTTTCCGGCTTGGGCTGGTGCAGTGCTTATTCGGAAGAGAATCACAAAAAAAAGTTACTGCCCGAGTCCCAGATCGATTGGTCCCATTAGAGCCGAGAACGGGACGTCGGTTACCACGGGTCGAAAAAATCGCTCGGAAACCGAGGCGCCGCTCGGCGGCTGATGTATCCAGACGGGTGGCTTCGGCTTCGGTTTTAAAGTGACCTATGCTGAGCCTAGTTTAAATCGCGGACCTTTTGCGGCCGAACCAAGGACGATGAGTGTGTCTGCCGTGGCGTCAAAGTTGCGAAAAAACGCAGTTTTGACTTGGTGCTTCTGAAAAAGGGTGAGTAGGCGAATTTTCCTTCTTGGGCTGGTGCAGTGCTTATTTGGAAGAGAATCACAAAAAAAAGTTACTGCCCGAGTCCCAGATCGATTGGTCCCATTAGAGCCGAGAACGCGACGTCGGTTACCACGGGTCCAAAAAACCGCTCGGAAACAGAGGCGCCGCTCGGCGGCTGATGTATCCAGACGGGTGGCTTCGGCTTCGGTTTTGAAGTGACCTATGCTGAGCCTAGTTTGAATCGCGGACCTTTTGCGGCCGAACCAAGGACGATGAGTGTGTCTGCCGTGGCGTCAAAGTTGCGAAAAAACGCAGTTTTGACTTCGTGCTTCTGAAAAAGGGTGACTAGGCGAGTTTTCCGGCTCGGGCTGGTGCAGTGCTTATTTGGAAGAGAATCACAAAAAAAAGTTACTGCCCGAGTCCCAGATCGATTGGTCCCATTAGAGCCGAGAACGCGACGTCGGTTACCACGGGTCGAAAAAACCGCTCGGAAACCGAGGCGCCGCTCGGCGGCTGATGTATCCAGACGGGTGGCTTCGGCTTCGGTTTTAAAGTGACCTATGCTTAGCCTAGTTTCAATCGCGGACCTTTTGCGGCCGAACCAAGGAAGATTAGTGTGTCTTCCGGGGCGTCAAAGTTGCGAAAAACGCAGTTTTGACTTCGTGCTTCTGAAAAAGGGTGACTAGGCGAGTTTTCCGGCTTGGGCTGGTGCAGTGCTTATTTGGAAGAGAATCACAAAAAGTTACTGCCCGAGTCCCAGATCGATTGGTCCCATTAGAGCCGAGAACGGGACGTCGGTTACCACGGGTCGAAAACCGCTCGGAAACCGAGGCGCCGCTCGGCGGCTGATGTATCCAGACGGGTGGCTTCGGCTTCGGTTTTAAAGTGACCTATGCTGAGCCTAGTTTCAATCGCGGACCTTTTGCGGCCGAACCAAGGACGATGAGTGTGTCTGCCGGGGCGTCAAAGTTGCGAAAAACGCAGTTTTGACTTCGTGCTTCTGAAAAAGGGTGACTAGGCGAGTTTTCCGGCTTGGGCTGGTGCAGTGCTTATTTGGAAGAGAATCACAAAAAGTTACTGCCCGAGTCCCAGATCGATTGGTCCCATTAGAGCCGAGAACGGGACGTCGGTTACCACGGGTCGAAAAAACCGCTCGGAAACCGAGGCGCCGCTCGGCGGCTGATGTATCCAGACGGGTGGCTTCGGCTTCGGTTTAAAGTGACCTATGCTGAGCCTAGTTTCAATCGCGGACCTTTTGCGGCCGAACCAAGGACGATGGGTGGGTGTGCCGGGGCGGGAAAGTTGCGAAAAAACGCAGTTTTGACTTCGTGCTTCTGAAAAAGGGTGACTAGGCGAGTTTTCCGGCTTGGGCTGGTGCAGTGCTTATTTGGAAGAGAATCACAAAAAAAAGCTACTGCCCGAGTCCCAGATCGATTGGTCCCATTAGAGCCGAGAACGGGACGTCGGTTACCACGGGTCGAAAAAACCGCTCGGAAACCGAGGCGCCGCTCGGCGGCTGATGTATCCAGACGGGTGGCTTCGGCTTCGGTTTTAAAGTGACCTATGCTGAGCCTAGTTTTAATCGCGGACCTTTTGCCGCCGAACCAAGGAAGATGAGTGTGTCTTCCGGGGCGTCAAAGTTGCGAAAAACGCAGTTTTGACTTCGTGCTTCTGAAAAAGGGTGACTAGGCGAGTTTTCCGGCTTGGGCTGGTGCAGTGCTTATTTGGAAGAGAATCACAAAAAAGTTACTGCCCGAGTCCCAGATCGATTGGTCCCATTAGAGCCGAGAACGGGACGTCGGTTACCACGGGTCGAAAAACCGCTCGGAAACCGAGGCGCCGCTCGGCGGCTGATGTATCCAGACGGGTGGCTTCGGCTTCGGTTTTAAAGTGACCTATGCTGAGCCTAGTTTCAATCGCGGACCTTTTGCGGCCGAACCAAGGACGATGAGTGTGTCTGCCGGGGCGTCAAAGTTGCGAAAAACGCAGTTTTGACTTCGTGCTTCTGAAAAAGGGTGACTAGGCGAGTTTTCCGGCTTGGGCTGGTGCAGTGCTTATTTGGAAGAGAATCACAAAAAAAGTTACTGCCCGAGTCCCAGATCGATTGGTCCCATTAGAGCCGAGAACGGGACGTCGGTTACCACGGGTCGAAAAAACCGCTCGGAAACCGAGGCGCCGCTCGGCGGGTGATGTATCCAGACGGGTGGCTTCGGGTTCGGTTTTAAAGTGACCTACGCTGAGCCTTGTTTCCATCGTGGATCTTTAGCGGCCGAACCAAAGACGATGAGTGTGTCTGCCGGGGCGTCAAAGTTGCGAAAAAACGCAGTTTTGACTTCGTGCTTCTGAAAAAGGGTGACTAGGCGAGTTTCCCGGCTTGGGCTGGTGCAGTGCTTATTTGGAAGAGAATCACAAAAAAAGTCACTGCCCGAGCCCCAGATCGATTGGTCCGATTAGAGCCGAGAACGGGACGTCGGTTACCACGGGTCGAATAAACCGCTCGGAAACCGAGGCGCCGCTCGGCGGCTGATGTATCCAGACGGGTGGCTTCGGCTTCGGTTTTAAAGTGACCTATGCTGAGCCTAGTCTGAATCGCGGGCCTTTTGCGGCCGAACCAAAGACGATGAGTGTGTCTTCCGGGGCGCCAAAGTTGCGAAAAAACGCAGTTTTGACTTCGTGCTTCTGAAAAAGGGTGACTAGGCGAGTTTTCCGGCTTGGGCTGGTGCAGTGCTTATTTGGAAGAGAATCACAAAAAAAGTTACTGCCCGAGCCCCAGATCGATTGGTCCGATTAGAGCCGAGAACGGGACGTCGGTTACCACGGGTCGAAAAAACCGCTCGGAAACCGAGGCGCCGCTCGGCGGCTGATGTATCCAGACGGGTGGCTTCGGTTTTAAAGTGACCTATGCTGAGCCTAGTTTGAATCGCGGACCTTTTGCGGCCGAACCAAGGACGATGAGTGTGTCTGCCGTGGCGTCAAAATTGCGAAAAAACGCAGTTTTGACTTCGTGCTTCTGAAAAAGGGTGACTAGGCGAGTTTTCCGGCTTGGGCTGGTGCAGTGCTTATTTGGAAGAGAATCACAAAAAAAAGTTACTGCCCGAGTCCCAGATCGATTGGTCCCATTAGAGCCGAGAACGGGACGTCGGTTACCACGGGTCGAAAAAACCGCTCGGAAACCGAGGCGCCGCTCGGCGGCTGATGTATCCAGACGGGTGGCTTCGGCTTCGGGTTTAAAGTGACCTATGCTGAGCCTAGTTTCAATCGCGGACCTTTTGCGGCCGAACCAAGGAAGATGAGTGTGTCTGCCGGGGCGTCAAAGTTGCGAAAAAACGCAGTTTTGACTTCGTGCTTCTGAAAAAGGGTGACTAGGCGAGTTTTCCGGCTTGGGCTGGTGCAGTGCTTATTTGGAAGAGAATCACAAAAAAAGTTACTGCCCGAGTCCCAGATCGATTGGTCCCATTAGAGCCGAGAACGGGACGTCGGTTACCACGGGTCCAAAAAACCGCTCGGAAACCGAGGCGCCGCTCGGCGGCTGTTGTATCCAGACGGGTGGCTTCGGCTTCGGTTTTGAAGTGACCTATGCTGAGCCTAGTTTCAATCGCGGACCTTTTGCGGCCGAACCAAGGAAGATGAGTGTGTCTGCCGGGGCGTCAAAGTTGCGAAAAAACGCAGTTTTGACTTCGTGCTTCTGAAAAAGGGTGACTAGGCGAGTTTTCCGGCTTGGGCTGGTGCAGTGCTTATTTGGAAGAGAATCACAAAAAAAAGTTACTGCCCGAGTCCCAGATCGATTGGTCCCATTAGAGCCGAGAACGGGACGTCGGTTACCACGGGTCCAAAAAACCGCTCGGAAACCGAGGCGCCGCTCGGCGGCTGATGTATCCAGACGGGTGGCTTCGGCTTCGGTTTTAAAGTGACCTATGCTGAGCCTAGTTTTAATCGCGGACCTTTTGCGGCCGAACCAAGGAAGATGAGTGTGTCTGCCGGGGCGTCAAAGTTGCGAAAAAACGCAGTTTTGACTTGGTGCTTCTGAAAAAGGGTGACTAGGCGAGTTTTCCGGCTTGGGCTGGTGCAGTGCTTATTTGGAAGAGAATCACAAAAAAAAGTTACTGCCCGAGTCCCAGATCGATTGGTCCCATTAGAGCCGAGAACGGGACGTCGGTTACCACGGGTCGAAAAACCCGCTCGGAAACCGAGGCGCCGCTCGGCGGCTGATGTATCCAGACGGGTGGCTTCGGCTTCGGTTTTAAAGTGACCTATGCTGAGCCTAGTTTTAATCGCGGACCTTTGCGGCCGAACCAAGGACGATGAGTGTGTCTGCCGTGGCGTCAAAGTTGCGAAAAACGCAGTTTTGACTTCGTGCTTCTGAAAAAGGTTGACTAGGCGAGTTTTCCGGCTTGGGCTGGTGCAGTGCTGATTTGGAAGAGAATCACAAAAAAAAGTTACTGCCCGAGTCCCAGATCGATTGGTCCCATTAGAGCCGAGAACGGGACGTCGGTTACCACGGGTCCAAAAAACCGCTCGGAAACCGAGGCGCCGCTCGGCGGCTGATGTATCCAGACGGGTGGCTTCGGCTTCGGTTTTAAAGTTACCTATGCTGAGCCTAGTTTTAATCGCGGACCTTTTGCGGCCGAACCAAGGAAGATGAGTGTGTCTTCCGGGGCGTCAAAGTTGCGAAAAAACGCAGTTTTGACTTGGTGCTTCTGAAAAAGGGTGACTAGGCGAGTTTTCCGGCTTGGGCTGGTCCAGTGCTTATTTGGAAGAGAATCACAAAAAAAAGTTACTGCCCGAGTCCCAGATCCATTGGTCCCATTAGAGCCGAGAACGGGACGTCGGTTACCACGGGTCGAAAAAACCGCTCGGAAACCGAGGCGCCGCTCGGCGGCTGATGTATCCAGACGGGTGGCTTCGGCTTCGGTTTTAAAGTGACCTATGCTGAGCCTAGTTTCAATCGCGGACCTTTTGCGGCCGAACCAAGGACGATGAGTGTGTCTGCCGGGGCGTCAAAGTTGCGAAAAACGCAGTTTTGACTTCGTGCTTCTGAAAAAGGGTGACTAGGCGAGTTTTCCGGCTTGGGCTGGTGCAGTGCTTATTTGGAAGAGAATCACAAAAAAGTTACTGCCCGGAGTCCCAGATCGATTGGTCCCATTAGAGCCGAGAACGGGACGTCGGTTACCACGGGTCGAAAACCGCTCGGAAACCGAGGCGCCGCTCGGCGGCTGATGTATCCAGACGGGTGGCTTCGGCTTCGGTTTTAAAGTGACCTATGCTGAGCCTAGTTTCAATCGCGGACCTTTTGCGGCCGAACCAAGGACGATGAGTGTGTCTGCCGGGGCGTCAAAGTTGCGAAAAACGCAGTTTTGACTTCGTGCTTCTGAAAAAGGGTGACTAGGCGAGTTTTCCGGCTTGGGCTGGTGCAGTGCTTATTTGGAAGAGAATCACCAAAAAAAGTCACTGCCCGAGTCCCAGATCGATTGGTCCCATTAGAGCCGAGAACGGGACGTCGGTTACCACGGGTCCAAAAAACCGCTCGGAAACCGAGGCGCCGCTCGGCGGGTGATGTATCCAGACGGGGGGCTTCGGGTTTAAAGTGACCTATGCTGAGCCTAGTTTCAATCGCGGACCTTTTGCGGCCGAACCAAGGAAGATGAGTGTGTCTGCCGTGGCGTCAAAGTTGCGAAAAACGCAGTTTTGTCTTGGTGCTTCTGAAAAAGGGTGACTAGGCGAGTTTTCCGGCTTGGGCTGGTGCAGTGCTTATTTGGAAGAGAATCACAAAAAAAGTTACTGCCCGAGCCCCAGATCGATTGGTCCGATTAGAGCCGAGAACGGGACGTCGGTTACCACGGGTCGAAAAAACCGCTCGGAAACCGAGGCGCCGCTCGGCGGCTGATGTATCCAGACGGGTGGCTTCGGTTTTAAAGTGACCTATGCTGAGCCTAGTTTCAATCGCGGACCTTTTGCGGCCGAACCAAGGAAGATGAGTGTGTCTGCCGGGGCGTCAAAGTTGCGAAAAAACGCAGTTTTGACTTGGTGCTTCTGAAAAAGGGTGACTAGGCGAGTTTTCCGGCTTGGGCTGGTGCAGTGCTTATTTGGAAGAGAATCACAAAAAAAGTTACTGCCCGAGTCCCGGGCCGATTGGTCCCCTTAGAGCAGAGCACGGGACGACGGTTACCACTGGTCGAAAAACTCGCTCGGAAACCGAGGCGCCGCTCGGCGGCTGATGTATCCAGACGGGTGGCTTCGGCTTCGGTTTTAAAGTGACCTATGCTGAGCCTAGTTTCAATCGCGGACCTTTGCGGGCCGAACCAAGGACGATGAGTGTGTCTGCCGGGGCGTCAAAGTTGCGAAAAAACGCAGTTTTGACTTTGTGCTTCTGAAAAAGGGTGACTAGGAGAGTTTTCCGGCTTGGGCTGGTGCAGTGCTTATTTGGAAGAGAATCACAAAAAAGGTTACTGCCCGAGTCCCAGATCGATTGGTCCCATTAGAGCCGAGAACGGGACGTCGGTTACCACGGGTCGAAAAACCGCTCGGAAACCGAGGCGCCGCTCGGCGGCTGATGTATCCAGACGGGTGGCTTCGGTTTTAAAGTGACCTATGCTGAGCCTAGTTTCAATCGCGGACCTTTTGCGGCCGAACCAAGGACGATGAGTGTGTCTGCCGGGGCGTCAAAGTTGCGAAAAAACGCAGTTTTGACTTCGTGCTTCTGAAAAAGGGTGACTAGGCGAGTTTTCCGGCTTGGGCTGGTGCAGTGCTTATTTGGAAGAGAATCACAAAAAAAAGTTACTGCCCGAGTCCCAGATCGATTGGTCCCATTAGAGCCGAGAACGGGACGTCGGTTACCACGGGTCGAAAAAACCGCTCGGAAACCGAGGCGCCGCTCGGCGGCTGATGTATCCAGACGGGTGGCTTCGGTTTTAAAGTGACCTATGCTGAGCCTAGTTTCAATCGCGGACCTTTTGCGGCCGAACCAAGGACGATGAGTGTGTCTGCCGGGGCGTCAAAGTTGCGAAAAAACGCAGTTTTGACTTCGTGCTTCTGAAAAAGGGTGACTAGGCGAGTTTTCCGGCTTGGGCTGGTGCAGTGCTTATTTGGAAGAGAATCACAAAAAAAAGTTACTGCCCGAGTCCCAGATCGATTGGTCCCATTAGAGCCGAGAACGGGACGTCGGTTACCACGGGTCGAAAAAACCGCTCGGAAACCGAGGCGCCGCTCGGCGGCTGATGTATCCAGACGGGTGGCTTCGGTTTTAAAGTGACCTATGCTGAGCCTAGTTTCAATCGCGGACCTTTTGCGGCCGAACCAAGGACGATGAGTGTGTCTGCCGGGGCGTCAAAGTTGCGAAAAACGCAGTTTTGACTTCGTGCTTCTGAAAAAGGGTGACTAGGCGAGTTTTCCGGCTTGGGCTGGTGCAGTGCTTATTTGGAAGAGAATCACAAAAAGTTACTGCCCGAGTCCCAGATCGATTGGTCCCATTAGAGCCGAGAACGGGACGTCGGTTACCACGGGTCGAAAAACCGCTCGGAAACCGAGGCGCCGCTCGGCGGCTGATGTATCCAGACGGGTGGCTTCGGTTTTAAAGTGACCTATGCTGAGCCTAGTTTCAATCGCGGACCTTTTGCGGCCGAACCAAGGACGATGAGTGTGTCTGCCGTGGCGTCAAAATTGCGAAAAAACGCAGTTTTGACTTCGTGCTTCTGAAAAAGGGTGACTAGGCGAGTTTTCCGGCTTGGGCTGGTGCAGTGCTTATTTGGAAGAGAATCACAAAAAAAGTTACTGCCCGAGTCCCAGATCGATTGGTCCCATTAGAGCCGAGAACGGGACGTCGGTTACCACGGGTCGAAAAAATCGCTCGGAAACCGAGGCGCCGCTCGGCGGCTGATGTATCCAGACGGGTGGCTTCGGTTTTAAAGTGACCTATGCTGAGCCTAGTTTTAATCGCGGACCTTTTGCGGCCGAACCAAGGACGATGAGTGTGTCTGCCGGGGCGTCAAAGTTGCGAAAAAACGCAGTTTTGACTTCGTGCTTCTGAAAAAGGGTGACTAGGCGAGTTTTCCGGCTTGGGCTGGTGCAGTGCTTATTTGGAAGAGAATCACCAAAAAAAGTCACTGCCCGAGTCCCAGATCGATTGGTCCCATTAGAGCCGAGAACGGGACGTCGGTTACCACGGGTCGAAAAACCCGCTCGGAAACCGAGGCGCCGCTCGGGGGCTGATGTATCCAGACGGGTGGCTTCGGTTTTAAAGTGATCTATGCTGAGCCTAGTTTCAATCGCGGACCTTTGCGGCCGAACCAAGGACGATGAGTGTGTCTGCCGGGGCGTCAAAGTTGCGAAAAAACGCAGTTTTGACTTCGTGCTTCTGAAAAAGGGTGACTAGGCGAGTTTTCCGGCTTGGGCTGGTGCAGTGCTTATTTGGAAGAGAATCACAAAAAAAGTTACTGCCCGAGTCCCAGATCGATTGGTCCCATTAGAGCCGAGAACGGGACGTCGGTTACCACGGGTCGAAAACCGCTCGGAAACCGAGGCGCCGCTCGGCGGCTGATGTATCCAGACGGGTGGCTTCGGTTTTAAAGTGACCTATGCTGAGCCTAGTTTCAATCGCGGACCTTTTGCGGCCGAACCAAGGACGATGAGTGTGTCTTCCGGGGCGTCAAAGTTGCGAAAAAACGCAGTTTTGACTTGGTGCTTCTGAAAAAGGGTGACTAGGCGAGTTTTCCGGCTTGGGCTGGTGCAGTGCTTATTTGGAAGAGAATCACAAAAAGTTACTGCCCGAGTCCCAGGTCGATTGGTCCCATTAGAGCCGAGAACTGGACGTCGGTTACCGGGGGTCGAAAAAACGCTCTCAAACCGAGGCGCCGCTTGGCGGCTAACGTCTCCAGACGGGTGGCTTTGGCTTTGAAGTAACCTATGCTGAGTCTAGTTTCAATCGCGGACCTGTTGCGGCCGAACCAAGGACGATGAGTGTGTCTGCCGGGACGTCAAAATTGCGAAAAAAAACGCAGTTTTGACTCAGTGCTTCTGAAAAAGGTGAGTAGGCGAGTTTTCCGGCTTGGGCTGGTGCAGTGCTTATTTGGAAGAGAATCACAAAAAACAGTTACTGCCCGAGTCCCAGGTCGATTGGTCCCATTAGAGCCGAGAACGGGACGGCGGTTACCACGGGGCGAAAAAACCGCTCGGAAACCGAGGCGCCGCTCGGCGGCTGATGTATCCAGACGGGTGGCTTCGGTTTTAAAGTGACCTATGCTGAGCCTAGTTTCAATCGCGGACCTTTGCGGCCGAACCAAGGACGATGAGTGTGTCTGCCGGGGCGTCAAAGTTGCGAAAAACGCAGTTTTGACTTGGTGCTACTGAAAAAGGGTGACTAGGCGAGTTTTCCGGCTTGGGCTGGTGCAGGGCTTATTTGGAAGAGAATCACAAAAAAAGTTACTGCCCGAGTCCCAGATCGATCGGTCCCATTAGAGCCGAGAACGGGACGGCGGTTACCACGGGTCGAAAAAACCGCTCGGAAACCGAGGCGCCGCTCGGCGGCTGATGTATCCAGATGGGTGGCTTAGTTTTCAAGTGACCTATGCTGAGCCTAGTTTCAATCGCGGACCTTTTGCGGCCGAACCAAGGACGATGAGTGTGTCTTCCGGGGCGTCAAAGTTGCGAAAAAACGCAGTTTTGACTTCGTGCTTCTGAAAAAGGGTGACTAGGCGAGTTTTCCGGCTTGGGCTGGTGCAGTGCTTATTTGGAAGAGAATCACAAAAAAAAGTTACTGCCCGAGCCCCAGATCGATTGGTCCGATTAGAGCCGAGAACGGGACGTCGGTTACCACGGGTCGAAAAAACCGCTCGGAAACCGAGGCGCCGCTCGGCGGCTGATGTATCCAGACGGGTGGCTTCGGTTTTAAAGTGACCTATGCTGAGCCTAGTTTCAATCGCGGACCTTTTGCGGCCGAACCAAGGAAGATGAGTGTGTCTGCCGGGGCGTCAAAGTTGCGAAAAAACGCAGTTTTGACTTGGTGCTTCTGAAAAAGGGTGACTAGGCGAGTTTTCCGGCTTGGGCTGGTGCAGTGCTTATTTGGAAGAGAATCACAAAAAAAAGTTACTGCCCGAGTCCCAGATCGATTGGTCCCATTAGAGCCGAGAACGGGACGTCGGTTACCACGGGTCGAAAAAACCGCTCGGAAACCGAGGCGCCGCTCGGCGGCTGATGTATCCAGACGGGTGGCTTCGGTTTTAAAGTGACCTATGCTGAGCCTAGTTTCAATCGCGGACCTTTTGCGGCCGAACCAAGGACGATGAGTGTGTCTGCCGGGGCGTCAAAGTTGCGAAAAAACGCAGTTTTGACTTGGTGTTTCTACAAAAGGTGAGTAGGCGGGTTTTTCGGCATGGGCTGGTGCAGTGCTAATTTGGAAGAGGATAACAAAAAAAAGTTACAACCCGAATCCCAGGTGGATTGGTCCCATTAGAGCCGAGAACGGGACGTCGGTTACCACGGGTCCAAAAAACCGCTCGGAAACCGAGGCGCCGCTCGGCGGCTGATGTATCCAGACGGGTGGCTTCGGTTTTAAAGTGACCTATGCTGAGCCTAGTTTCAATCGCGGACCTTTTGCGGCCGAACCAAGGACGATAAGTGTGTCTGCCGGGGCGTCAAATTTGCGAAAAACGCAGTTTTGACCTAGTGCTTCTGAAAAATGTAACTAGGCGAGTTTTCCGGCTTGGTCTGGTGCAGTGCTTATTTGGAAGAGAATCACAAAAAAGTTACTGCCCGGAGTCCCAGATCGATTGGTCCCATTAGAGCCGAGAACGGGACGTCGGTTACCACGGGTCCAAAAAACCGCTCGGAAACCGAGGCGCCGCTCGGCGGCTGATGTATCCAGACGGGTGGCTTCGGTTTTAAAGTGACCTATGCTGAGCCTAGTTTCAATCGCGGACCTTTTGCGGCCGAACCAAGGAAGATGAGTGTGTCTGCCGGGGCGTCAAATTTGCGAAAAAAACGCAGTTTTGACTTAGTGCTTCTGAAAAAGGTGACCAGGCGAGTTTTCCGGCTTGGGCTGGTGCAGTGCTTATTTGGAAGAGAATCACAAAAAAAAGTTACTGCCCGAGTCCCAGATCGATTGGTCCCATTAGAGCCGAGAACGGGACGTCGGTTACCACGGGTCGAAAAAACCGCTCGGAAACCGAGGCGCCGCTCGGCGGCTGATGTATCCAGACGGGTGGCTTCGGCTTCGGGTTTAAAGTGACCTATGCTTAGCCTAGTTTCAATCGCGGACCTTTTGCGGCCGAACCAAGGAAGATGAGTGTGTCTTCCGGGGCGTCAAAGTTGCGAAAAAACGCAGTTTTGACTTGGTGCTTCTGAAAAAGGGTGACTAGGCGAGTTTCCCGGCTTGGGCTGGTGCAGTGCTTATTTGGAAGAGAATCACAAAAAAAAGTTACTGCCCGAGTCCCAGATCGATTGGTCCCATTAGAGCCGAGAACGGGACGTCGGTTACCACGGGTCGAAAAAATCGCTCGGAAACCGAGGCGCCGCTCGGCGGCTGATGTATCCAGACGGGTGGCTTCGGTTTTAAAGTGACCTATGCTGAGCCTAGTTTCAATCGCGGACCTTTTGCGGCCGAACCAAGGACGATGAGTGTGTCTGCCGGGGCGTCAAAGTTGCGAAAAAACGCAGTTTTGACTTCGTGCTTCTGAAAAAGGGTGACTAGGCGAGTTTTCCGGCTTGGGCTGGTGCAGTGCTTATTTGGAAGAGAATCACAAAAAAAAAGTTACTGCCCGAGTCCCAGATCGATTGGTCCCATTAGAGCCGAGAACGGGACGTCGGTTACCACGGGTCGAAAAACCCGCTCGGAAACCGAGGCGCCGCTCGGCGGCTGATGTATCCAGACGGGTGGCTTCGGTTTTAAAGTGACCTATGCTGAGCCTAGTTTCAATCGCGGACCTTTTGCGGCCGAACCAAGGAAGATGAGTGTGTCTGCCGGGGCGTCAAAGTTGCGAAAAACGCAGTTTTGACTTGGTGCTTCTGAAAAAGGGTGACTAGGCGAGTTTTCCGGCTTGGGCTGGTGCAGTGCTTATTTGGAAGAGAATCACAAAAAAAAGTTACTGCCCGAGTCCCAGATCGATTGGTCCCATTAGAGCCGAGAACGGGACGTCGGTTACCACGGGTCCAAAAAACCGCTCGGAAACCGAGGCGCCGCTCGGCGGCTGATGTATCCAGACGGGTGGCTTCGGCTTCGGGTTTAAAGTGACCTATGCTGAGCCTAGTTTCAATCGCGGACCTTTTGCGGCCGAACCAAGGAAGATGAGTGTGTCTTCCGGGGCGTCAAAGTTGCGAAAAAACGCAGTTTTGACTTGGTGCTTCTGAAAAAGGGTGACTAGGCGAGTTTTCCGGCTTGGGCTGGTGCAGTGCTTATTTGGAAGAGAATCACAAAAAAAAGTTACTGCCCGAGTCCCAGATCGATTGGTCCCATTAGAGCCGAGAACGGGACGTCGGTTACCACGGGTCGAAAAAACCGCTCGGAAACCGAGGCGCCGCTCGGCGGCTGATGTATCCAGACGGGTGGCTTCGGCTTCGGTTTTAAAGTGACCTATGCTGAGCCTAGTTTCAATCGCGGACCTTTTGCGGCCGAACCAAGGACGATTAGTGTGTCTGCCGGGGCGTAAAATTTGCGAAAAAACGCAGTTTTGACTTAGCGCTTCAGAAAAAGGTGACTAGGCGAGTTCTACGGCTTGGGCTAGTTCAGTGCTTATCTCGGGGAAAATCACAAAAAAAAGTTACTGCCCGAGTCCCAGGTCGATTGGTCCCATTAGAGCCGAGAACGGGACGTCGGTTACCAGGGGTCGAAAAAAACCGCTCGGAAACCGAGGAGCCGCTCGGCGGCTTATGTTTCCAGACGGGTGGCTTCGGCTTCCGGTTTTAAAGTGACCTATACCGAGCCTAGTTTCAATCGCGGACCTTTTGCGGCCGAACCAAGGACGATGAGTGTGTCTGCCGGGGCGTCAAAGTTGCGAAAAAACGCAGTTTTCACTTAATGCTTCTGGAAAAGGTGACTAGGCGAGCTTTCCGGCTTGGGCTGGTGCAGTGCTTATTTGGTAGAAAATCACAAAAGAAGCTACTGCCTGAGTCCCAAATTTATTGATCCCATTAGAGCCGAGAACGGGACGTCGGTTACCAGGGTCGAAAAAACCGCCCAATAACCGGGGCGCCGCTCGGCGGCTGATGTATCCAGACGGGTGGCTTCGGTTTTAAAGTGACCTATGCTGAGCCTAGTTTCAATCGCGGACCTTTTGCGGCCGAACCAAGGACGATGAGTGTGTCTGCCGGGGCGTCAAAGTTGCGAAAAACGCAGTTTTGACTTCGTGCTTCTGAAAAAGGGTGACTAGGCGAGTTTTCCGGCTTGGGCTGGTGCAGTGCTTATTTGGAAGAGAATCACAAAAAGTTACTGCCCGAGTCCCAGATCGATTGGTCCCATTAGGAGCCGAGAACGGGACGTCGGTTACCACGGGTCGAAAAAACCGCTCGGAAACCGAGGCGCCGCTCGGCGGCTGATGTATCCAGACGGGTGGCTTCGGCTTCGGTTTTAAAGTGACCTATGCTGGAGCCTAGTTTTAATCGCGGACCTTTGCGGCCGAACCAAGGACGATGAGTGTGTCTGCCGGGGCGTCAAAGTTGCGAAAAAACGCAGTTTTGACTTCGTGCTTCTGAAAAAGGGTGACTAGGCGAGTTTTCCGGCTTGGGCTGGTGCAGTGCTTATTTGGAAGAGAATCACAAAAAAGTTACTGCCCGGAGTCCCAGATCGATTGGTCCCATTAGAGCCGAGAACGGGACGTCGGTTACCACGGGTCGAAAAAACCGCTCGAAACCGAGGCGCCGCTCGGCGGCGAATGTCTCCAGACGGGTGGCTTCGGCCGGTTTTTAAAGTGACCTATGCTGAGCCTAGTTTCAATCGCGGACCTTTTGCGGCCGAACCAAGGACGATGAGTGTGTCTGCCGGGGCGTCAAAGTTGCGAAAAACGCAGTTTTGACTTCGTGCTTCTGAAAAAGGTGACTAGGCGAGTTTTCCGGCTTGGGCTGGTGCAGTGCTTATTTGGAAGAGAATCACAAAAAAGTTACTGCCCGAGTCCCAGATCGATTGGTCCCATTAGAGGCCGAGAACGGGACGTCGGTTACCAGGGGTCGAAAAAGCCGCTCGGAAACCGAGGCGCCGCTCGGCGGCTGATGTATCCAGACGGGTGGCTTCGGTTTTAAAGTGACCTATGCTGAGCCTAGTTTCAATCGCAAACCTTTTGCGACCGAACCAAGGACGATCAGTGCGTCTGCCGAGGCGTCAAAATAGCGAAAAAACGCAGTTTTGACCTAGTGCTTCTGAAAAAGGTGATTAGGCTAGTTTTCCGGCTTGGGCTGGTGCAGTGCTTATTTGGAAGAGAACTACAAAAAAAGTTACTGCCCGAGTCCCAGGCCGATTGGTTCCATTAGAGCCGAGAACGGGACGTCGGTTACCAGGGGTGGAAAAACCCGCTCGGAAACCAAGACGCCGCTCGGCGGCTTATGTCTCCAGACGGGTGGTTTCTGTTTTAAAGTGACTAATACTGAGCCTAGTTTCAATCGCAAACCTTTTGCGACCGAACCAAGGACGATCAGTGCGTCTGCCGAGGCGTCAAAATAGCGAAAAAACGCAGTTTTGACCTAGTGCTTCTGAAAAAGGTGATTAGGCTAGTTTTCCGGCTTGGGCTGGTGCAGTGCTTATTTGGAAGACGATCACAGAAAAAAGTTACTGCCCGAGTCTCAGGTGGATTGGTCCTATTAGAGCCGAGAACGGGACGTCGGTTACCAGGGGTGGAAAAAGCCGCTCGGAAACCAAGACGCCGCTCGGCGGCTTATGTCTCCAGACGGGTGGTTTCGGTTCTAAAGTGACCTATACTGAGCCTAGTCACAATCGCGGTCCCTTTGCGGCCTAACCAAGGACGATAAGTGTGTCTGCCGGGGTGTCAAAATAGCGAAAAAACGCAGTTTTGACCTAGTGCTTCTGAAAAAGGTGATTAGGCTAGTTTTCCGGCTTGGGCTGGTGCAGTGCTTATTTGGAAGAGAACTACAAAAAAAGTTACTGCCCGAGTCTCAGGTGGATTGGTCCTATTAGAGCCGAGAACGGGACGTCGGTTACCAGGGGTGGAAAAACCCGCTCGGAAACCAAGACGCCGCTCGGCGGCTTATGTCTCCAGACGGGCGGTTTCGGTTTTAAAGTGACTAATACTGAGCCTAGTTTCAATCGCAAACCTTTTGCGACCGAACCAAGGACGCCCAGTGCGTCTGCCGAGGCGTCAAAATAGCGAAAAAACGCAGTTTTGACCTAGTGCTTCTGAAAAAGGTGATTAGGCTAGTTTTCCGGCTTGGGCTGGTGCAGTGCTTATTTGGAAGAGAACTACAAAAAAAGTTACTGCCCGAGTCCCAGGCCGATTGGTTCCATTAGAGCCGAGAACGGGACGTCGGTTACCAGGGGTGGAAAAACCCGCTCGGAAACCAAGACGCCGCTCGGCGGCTTATGTCTCCAGACGGGTGGGTTCGGCTTCGGTTTTAAAGTGACCTATGCTGAGCCTAGTTTCAATCGCGGGCCTTCTGCGGCCGAACCAAAGACGATGAGTGTGTCTGCCGGGGCGTCGAATTTGCGAAAAAACGCAGTTTTGACTTGGTGCTACTGAAAAAGGGTGACTAGGCGAGTTTTCCGGCTTGCGCTGGTGCAGTTCTTATTTGGAAGAGAATCACAAAAAAGGTCACGCCCGAGTCCCAGGTCGATTGGTGCCATTAGAGCCGAGAACGGGACGTCGGTTACCAGGGGTCGAAAAAGCCGCTCGGAAACCGAGGCGCCGCCCGGCAGCGAATGTCTCCAGACGGGTGGCTTCAGTTGTAGGGTGACCTACACTGAGCCCAGTTTTGATCGCGGACCTTTTGCGGCCGAACCAAGGACGATGAGTGTGTCTGCCGGGGCGTCAAAGTTGTGAAAAAACGCAGTTTTGACTTAGTGCTTCTGAAAAAGGTGACTAGGCGAGTTTTCCGGCTTGGGCTGGTGCAGTGCTTATTTGGAAGAAATTTACAAAAAAAGAGTTGCTGCCCGAGTCCCAGGTCGATTGGGCCCATTAGAGCCGAGAACGGGACGTCGGTTACCAGGGGTCGAAAAACCCGCTCGGAAACCAAGACGCCGCTCGGCGGCTTATGTCTCCAGACGGGCGGTTTCGGTTTTAAAGTGACCTATGCTGAGCCTAGTTTCAATCGCGGACCTTCTGCGGCCGAACCAATGGCGATGAGTGTGTCTGCCGGGGCGTCAAAGTTGCGAAAAACGCAGTTTTCACTTAATGCTTCTGGAAAAGGTGACTAGGCGAGTTTTCCGGCTTGGGCTGGTGCAGTGCTTTTTCGGAAGAGAATCACAAAAAAAAGGTTACTGCCCGAGTCCCAGGTCGATTGATCCCATTAGAGCCGAGAACGGGACGTCGGTTACCAGATGTCGAAAAAACCGCTTGGAAACCGAGGCGCCGCTCGGCGGCAAATGTCTCCAGACGGGTGGATCCGGTTTTAAAGTGACCTATACCGAGCTTATTTTCAATCGCGGACCTTTTGCGGCCAGGACGATGAGTGTGTCTGCCGGGGACGTCAAAGTTGCGAAAAAACGCAGTTTTGACTTAAAGCTTCTAAAAAAAGGTGACTAGGCGAATTTCCCGGCTTGGGCTAGTGCAGTGCTTTTTTAAAAGAGAATCACAAGAAAAGTTACAGCGCGAGTCCCAGGTCAATTGGTCCCATTAGAGGCGAGAACGGGACGTCGGTTACGAGGGGTCGAAAAAAATGCTCGGAAACCGAGGCGTCGCTCGGCGGCTAATCTCTCCAGACCGATGGCTTCGGTTTCAAAGTGATCTTTACTGAGCCTAGTTTCAATCGCGGGTCTTTCGCGGCCGAACCAAGGACGATGAGTATGTCTGCCGGGGCGTCAAAATTGCGAGAAAATGCAGTTTTGACTTGGTGCTTCTGAAAAAAGTAGCTAGGCGAGTTTTGCGGCTTGGGCTGGTGCAGTGCTTATTTGGAAGAGAATCACAAAAGTTACGCCCGAGTCCCAGGTCGATTGGTCCCATTAGAGCCGAGAACGGGACGTCGGTTACGAGGGTCGAAAAAACCGGCTCCGGGAAACCGAGGCGCCGCTCGGCAGCGAATGTCTCCAGACGGGTGGCTTCTGTTCTAAAGTGACCTATGCTGAGCCAAGTTTCAATCGCGGACCTTTTGCGGCCGAACAAAGAACGATTAGTGTGTTTTCCGGGGCGTCAATGTTGCGAAAAAAACGCAGTTTCGACTTAGTGCTTCTGAAAAAGGTGACAAGGCGAGTTTACCGACTTCGGCTGGTGCAGTGCTTATTTGGAAGAGGATCACAGAAAAAGTTACTGCCCGAGTCCCAGGTCGAATGGTCCCATTAGAGCCGAGAACGGGACGTCGGTTACCAGGGTCGAAAAAACTGCCCGGTAACCGAGGCGCCGCCCGGCAGCGAATGTCTCCACACGGGTGGCTTCTGTTCTAAAGTAATCTATGCTGAGCCTAGTTTTGATCGCAGACCTTCTGCGGCCGTACCAATGGCGACGTGTGTGTCTGCCGGGGCGTCAAAGTTGCGAAAAAACGCAGTTTTGACTTCGTGCTCCTGAAAAAGGTGGCTAAGTTCCGGCTTGGGCTGGTGCAGTGCTTATTTGGAAGAGGATCATGAAAAAAGGTCACGCCCGAGTCCCAGGTCGATTGATGCCATTAGAGCCGAGAACGAGACGTCGGTTACGAGGGTCGAAAAAGCCGGCCGGTAACCGAGGCGCCGCCCGGCAGCAAATGTCTCCAGACGGGTGGCTTCTGTTCTAAAGTAATCTATGCTGAGCCTAGTTTTGATCGCAGACCTTCTGCGGCCGTACCAATGGCGACGTGTGTGTCTGCCGGGGCGTCAAAGTTGCAAAAAACGCAGTTTTGACTTCGTGCTCCTGAAAAAGGTGGCTAAGTTCCGGCTTGGGCTGGTGCAGTGCTTATTTGGAAGAGGATCATGAAAAAAGGTCACGCCCGAGTCCCAGGTCGATTGATGCCATTAGAGCCGAGAACGAGACGTCGGTTACGAGGGTCGAAAAAGCCGGCCGGTAACCGAGGCGCCGCCCGGCAGCAAATGTCTCCAGACGGGTGGCTTCTGTTCTAAAGTAATCTATGCTGAGCCTAGTTTTGATCGCAGACCTTCTGCGGCCGTACCAATGGCGACGTGTGTGTCTGCCGGGGCGTCAAAGTTGCGAAAAAACGCAGTTTTGACTTCGTGCTCCTGAAAAAGGTGGCTAGGCGAGTTTTCCGGCTTGGGCTGGTGCAGTGCTTATTTGGAAGAGGATCATGAAAAAAGGTCACGCCCGAGTCCCAGGTCGATTGATGCCATTAGAGCCGAGAACGAGACGTCGGTTACGAGGGTCGAAAAAAACTGCCCGGTAACCGAGGCGCCGCCCGGCAGCGAATGTCTCCACACGGGTGGCTTCTGTTCTAAAGTAATCTATGCTGAGCCTAGTTTTGATCGCAGACCTTCTGCGGCCGTACCAATGGCGACGTGTGTGTCTGCCGGGGCGTCAAAGTTGCGAAAAAACGCAGTTTTGGCTTCGTGCTTCTGAAAAAGGTGGCTAGGCGAGTTTTCCGGCTTGGGCTGGTGCAGTGCTTATTTGGAAGAGGATCATAAAAAAAGGTCACGCCCGAGTCCCAGGTCGATTGATGCCATTAGAGCCGAGAACGAGACGTCCGTTACTAGGGTCGAAAAAGCCGGCCGGTAACCGAGGCGCCGCCCGGCAGCGAATGTCTCCAGACGGGTGGCTTCTGTTCTAAAGTAATCTATGCTGAGCCTAGTTTTGATCGCAGACCTTCTGCGGCCGTACCAATGGCGACGTGTGTGTCTGCCGGGGCGTCAAAGTTGCGAAAAAACGCAGTTTTGACTTCGTGCTCCTGAAAAAGGTGGCTAGGCGAGTTTTCCGTCTTGGGCTGGAGCAGTGCTTATTTAGAATAGGATCATGAAAAAAGGTCACGCCCGAGTCCCAGGTCGATTGATGCCATTAGAGCCGAGAACGAGACGTCCGTTACTAGGGTCGACAAAGCCGGCCGGTAACCGAGGCGCCACCCGGCAGCGAATGTCTCCAGACGGGTGGCTTCTGTTCTAAAGCAATCTATGCTGAGCCTAGTTTTGATCGCAGACCTTCTGCGGCCGTACCTATGGCGACGTGTGTGTCTGCCGGGGCGTCAAAGTTGCGAAAAATCGCAGTTTTGACTTCGTGCTCCTGAAAAAGGTGGCTAAATTCCGGCTTGGGCTGGAGCAGTGCTTATTTAGAAGAGGATCATGAAAAAAGGTCACGCCCGAGTCCCAGGTCGATTGATGCCATTAGAGCCGAGAACGAGACGTCCGTTACTAGGGTCGACAAAGCCGGCCGGTAACCGAGGCGCCGCCCGGCAGCGAATGTCTCCAGACGGGTGGCTTCTGTTCTAAAGTAATCTATGCTGAGCCTAGTTTTGATCGCAGACCTTCTGCGGCCGTACCAATGGCGACGTGTGTGTCTGCCGGGGCGTCAAAGTTGCGAAAAAACGCAGTTTTGACTTCGTGCTCCTGAAAAAGGTGGCTAAGTTCCGGCTTGGGCTGGTGCAGTGCTTATGTGGAAGAGGATCATAAAAAAAGTCATGCCCGAGTCCCAGGTCGATTGATGCCAATAGAGCCGAGAACGAGACGTCGATTACGAGGGTCGAAAAAACCGCCCGGTAACCGAAGCGCCGCCCGGCAGCAAATGTCTCCAGACGGGTGGCCGATGAGTCATGATGAGCCCGATGGTAGAATAGACCGACATAGGAGCCGAAAAAAAGCAAAGTCGCTTCTGTAGAAGGAGAAATAGAAAAAGTTGACAACTGGAAAAGAGGTGCAAAAGGTCGATTTCTTTTCAAATGGCCTTTTAGCCTATTTTTCACTTCTAGAAGGCGGCAGCAAGGCAGGTGCATCTCACAAAAAAAATTGAAAAGCTGAAGTTCTCGATAACCATCCAAAACATTATACTTGTTCCGAATCGAATAATCGGATGAGTATCCGACTGTTTCAGTCGGATAAAAAAGTCGACTTTTCATTCAAAAAGTCGGATATTCGAAAAAGTGCGATATCCGACTACAGTCGAAAAGTCGAATATTCGAAAAAGTCCGATATCCGGCTACAGTCGAAAAGTCGAATACTCGAAAGTGTTATATCCGACTACAGTCGGAACGTCGGATCTTACAACCTGACTACAAAAAACTGCTTGTCAATCACACTCCTCGAAAATAATTACGCTCATCCGGGAATCTGTATTCGATTTTAGTTATTCATTTAAACACGATTTCTAATTATATTTGCTTCTGGAAGAATTTTCGTGGGTGTAGGTCAGATGGGAGCGATTTTTTTAGAAAACTTATTGATGT
The DNA here is from genome assembly GCA_029168955.1 of Aplectana chamaeleonis. NCBI lineage: Eukaryota > Metazoa > Nematoda > Chromadorea > Rhabditida > Cosmocercidae > Aplectana > Aplectana chamaeleonis. The sequence continues at coordinate 6,702,689 of JAPDOI010000004.1, read as the reverse complement.
TGCTGACACACTTCTGCTATTTGTTGGACTACGGTGCGTGTCCAAACTATAGAGGCACCATATTTTCGTGTGACCGATGGATCGTTGTGGACACCCTTCTGTGCGTCTTTCAAGTTTTCCATTTTTCTGGCATTCAGAGCGGGCAGCCGCGCAAAATTTGGGTGCATTCGGTGCACTGACTCCTGCGCTCGTCTAATCCCCGCCAGGATTTGTGGGCGGAGCTCATTTCGGAGGATCCGCGGGTCCAAAAATCGCGTCCCTGGGCTCGAATCCAATTGAACGCACTCTTTGACTTGTCGGTGACTATTGTACTCCTTTCCATTCTTACCTTCATTTTCATCACTTCGCTTATCGTGTTTCCCTTTTTGTGCTCTATGGAATACCATTTCAGAAATTCCTCTGGTGTGACCCTCCTACATATCTAGATGTACTTAGATACACTGGTTAGTTATTTTTCGTCGCTTTTTCTGTGGAACTGTTAGTTCGGCATGAGGATGTGAATTGAGGTTCTTTTGGTCTTAAGTTTAATTTGCAAAGTTTGAAGTCGTTAGCAAGTTTTCCACTCTGGGTTGAAGAAAATAGGTGACCCTGTCGATTTTAGCAGCGAAACTGAAGCTGGATATAATCCGCTTCATTTTATCTTACTTTCACGTTCTCCAAAGGTCGTTTGTTGACCTTTACCTTGTGCATCGCGTCGCTGTATTACCTGCTAATTATCTTTCGAACCTTTGCTAATGGGAAGGACGGTTTTTCGAAAGGGGGGAACACTTATCGCTAGACCTGCTCCAGAAACAAGAGGGTCATGAAACAGAGGCCGGCAGCGCAACCTACCGTTTGATGCATTTCCACGAAAAAAAGAGGTGTTTGAGCCGTTAGGTTTCTTTCATGAAATATGAAGAGAAGCAGGAGCGCAACATTGATTTTCCCCCATAATTCTCGAACAAGCCCTTATTTTGAACGTACTATTGTGCAGATACTTGATTTTTAGGAAGGAGCGAGAGGGCGCGATTGGATCCTTCCACAAAGATCAGAAAGTTCGTTGAATAGCTCTACATGTAAATATAAGTTCCTACGACAGGACTGTCAACCTTCGATACTCGGTTACGAACAGATACAATACCGCTCATAGGATTTGGTCAGAAATCGAGCGAGGTCGGGTTTTCGCGTCTTTTTCGTCTTTTTTGTATAACTCGCTTCAAAGTCAAATTTGAGCGAAACTAGGGAGATATTCATAATCCAGGCGTGGAGGGCTGTCAATGAGGTGTACCTATTGTAGCGATTTCGTTGAGAACCATGGAAATTTCGCAATCAACCAGCTCTCTATATACGGTAGACACAGGGAAACGCAGGCGGAGACGGTAGCGCGCCATCCATCACGGTACCGTAATCACAAACCTGGGTGATTACGAAACTTCTGTAGTTCTCAACGTAATCACCACAAAGGCTTAACCATTGGATAGCCCTCAACGTGAGGATCACGAATATCTCCCTAGTTTCGCTCAAAGTTGACTTTGAAGCGAGTTATACAGAAAAGACGAAAAAGACGCGAAAACCCGACCTCGCTCGCTTTCTGACCAAATCCTACGAGCGGTATTGTATCTATATTGCAGAATCGAGCCAAAAAGCTTTGTTTGAACGTTTGGACAGTGAAGGCGACTACTTCACTCATATCGAATGCACGGTGAGCTTGTATGAATTTCTTCACTATTTCAATCGTTGACTGTTTTTTTTTCTGAATTTTTAAACTTCGTCATTCTAGGCAAGATGTGCGCTCGTAAACGTACGAGTGAGAAATAGAGCACTCGGCTGGATCCCTTCAGATGTATGATCTATTTTTGTTCCATGATTTCGTACTCCAGAATATTTATTCTCATTCTAATGCTTACCCTCTTTTCAGCGTAGAGCCAAAAGGCCCCGTTTGGGTGATGGTAACGGTGAGACGCATGTCAACGAGGAAGGACTGTGGACACAGATTTGGGAACAGCGACGATTTTCCCTTTGTAATTAATTTAATACATGATTTTTTATTTCAATTTTCATCTCTTGATTGTGCCTTATAAATATTTGCGGTTGTGATTACATTCCAGGTGTCAACTTCTCACAATAATTGCGTCTCAGGCTTCTATTTAATACGTGGTTTGCATTGATTTGCAGAGAAAATCCAATATTGCGAAATTTCTCTCTGAAGTCTTCTGGGGTTTTGTAAAAGCTGTCGTTGTTCTTGGAGTTTCTCCGTTGTGTACATGAGCAGTACCTTTGTAGATGACAGTGGCTATACATGTATTTGAATGAATATATAATAGATCGTAGTAACCGTACAATAATTTGTTGTGACTGTTTCCTGCCTTTTCCATGTATTTTTTTGTCTTGTCCTCACTACTGCATCATATTTCTTTACCTATTTCATTCAAGCCTAATGTGGCAGTAGTGATCAGTGTTGACATTGGTAGCTGTATAATTTCCCTAAATGATAATAATGAAATAGTGATCACAATATTGAACGAATTCGAAAGGGTTTTGAATTCCAACTGAAATGGTGTGTGGATTAGTTTGTAAATAAAGCTTTTTGGACATTTCTTGCCATCACAGCAGCATTGGGATGTGACAATTGGATGGAGAGGTTTCAGTTCTTCAGTAGTACAAGAACAAGCAATTCACAAACACCTTTGTTAATCTATTAATGAACAAAAGTAGGGAAGCCTGCAGCTGCCTTTAATCAAATCGGGTCACCTGCGAGAGGAAGGTATGCGTGCGGCTCGCAACGCGTATCCGCCGATCGGACACCCGCGCTACCATAATGGGGACCACCCCGGCCGTAGAGTTACGGATGTACCCGCAATTGGTCCCGCGGAGTATGCCGATAAAACGGCAGAGTTCGTATTCAACAGCTCACAACTCTGCCCATGGGCAGCAAAGTGCCTCCAAGGGAGCGGCCTGTTACGCCCTCTAATTCCGTAGTGCAGGGCAGGCTTGAGACAGGTTGCAACGGGGAGGTCGTAAAAATTCCGGTAATTTTTGAACAAAAATGAAAATTTGGGGGGTGGGCTCGTAAAATTTTTGGAAAAAATGACGTTTATCTTCCAACTACTTGGAAAGGTAGAATGAGGTAGGAGTAGTAAGTCGCGTAGTAAGTAGATTATTTTTTTCACTTTTTTTCACAAGCCTATCCATGAAAAATAACCGTTGCTTCGGTAACTTCCGTGTCGCAATTGTGGCTTAACGCCGGTCCCAACGAGGATTGGTTAAAAAAAGGAAAAACTCTGCGAAGGTATGTAGCGAGTTATGTGGATTTCAAGATGTCAAATTAAAGAGATTTAGTACTAAATATAGGGACCACGAATTTGGTCCTCGAATTTTTTTTCACCCCAAGAAGGGGAGTGGGAGTTTGTAATGAAATTTGATCCACAGAGGGGTCATAAAATTTTGGTCACCAGCCGCAACGGCCTGCTCAACCATGTTATAGGCTTAGCAACAGCCTGTGTCGAACAGCGATCTCATCCCGCGTTGGCTACGCTGAACGCATGGATGCCGTTCGTAGTGCTGGTCCAGTGGGACAGGGGCTCTGTACACACCGAGGGAAGAGTTGTCCCGTCCTTTACGACTTTGATTCCAATAGGGACCAACTCGCTCGCGTTGAGCCGCGTGACGTTTCAAACTGCGAAAACAGGACAACTCCTCCCTCGGTGTGTAGACAGCCCCTGTCCGTGGTCCTGTCATCTCACGAATCGATTACTTGAAACTCTGTGGCTGATCGTGGAGGGTGACCCTAAACCACTCTCTGGAAGACCGTGCCAAGGATACTTTTGACCGCGGGAATGCTGCAGGCCGTGGGAAGAAACGGCAGTGCGGTGTATCGCAGCGGTGATCGCCCTATAGTACTGATCAGGGCAGGGTGGATCGATCAAGGCGAGAATCTTCCAAACTTTTTTCCGCATTATCGGCAAGAATTTCCGTAGGTCGTGAAGGTGGCGTAGCTAAAAATCAACCAACTGGGGCTAATATGGCCGTAGTTTACATAAATACTCGCGATAAAATTAGACTAGATACCTCCAAAACCCTGGGAATCTCATGTACTCGTGTGAGGCATTTCGCGACTCGTCGGCAGAGAGCAGATTCTCCTAGGAAGAATTATTTTTAGCAACTTTTTAGAAACTTCTATGTTTTTACGCTATTCCCAAACTGTAGAGGCACTTGTCTTTACGGTAGTAGAACCCTGAATTATGTGACATTTCATAGCAAATCAACATGTAACAGGCTCTCTACCGTAATAATCAACTTCAAAAACAAGGTTACATATAGAATCAACCTATTTTCTTTACAAGCAAATCGGACCGCTCTGACTGATCGGCAAACGTATTCATTGCAAACTGCCTTTTCCACATCTAAATTAAAGAATATATGACGCTAGCAGCATATTGCTACGGAAACTGCCCGATTTAAGCTATTACCAAGGAACCTCTGGCAAACACATATAAGCCACGCCTAAACATCCACCAACTAGCCATATCGGTCTGATTTTGGTTTGAAAAATGATGCTTTAATCTGTCAGAACGCCCGCAAGAGGATGAGGCAGAAATCGATGTGTTTTCTTGTAAAAAAAACAGTTACTTGCCCCTTAATTTTTTTCATAGTCTGATAAAAAAGTCGACTTTTATTCCGAAAAGTCGAATATTCGAAAAAGTGCGATATCCGACTACAGTCGAAAAGTCGAATATCGAAAAAGTGCGATATCCGACTATAGTCGAAAAGTCGGATATTCGCAATGGATTTCATTTGGAACAAGTATACAGTACATGCGTATTCTTACCTACTGCCGCTTTCTAGAAAAGAAAACCAAGGCTAGAAAAGGTCATTTGAAAAAAAAAACACCCATATAACACCGTTTTTTTTTCACAACGAGGAGTTCCTTCCATTTCTCCCTCTATAGAAGCAGCTTTGTTTTTTTGTGTCCTATGTCGGTGTATTTTGCCGAACTGCTGAGCTACAACCAGGGTCCAGCAGCCCGTTGGCAAGGGTCGCGGAATACTTACGACTCCCCCCCTCGGTGGTCAGTCCGCACACAAAAATATAGGAAATTGTAATGACCCCTCGGGAAAAATTGGGCATTGCGACGGGCTTTTTTTCTACGAAAATTCAGCTAGAGGCAATGGAAAAATCGACTGGAACAATATGAAAAAAGACAGCCCTCCCGTAGCTCGATGAAAAATCATCCAGTTATAAATTCGGCATTACGACGGGCTGGTCTCAACAAATTTGCAGGTGGATTGTCCAAAAATCCAGAAAAAAAGGCCTCTTAAAAAAAGCAGCGCGCCACTAGCCCGATCGAAACTATTCCAAAAAAAATTGGGCTGTTTTTTTACGAAAATTCCTGCTGGAGTATGCAAAAAACAACCCAACGGACGTCCAAAATGTATCAACATAAAATATGCTATTGCTGAATTTCGAGGGGCGCTAGTAGCACACCTCGAAATTCAGCAATAGCATATTTTATGTAAATACATTTTTTGCTATACCTTGTGTTTTACGCAATAGGTGCTAAACTGGATTAAGAATTGAAAGCTATAATCACTATATTGTTTTCTTACTTGATTGATAACGTCATTTGTAGTAAAAATCTATTATAAGAATCCGAAAACACCGTTTCGCCTCCACTCGTGCGATGAATAAGCGAGAGCGAGTGAAGGTGATATAGCAATGATGGAATGCGTCCTGGCCTCGCGCCGTTCCCGAAATTGTGTCTTGGCCTGGCGCCCTTCATGGCGCCTTACAAACTTTCATGTATTATTATCTTAAAAGTTCCAGAATCTGGGAGAAAAAGCTTTGCGCAAATTTTCACACAGTCCAATTACCCCAATGTCTGAACCCCTAGTGGCTCAAAATTCTTTTGCTGAAGGGATGCGACCCGTGGGATAGTGATGGCAAAGACCCTGTGATTTGCCAACGTGGCTTGCCAACGTCCACCACCTTACTTCGTCCAAACTCTTGTTCACCAGCCGGGTTGGGAAATAAAACTATGACAGTTTGTGGGGAATTCTATATGGATTTCAAGTTCTTTTTTTGATGTGGGAATTTTTATTTTTAGTGGAGGGTCGTACGTCTTACAATGTTTTTTTTTTCAAGAAAGAGTTCGGCGAATTTCCGCGTACAAAGTTGTTAAAAACAGTTCAATGGACTTGGCATTAGCTCTACTCAGGTTATGAACAGTTGCAACTTCGTTTTCAATTCGCGAAAAGCACTTTTATACAATTTCAGTAATGTTCTTGTTCATGTTTTTCAATAAATTATATATTTTTTCTACCCGAAAATTTTACGATCCTCCTCCAAATTTTCGTTTTTCCACAAAAATTTCTACGACTCCCCCCACCTCCCGTTGGCGAGCTATCCACACCTGCTGGACCCTGGCTACGGCCCATCAGAGCAACGTACATGACACCAGAAGGCCGCCAAAAAACTATTTCATTTCGCTATTTGAGCATTTGCAACCTGTTGTTAAGCTGATTAGAACCGAGAAGAAAAGAATTGAAAGAAATCTTTCGATGGGACCCCCACCAACTTCTGAAGTTAGGTGGTCATCCCCCCTCCCTACAATTTCCAACATAGCTTGACCCCGCTTCCAAGGCGCAACGTAATGCTTGTTGGTCATGAGGCAAAACTCAGTTCTGCCAACGGTGTCAGAGAACGTTTCAGTGTACCGAATCCCAACTCAATTGCTCTGTGTTCTCTTTCGCGCTGTCAATGTACTGATCATGGAGTTAACAACCGGATGAATGCCTGTCTCCAAGTCGCAAGTTGGAAATGGTCGAAGTCCTAACATATTCCTGGAAAACTTTAAACGATCATTTGAAGGCAAACATTTTTTACATGAACCACATTTTCTTCGCAGACAAGAAGTTTATGGCGTGCGACTGATTTTATCAACTATGGCGATTTCGGGTGTTTTCGGCATTCAACTGTTCGCCCGATTGCTCATCGCGTCGGCAAGAGTTTGAGTTTGCACAAGAGCTGCTTGGTTGCACTCGACGACAGCAGGTCATTTCGTCACTCGCACTGAGTGTTCTTTCCGCATCATCTTCATTCCGCCTTACTCTACGATTTACTAAAGAATAACTCTCGTCTCGCCCAATAATCCTCTGATCTTCTCTTCTCGAGCACGCCCACCTCGTGCTCCCTCTTACATAGAGAGCCGAACAGTTTCTGACGTGTGGACGGTCATTCTATTTGCTCTGTCTAATCTGCTCACAATCAGAAAAAATAGCATCTCATTAGGTCACGATCGCATTGGTCCTTTCACTTCGTCTGCATCAAGTCTCAAGCAGAGTTTCGTGCTGTAGGAGCCTACCTGAACATTTCAACAACGGCCGTTTTCTTAGTCAGCTATCTTCTCTCAGACATTATGGAATTCGGCGGTTTTTTTCGATACTACATTCTTTCCCTGATTCACTCAACACTTCCTTGAAAATTTGCGAACTCTGTTAGAGTGGCTGACCACTTCCGCCGCTTTTGTAGGTAAATATGTACACACCATTAACGGCAACCTTTTTATCCTTGCGCAGAGTTGAAGTGCTACAACTCCGATTTTTTTAAACTGAAGTCACTTCAGACACCGCATCATTATTTAAGTGGAGCAAATATTTTGCACTTCCCTATAGCGGGTTGCATAGAACAATGACGGGATCTACATTGCCCGTGAGACTCACATTCTTTGTTACTGTTATCAACCTCAAAAATTAAATTTCAGTGGTTCTTCTGCGAACCCTCAACATTTCAGACTATTTGCTAAGTAGTTTGAAAGCAAAATAAAGGACCTCAAGATACGCATTTAAAGAAATCTCGTTGAATGAGGGTCGCACACTCCCAAATTATTCGCTTTACCTTGCTTCGTGCGTTTTTCCTTTGCACTTTTTCCTTTGCACTTGTTTTCCCCTTTGTGATTGCCACATCTACATTCCTTAGGAGAGAACTCAGCAATCGTTTTCATCTCGAACCCTGCCTTCAACAAGGGCCTGGTTGAAAATATTTCCACCAAACGAGACCTATTATCATATGTATTCATTTGCCTGAGACTCTTGTCATACATACGTAAAGCCTGTGCGAATGAGATTGTCCGCCCACGCGGTCAGCGTGCGTGTCGAGCGGTCGTCGGAGTCTTTTTTAGAGGAGCCTTCCCACGGCTGCAAGCTGCTTACTGGGATTGTATTAAATAATTGTCCAATAATCCTGCCGATTGATCCACAAGGCCGGAAGCGCCTACGCCACGGCTGCCCAACACGCACGCCGAGCTCTTGAGCGAGCAGTATTTTTCGGACCCACTTTACATTCACTTGTTTCCTAGGAAGTGTATCTGCAAAAGTGATCTATAAAGTGTTTGAGACTACGCGTAATTGAGACGGGAAAGATTATTGAGATTGAAACTGAAATACTTGTATATCTAGGCACCCAAACACGCAATCTTCAAGACGGATTCCGATGTAGAACTATAGATAAGTTAGTGTCTGTAAGTCCCAGATGAGCTCTATCATTTTTGCAATAGCAGAGGAAGACCTCTAATAACCCTTTCGTTCCGCTCGTTCGGGAGCTTGCCGTGCAATGGGAATTCTTTCTGTTTGTGAGAAACCGTTCAGGAACCAATTGGCAAGTCTCATGCATCAGTTGAAAACAAAAGACCTTCCGGATCACGTTCCGTCAGCATCCGTATTTCTTTTTTTCGGAAATCTTACTAGCGCTGAATACTTTATTTGCCCTTGAATGCAGTGTTCACGATAAATCTCTTTTCCAATATCTACACGGTTTATGGAAGGTCTGGTGCTATATAGCGAAGCACGCTCTAAAAGGACGCGAAAGTCGCGTCTTTGAGCCAGAATAGGTCCTCCCTTGTTTACGTTGATTTTTTAGCAAGGAGGAATTGGCCGCTATGAAGGACTCAGATATTCGTTGGGAAGTTCCCGAGAACGACAGCAGAACTTCCCTCGAAACAACTTCCCCCGTATTAGAGGGAGGCGAAGGGGACCTCTCGACAGCAGAGTAATAGGAGAAGTTCCCACAGCAGGAATTCTCTTGTTCTCCCGACTGCAGGTCTTCCCACAACCTCGCGACTGTATGTCTTCCCATGGTTCAATGATTGATCATTGTTCAGCTTGCTAGAGCTCCCTGTTTTCAACAGTCTCCTGTCTCCGAAAACCTGGAATGGGTCTAAAAACATTCACCTCTGACGAAAGGTTATAGAGAAGCTTGTTATCTTCTCTGAGACGGAAAGAGATACCTCACACACTTCTTGAGTGGCAGATCTGCCCTCTCAACTTGTGTAGTGCAAGAGCACCTCGCGACTAGCCTGTCTGCATCACCGTATACGCTGCGGCTTTGTTTTCGCGTTCATCATGTCTCCCCTCTACAGAGTGATAACGACCAAATCAGGTCTATTGTCCTCGGGAACTTCCCCACAAATATCTGAGGATGATAGCATTCAATGCAATCAAGCGATCAGCTCACTTATCAGCACTTCCTTGACTTGATCATTCCTGTAATCTGAGTCTTCATTTGTTCATATCGAGGGGGCGGATGTGGAGCACGGGGCGGTTCTGGTACACTAAAACGCTTGTTCGCAGCCGTTAGTTTGTCCCTCCTGGCTCGTTTTCTACCGTCTGGTAAACACTGGAAGCCTAGGGTCCTTCTCGCCCATCATCGCCTACCATTTCACTGCGGAAAGCCACCGAAGATGATCATCGTGAACGCTGCCTTTAAAAGATTGTTACGTCAACAATAATTCCCATTAGCATATGGCATACAGTGCGTTTCATTATATGTAAAATTCCATTCGGAACCTTAATGAAATCGATCTCCCTCTTTGTGCTGCGTCTTTTCTACCACCATAAGCTTATTCAGGGGGTTGAAAAACCTAAATATCCGTGTTTCCAGAAAATCAACATTTCAAGAACTTTTTTACTACACTCTATTTGATTTTCTGGCGTTTGATAATATATTTCCACCTTGCGTTAATAGCTATTAGAACACTTTCCTGCTCCAACCAAACTGTATGTTCGGGTAGGACCCGACGAAAGCTTTCTGCCTCGATATGAATCGTGATCCCCAACCGTTTAGGGTGAATGGATCCTAAATCTAGGCCTCCCATGACGAAGGAATGAGCGACTATCGCATCCATGATCAAAATGAGAGAAGCCACCGAGTCGCTTCTAGTCTCATAAAGAATACGGACTCCATTGGACACATTGATCTCTGAGGACGAGCGTAGAAACTCTCTGGGAGAGGTGGACGGATAATCTGGTATCGCAAATCCAACACAATGGCTAGAGTTAACCAGATCCAGGTTAAACTTGGACTGCTTACGTGCAAGTTCGCTGTCTTAAAGGCAGCATACACGCTCAAAAATGATATCAATTTTATGGAATGAATCGAAGGTCTGAAGCTGTTAATATTCAGAGCTAACGAAAAAATCGGAAAAAAATCGATAACGAAAAAATCGGAAAAAATCAACTAAAATGAAGATATAGTTGTTCGTTTTATATTGGCCCAGAAGTGGACAAGTTGTACCGCATTGGCTGAAATAGCGGAGCGATCGACAAATTCGTTGGGATTACGACGCTAGTGTACTCATACGGCCCTTTCAGGAACGCTTAAAACGTTAGAAGCGTGAAAAATGAGCCAAAATGACCGTAATCGAGCATTGAACATTTGTATTGAGGGGCGGAGCCCGTATCGGTGGGCGGAGAAAGGATGATGTTCTGGCTCAATACGGCTCAAATACGGTCATTTTAACTCGTTTTCAACTCTTCCAACTTCGTGAGAGCTCTTCTAAGTCCCGTACGACCCCACTAATGTAGTTATCTCAACAACTTTTGCAAGCGTGCCTGCTGCCTTTAAGAGCGTCAAAACGCGTTGATAGCATTGTTAGAGAAGTGATACAAATACCTCCATATCTGGCAGGCGCTCTGGAGGCCGCAATTCCGCGAGCTGCACGAAAGATCATGACAGCCGGATTGAGTACTGTGAGGTTCGGGTTCGGGGTGGAGACTGGAGCAGCACACGCTCAATGAAATTGCTCTTCGATGTCCATTTGATTTTCTTCAAAAAGAAAAATCCCAATCTAGACAGAATGATGGTATACATTTTGAACGCACTGACGTGAGGAGACAAACCGATTGCTCCTGTCGACCAAACATTGGCGGCGGATCTTTGACGAGGTGAAGGGCATTCTTTCGCGACTACAGGCTTCAGCTTGATTTCGGCCCTTGTCGTGCGGGCTCAGACGAGAATCAGAAAGGTTGCAATAGCATCTTCTCTCACTTTAGGGAGGTAGAGGGCAGCAATCACTAAGATCCCAACCGGATACACCGTAGAACATGCCTTTCACCACGGTCCTGACACTACAATATTGAAGTTTTGGTCTGGATAACATGCGGCTCCAATTGAAACAAAATGAAGAACCTCTTAACACTTATTGAACCGCGTGTCCACACTGCGCACCCACGCCAAAAACTCGATTTTTTCGTTTTACTTCAAGAAAAATGGATTCCTTCCTGATAATTGCTTTTATACAACTGCTTTGTACAACTTTCATAACTGGTATGCAGATATAAAGCGCCAAATATCTTGTTTTGATATAGGCAATTACAACAAAGAAAATCCATTTAAAAACTCACTAAAGTGATTGGCCGTGGAGGTCTCCTAAGTGTTAACAATCATCACGCGCAAGGTACAATACACGAGCTGCAGGCAGTTCTACCCAATTCATGAACTAAGAAGAGCGATTCTCGGCACTGAGAGCCATTTCAACACCCCAGTTTTTCGTAACTCCAAGAACAGCTTGTCAAATTGATTGCTCAGATTAGCTTAAACACAGGGAGCACATATAGACTACTGATAAGCGTGAAATCGTTTCAATTATGAATTGATTTTATTATCAGACAGAATGGAAGTATATTGTGAAACGGCTGAAAGTGGAAAAAAAGTGTTTCAAAAAAGTTCTTCAGAAGGTGAAATTATGGGAACATGGAAATTAAGATTTTTCAACACCTAGATTCGCTCATGATGATAGAAAAGCTCCAGCACAACGAACGGGAGCGCTATCATCAAAATATAGGGTGGAAGTACATAATGAAAGGGTCTGTAGAGGGAACGCGCCCTTTCGCTCAATACGTGTTCTGAACTTTTCTTGCCACTGCCTCTGAAAGAATTGACTGGATCCTACTGACATCCTGTTGGGTACCGGTGGCTGAGCGGACAATGACTGGACGCACGCTATAGAGTGTAAAATCGGGTTGATGTACATATATTCACATGACTTAAAACTACAAACAGAGCAACAATTATGACTTAGATAGAAATGTACACGGTCACAGTGCTTCCTGGAACATGATGATGGGAAAGGCAAGATTCGAATGAGAGTTACACATTATTGGCACAAATATTTTTTCTTGCGCCATCTGTTCCAGTATTTATGCCGCATCTATAGTATAGTACTGATTCTACGTGTTATTGCTCATTCGTTTTACTCGTCAATTCATCGGTACTGTGCTATAGCTGAATATGCACAGAAAAGAACACACTCGTGCAATAATTTTTTTGTTCGCATACACGCATTTGTTTCCGCTACTTATTTGTGTGTTGCTTCATGTTTTACATCAAGACTATTTCTCCACTTTTTTTCGTTTAGACGAAGTTCGACTAGCATCGCGGACGGACCAGCCTTCTCGTTTTTAGACTCCTACCTATGCTATCTTTATTTTTTCTTTTTCAATCTATTTTAGTTTCAACTTTTTGAAAAATGATATTTATGATTTCTACTCATATTTCGAACAAACTTTAAAGGCGTGTTCACGATGATTGTCAGCTGCAATTTTTTTTCACTTAAAACAATGCGTTGGCCACCTGGTATTACCAAAATTACGAATAAAAGGCGAAAAACGCACTGAAACGCCTTATTTAAGTGTGATTATTCCTTGGTCTAGACTAGTTGTCCGATTATAAAAACATGTTCTCGGTGGTTCCCATAGGTAAAAAATTGTGTCAATCAAAAGCAGAAGAGAATTATATGCGAAGCAGTATTAGTTAGGGTCCGAGGGAAGAACGGAGCCAGAGAGAGTAGAGAATTCAAAATTACAAAGTACGGACGGGTATACTAAAGATTTTATTGTCACAACGAACAGTTTCTGTGACAGCAAAGAGGCGGATGAGATTAGGATTCCGTGTAGAGTTCGCGCAATCATTTTAGTCTAATGAATGGACGGGGCTGCGACGGTAGATCACCCCGCGCGAATCAAACCCTATTCTTCTGTGAGGCCGCCAACCCCGCACGGCCAGCTGCCTGTTCCATACGTCAGGCTAAATCAAAAACGGAAACCATACTTCTAGTGCGTCTTTCTGGATTTCAACGTCAATTTAGTTCTACCAGGGGCCAGTTAATCGAAATAGCGAATAATCTAAAATTTGAAGATTATCGTGAACCTTTAACATGAACCTACCATGCAAAAACACGAATATAATGCTAAAATATGACACTTAAAATAGAAAGAAGGAGAACTGATCTGGAAGTCTAAAAAGAAGCATGTCGGTCTGTCCAAACGGTAATCGAATTTTTTTCTCACCATTTTTTTCACCTGAAAAAAAAATTAATAAAAAATAAAAATCTCCCATGCAAAAACACAAGCGTAGTAACACATGGGAAATTGCCGAATTATATTTAAACAGGGCAGTAGAGTACGCAATAATAATATTAAACTACAAAAAACAAACAGTTGCCGAAATGGATTGAAAAATGAGTCCTCCCCAAATCTCGCAAGCAATCGCGCCGCCATCGTCGCTTCACGCTCCACTGCCAAGCGGAGAGCATCCAAAGCGACGCGATCGTCAATCGTAGCGAGGCCTCAAGTGCTCAGCGCGATTGATGACGCGTAGGCATGGTTTTGTACTTCTGCCGCCGAGCGGTGCGGCGAATGCGATTCTATGATATTGAACGAGCTGTGCGGTGCGATCTATATTATTGATTTGCACTACACCGAGCCACTCAGCAGCGGGGATGTAAACCACTCTAAAAGGGGATGCGATGCCGCATCGCATCGCGAGCCGATCGATATGGGCGCGATTGGGTTCGAAAAAAGGCTGTGTGTATCCAGTACAATGGCTGGAGTTGACTAACAATGTTATGGCGATTTCAGGATAAAACATAAAATACCTGCGAGAATATCCAAAATTACGGCTCTGAAAAAATAAAATTTTCCTTTTGTAGTAATGTTGAGCCGCTCTCACCTTGCTGAAAAGGAATCGAACTTCTACTTCTAATCATACTCCTCAAATCCGCCACAAATAGGGTGATCCATCTGTTTGGTTTCTACACTCTCTTGCTCGCAAATTGTGCACTCTGCTCCTGCTTGAATATTTGCCCAGATTGCAATATTTGTTTAGAAAACTGCCGTCAAGCTGACGAATTTTGCTATTTGATTGTCCCAAAACGACGGTCAACACAATCAGCTGAGAAGGATTAGGCGAGAACTGAGGCGGCTGCCGACCCACCGCAAACCACCAGTCGATTCCGATGAGTGACGCTGCAGCACTACGGATAGTTCTGATTTTATGGTTTCTACAGGTATTTATATATGATTTTACAATATACGGATCATTGTCATTTTCTCATTCTTCAGAATACATCTATCTTTGTTGTGGAAGTTTGAATTAAAAAATGGGGTAAGATCATCTTCACAAATGCATATGATCCTGTTTAGATTTCTCATGGTATTGTGATCAGAATCAACGAAGTGGGTCTCGAAGAGGCAGCCAATTGCACGAGACAATGGCTTTCGATGGCTGGTCCACACTTGGCGCTGCCCGATATGCGGGTAAATAAATATACTTCATCTCTTATGGTTATATAGCCAAGTGTTATCAAAGGGTCCACGCACACAAGAAATTTCTGATAATTTTCTCTTTTTACTCGCTCTATAGAACACAACTAAAGGCAGCCTTAAAGTCAGGACAACCGAGGTTACGTCCTCTAGATGGCCATTCCATGTAAATAAGCATTTTTAGAACGATTTCCCATTGTAAAACTCGAATATGCCCATCGTGTCGCCAAACATAGTTTTGGACTTTTTCATAGGCATTTCTCCCCTATTTTCCGTTCTTGGTTGAGAAATTCCTCATATCAATCGCGTGCTTCTGGGAGCGTTTGCCAAATTGTTACCGAACTGTCTTAAAACTCTTTATGAGGGTTGATCGGGATGCTGATCACGAATCTGAAGTCCGTTTGTTTACTTTCGAAAGTCAGATTATGTTGAAGGCTTTCCATCTGATGACAATTTTGAGACAAAAAACGCGTTTTTTGGCGATTTCTGGAATGCTGCGCTAAGTTTGGCTCAATTATTTGGGGGTGGTGCACACGAACTTGACTTTAATAGTTATTAGTTCATTTTCGGTAAAACAATATGAAGCAACATCACTAGCAACATGAAAAACAACTGACCGATGCTGTAAGAAAACAATTGTCTAGAGACAGCCTATAGTGTGTTATTAGTAGCAATGAGCATGATGACAAACAACGATAAGATGAACAGTGAGTGGAGGTGCAGGCGGCTGAAAGCAGGCATTTTTCATTAATGATAACGAAGAAGTTATTGTGAATGAACAAGAAATGGAAAGCGTTGCCAAGTTATAGCAAAGCCTCCAGAACCAGCCCACATATTTGTTCCGTTGTTTATTTATTTATTTACCAGCTGCTCCGACAGTAGGCGCGGGCGGATCGCTGGCTTTTGGCGGGTAAATCGAGGTCCCACCGCCATCCGCTCGCCAGTAGCCAGCGATCCGTCCGCTAGTTGCCATCCATCCACCCGCCAGTTACCAGCTATCTACCCGCCAGTAGTCAGCGATCGACCCGTCGTTTGAAGCTCTTCTCCTCTTGGTCCCTAGGAACCACTTTTCAAAAGCCTATGACGCAGTGGTAATCAACCCAAAAGAAGACTACCTGATCATCTTAAGGAAACCCGGGCCAACAAATCTGGTCATAAACTTTTTACTGCTCAAGAAACTTGCCCTTTGCCCTAAAATTCGTGCTGCACCCCTAGACCCCGACCGACGTATTGTCCACAATATACAGATCGATCTGACACTTAGAGTTTCTTATTGTTTGTTGGGGCAAACTCGATGTGCCTATGTTATAACTTACGTGCATCGAGGTTGCGCCAATGCACAATAAGGAACGCAAATATCTGTGCGATACCTGACGACTATAGTTTTACAATTTCGAAAAATGTCGAACAAACGAAGTTTGAAAAATTTTCTCCCGAAACATTTTCGAACGAACGAAAATTAAGAAATGTCGTTCGAAAAAAAATTCGAGCGAAAGAAAAATCGAAAAAAGTTAGAAAAAAATCGAACAAAGGAAAATCGAAAAAAAAATCGTTTGACGAAATTTCGAGCGAACGAAATTTGAAAGAAAATCGTTCGACGAAATTTTGAACGAACCAAATTTTAAAAAAAGTCCGCTCGACAAATTGCGAACGAACTAAAACGAACGAAAAATTTTTAAAAAAAATTCGAAAATTTCGTTCGTATACAATTATGGAACCGACTTAGCGATGCCTCTACATACTGCTATGCTCGTCACAAGGCCACATAATAATGAAACTATTCGTTTACTCCGTTCCGTGTCTCATATTCCACCCTTTTATGTGTCTACAATTTTTTTCTTGATGTTGCTTCACGACAGATTGACCCACAGGTGCGCGATAGGCCTCTTGGACCACCAAACACGGCAGTGGGTTAAGCTCTCTAAAATTCATACGCGATGTCATGATCTCTCAAGAGAATTTACGTTTAGCCCGCCCCGAAGTGCCCGAACTGGAGTGGAACTCCGTTACGCATCTGCATATAAGGTCGGTTGTATCACGCAGCTTACAAATAATCGTGGAGGGACCTAAATGATACCGCCGTGACTCCGTAGTCCCAGCTCTAGAACCTTCGAGCTGCTTGCTGCAACTACAGTTATTTGCATCAGCGGACCGGAAGGTAACTCCGATAAGAACAGTAGAGATTTGGAGCTCTTAAACTGCGGTAGTAAGGTACTTTGCGGTACGACCGTGCTCCAATGTGAGGAAGAGTGTGGATATTGTGGGCCCATTCACGCGACCAACATTTCATGCTGCCAGTTTCGCCCACAACCACCCTGAAAAGTCCCGATAACAAAATTGCACCAAAACGAGTTGCTGGTTACAAATAGTCGCATTTCGATTTTCTGGTTAGAAAAAAGGAAAATCACATAGTGCTACATAACTTTCTGCTTCTAGTTGTTTTTATTTAAGAGTAGTGTTATACAGCTCATACCCTTTGGGCTCACTCGTCATTTACACAGAAGTTAGAGCACTAAAGGCTCTCTACATTGCCCAGTTTTCAGAAAATTTGCATTGGCCGCTATATTTTGATACGGCATCGGTGTAGATTTGGAGGAATACCAATGGTTACAGACACGTGTTATAATAGTTCTTTATCAACACGAGTCTGATCAGTGAACCACCAACCAAATAATACATTAAATCGCCTTTCATGCACAATGGGGGAGGCGGTCCCCCAAACAAATATCATACATCGGTGCAGTTACAAATATATTCAAAGGATGTGCCGCGCCTCAAACAGTATTCCATCCATCAAGCAACCTGCTCTGATGCGGCGCCTAAGATGCACACCTGAGGGTCATAAAACCACCAGACGATACCCGTGGATGTGATCCCTAACGGCAGGGTTGTAATTGGGTGTCTGGGCTCGGAATGACTATAGAATCAAGTGCGACTGTTCACAACAATAGCAGATACTAGACTGAAATAGGAGTTCTTTATCAACACGAGTCACGATTTGTAATGCAATATATGGATAATGTATTTAGAAGGTTGTGACTACAGTTCACAGCAGTAGAAGAGAGACATGTCATGGGCGTCCAGGATAATCCTTTCATCAAGACGGTTTGCATAGCTTCGCAAAGGGCCGAGAATTTCCAGCATCAACTCATTAGAAACGTCTGCCTCTTTACCAATGAAATCAGCAGCTTGAATATAGTGGTCTGTGCAGATAGGCCCGCGTGGCCGCTTAGTAATCTTGCGGATTTCGACAGCCTCGTCCTCTTCAATCATATTCTGAGACATCAGGCATGAGAAGAGCACCACGTTCTGTTGGCGTAACCATGACGACGTGTGAACATCTTTTCCGAAGCGTTGCACTCCATAAACGCGCCATTTCCGATCCTTTAAACTCCTTTCCAACTTCTAGGGGGTTGAAGATCAAGCTTAGCGAAGTGGCTCGAGTGCGGAATGATCGCCGAACACTGTGCACTTCTCCGGAACGCCTCCTTTCCGCCACCATTGTTTTGCCTGGAAACGCTATCTGATCCATGTGTGTTTCGAAAGGCTCTTCCACTGCATCAGATTGGGGTATCCAGCTGTTATCGCGGCAGTATTTCGATACGGCAAGGGTGGAGAAGAGAAACATGTCATGGACGTGCAGGATAATCTTTTTATCCAGATGGTTTGCATAGCTTCGCAAAGAGCCGAGGATTTCCGGAATCAACAAATTAGGAACGTCTGCCTCTTTAACAGTGAAACCATCAGTTTAAACATAGTTGTCTATCCAGATGGGCCCGCGTGAGCGCTGAGTACTCTTGTAGATTTTGACAGGCTGTTTTTTTAGCCACTGAGGCACTGGAATGAATTGTGTACACAATCACCACTGAGGCAATTGTGCTTTTTTGCAAAAAAACACTTGATCCGTGAACGTCGTCAAACTCAAGGTTGTATTCTGGAACATCAGGCATGTGAAGAGCACTACGTTCTGTTGGCGTACCCATGACGACAAGCGAACATCTTTCCCGAAGCGTTGCACTCCATAAACGCGCCATTTCCGATTCTTTGAATTTGGACAGCCTGTTTTTTTGGCCACTGAGGCACTGGAATGGATTTTGTACACAATCACCACTGAGACAATTGTGCTTTTTTGCAAAAAAACAATGATCCGTGAACGTCGTCAAACTCAAGGTTGGCTTGGTCCCTCAATAATGAAACAGGCGTTTTACGGGCACCCACCAAAATTGCAATACAAAGATATTTTACGGACTACACCTTCGAGTTTGATTGGGAACACGATCAATTAAAAGTATTCATGAACTAAAACAATAAAATATACAACAACTCAATATACACTCAAAAGAAACAGGCAACACAGTTTACAAAAAGCGGGTAGATTTCAATAAGTTACGCGAGATCCACCAGGGCTTGGAGAGGAAGATATGCGAGCGGCACAGGCACGAGGAAAACAAGGCGGCGATGAGGAAGGGAAGGCCAGGCCCCAGCCGAGAGGGGCGAAGGCGGCGATGAGGAAGGGAAGGCCAGGGCCCTAGCCGAGAGGCGCGAAGAAGACGAAGACCGGGAATCGAACATTTTGACATTTTATATTCATCGCAGAAAACAAGGCGTAAAATAAAAACATTGTCCGAGGCCGCAGACCGGACACCGGATATTACGCGCGGCCTTCCACGTGATACATTTTTTCAAACCTTTCCTTTTTACAGTTCTCATGCTTTTTCATGCTCTCACTACAGAAAAATCAAATGTGAGTTCCTAACGTCCACAGGCTCCACAGGATGCTGAGGGTAACATGCAACAAAGAGAACAATTTCGAGTGATTTTGAAGATTTCGACAGCCTCGTCCCCTTCAATCATATTCTGAGACATCAGGCATGTGAAGAGCATTACGTTCTGTTGGCGTACCCATGACCACGTGCGAACATCTTTTCCGAAGCGTTGCGCTCCATAAACGCGCCATTTCCGATTCTTCAGATTTTGACAGCCTGTTTTTTGGCGCTGGGGGTTACGTGCAACAAAGAGAACAATTTCGAGTAATCTTGCAGATTGGGTAACATTGCAGATTTCGACAGCCTCGTCCTCTTCAATCATATTCTGGAACATCAGGCATGTGAAGAGCATTACGTTCTGTTGGCGTACCCATGAAAATGTGCAAACATCTTTTCCGAAGCGTTGCACTCCATAAACGCGCCATTTCCGATTCTTCGAATTTTGACAGCCTGTTTTTCTTTGTGGCGCTGAGGGTTACGTGCAACAAAGAGATCAATTTCGAGTAATCTTGCAGATTGAGTAATCTTGCAGATTTCGACAGCCTCGTCCTCTTCATAATATTCTGGAACATCAGGCATATGAAGATCATTACGTTCTGTTGGCGTACCCATGACGATGTGCGAACATCTTCTCCGAAGCGTTGCACTCCATAAACGCGCCATTTCCGATTCTTTAAATTTTGACAGCCTGTTTTTTGTGGCGCTGGGGGTTACGTACAACAAAGAGAAAAATTTCGAGTAATCTTGCAGATTTCGACAGCCTCGTCCTCTTCAATCATATTCTGGAACATCAGGCATGTGAAGAGCATTACGTTTTGTTGGCGTACCCATGACGACGAGCGAACATCTTTTCCGAAGCGTTGCACTCCATAAACGCGCCATCTCCGATTCTTTGAATTTGGACAGCCTGTTTTTTTAGCCACTGAGGCACTGGAATGAATTGTTTCCACAATCACCACTGAGGCAATTGTGCTTTTTTGCAAAAAAAAACACTTGATCCGTGAACGTCGTCAAACTCAAGGTTGTATTCTGGAACATCAGGCATGTGAAGAGCACTACGTTCTGTTGGCGTACCCATGACGACAAGCGAACATCTTTCCCGAAGCGTTGCACTCCATAAACGCGCCATCTCCGATTCTTTGAATTTGGACAGCCTGTTTTTTTGGCCACTGAGGCACTGGAATGGATTTTGTACACAATCACCACTGAGACAATTGTGCTTTTTTGCAAAAAAAACAATAATCCGTGAACGTCGTCAAACTCAAGGTTGGCTTGGCCCCTCAGTAATGAAACAGGCGTTTTACGGGCACCCACCAAAATTGCAATACAAAGATATTTTACGGACTACACCTTCGAGTTTGATTGGGAACACGATCAATTAAAAGTATTCATGAACTAAAACAATAAAATATACAACAACTCAATATACACTCAAAAGAAACAGGCAACACAGTTTACAAAAAGCGGGTAGATTTCAATAAGTTACGCGAGATCCACCAGGGCTTGGAGAGGAAGATATGCGAGCGGCACAGGCACGAGGAAAACAAGGCGGCGATGAGGAAGGGAAGGCCAGGCCCCAGCCGAGAGGGGCGAAGGCGGCGATGAGGAAGGGAAGGCCAGGGCCCTAGCCGAGAGGCGCGAAGAAGACGAAGACCGGGAATCGAACATTTTGACATTTATATTCATCGCAGAAAACAAGGCGTAAAATAAAAACATTGTCCGAGGCCGCAGACTGACACCGGATATTACGCGCGGCCTTCCACGTGATACATTTTTTCAAACCTTTCCTTTTTACAGTTCTCATGCTTTTTCATGCTCTCACTACAGAAAAATCAAATGTGAGTTCCTAACGTCCACAGGCTCCACAGGATGCTGAGGGTAACATGCAACAAAGAGAACAATTTCGAGTGATTTTGAAGATTTCGACAGCCTCGTCCCCTTCAATCATATTCTGAGACATCAGGCATGTGAAGAGCATTACGTTCTGTTGGCGTACCCATGACCACGTGCGAACATCTTTTCCGAAGCGTTGCGCTCCATAAACGCGCCATTTCCGATTCTTCAGATTTTGACAGCCTGTTTTGGCGCTGGGGTTACGTGCAACAAAGAGAACAATTTCGAGTAATCTTGCAGATTGAGTAATCTTGCAGATTTCGACAGCCTCGTCCTCTTCGATCATATTCTGAGACATCAGGCATGTGAAGAGCATTACGCTCTGTTGGCGTAACCATGAAAATGTGCAAACATCTTTTCCGAAGCGTTGCACTCCATAAACGCGCCATTTCCGATTCTTCGAATTTTGACAGCCTGTTTTTCGTGGCGTTGGGGGTTACGTACAACAAAGAGAACAATTTCGAGTAATCTTGCAGATTGAGTAATCTTGCAGATTTCGACAGCCTCGTCCTCTTCATAATATTCTGGAACATCAGGCATATGAAGATCATTACGTTCTGTTGGCGTACCCATGACGATGTGCGAACATCTTTTCCGAAGCGTTGCACTCCATAACCGCGCCATTTCCGATTCTTTAAATTTTGACAGCCTGATTTTTGTGGCGCTGGGGGTTACGTACAACAAAGAGAGAAATTTCTAGTAATCTTGCAGATTTCGACAGCCTCGTCCTCTTCAATCATATTCTGGAACATCAGGCATGTGAAGAGCATTACGTTTTGTTGGCGTACCCATGACGACGAGCGAACATCTTTTCCGAAGCGTTGCACTCCATAAATGCGCCATTTCCGATTCTTTAAATTTTGACAGCCTGTTTTTTGTGGCGCTGGATGTTACGTACAACAAAGAGAAAAATTTCGAGTAATCTTGCAGATTGAGTAATCTTGCATATTTCGACAGCCTCGTTCTCTTCAATAATATTCTGGAACATCAGGCATATGAAGATCATTACGTTCTGTTGGCGTACCCATGACGATGTGCGAACATCTTTTTCCGAAGCGTTGCATCCATAAGCGCGCCATTTCCGATTCTTTAAATTTTGACAGCCTGTTTTTTGTGGCGCTGGGGGTTACGTACAACAAAGAGAAAAATTTCGAGTAATCTTGCAGATTTCGACAGCCTCGTCCTCTTCAATCATATTCTGGAACATCAGGCATGTGAAGAGCATCACGTTTTGTTGGCGTACCCATGACGACGAGCGAACATCTTTTCCGAAGCGTTGCACTCCATAAACGCGCCATTTCCGATTCTTTAAATTTTGACAGCCTGTTTTTTGTGGCGCTGGGGGTTACGTACAACAAAGAGAAAAATTTCGAGTAATCTTGCAGATTTCGACAGCCTCTTCCTCTTCAATCATATTCTGGAACATCAGGCATGTGAAGAGCATTACGTTTTGTTGGCGTACCCATGACGACGAGCGAACATCTTTTCCGAAGCGTTGCACTCCATAAACGCGCCATTTCCGATTCTTTAAATTTTGACCGCCTGTTTTTGTGGCGTTGGGGGTTACGTACAACGAAGAGAAAAATTTCGAGTAATCTTGCAGATTGAGTAATCTTGCATATTTCGACAGCCTCGTTCTCTTCAATCATATTCTGGAACATCAGGCATGTAAAGAGCATAACGTTCTGTTGGCGTACCCATGACGATGTGCGAACATCTTTTCCGAAGCGTTGCACTCCATAAACGCGCCATTTCCGATTCTTTGAATTTGGACAGCCTGTTGTTTTTTGGCCACTGCGGCACTGGAATGGATTTTGTACACAATCACCACTGAGGCAATTGCGCTTTTTTGCAAAAAAAAAACGGTTGATCCGTGAACGTCGTCAAACTCAAGGTTGGCTTAGCCCCCCAGTAATGAAACAGGCGTTTTACGGGCAACAAAGCCACCCACCAAAATTGCAATACAAAGATATTTTACGGACTACACCTTCGAGTTTGATTGGGAACACGATCATTTAAAAGCATTCATGAAATAAAACAATGAAATATACAAAAACTCAACATACACTCAAAAGAAACAGGAAACACAGTTTACAAAAAGCGGGTAGATTTCAATAAGTTACGCGAGATCCACCAGTGCTTGGAGGGGAAGAGATGCGAGCGGCAGAAGCACGAGGAAAACAAGGCGGCGATGAGGAAGAGAGGGCAAGGGACCGGAGACGAGAGGCGCGAAGAAGACGAAGACCGGGAATCGAACATTTTGACATTTTATATTCATCGCAGAAAACAAGGCGTAAAATGAAAATCATTGTCCGAGGCCGCAGACCGGACACCGGATATTACGCGCGGCCTTCCACGTGATACGTTTTTTCCAACCTTTTCTTCTTATAGTTCTCATGCTTTTTCATGCTCTCACTACAGAAAAAAAACTAACATGCCAGCGACTTTGTTGTGTAACTTACGAGTGAGATTTCTCATAAGTTCTTAACGTCCAAAGGCTCCACGGGATGCTGGGGATTACGTGCAACAAAGAGAATAATTTCGACCGCGAAAGCGCATCAAAAAATGATCGTACTTCATTACCGCTGCCGAGATACTTAAACTCCGAGAGACGGATCGTGTCTGTGGTTTATAGTGTAATGCGTATTCCTAAAATGCTTCAGAAAAGCATGCAATAAGAAAGACCTATGAAAAGGAAGAAAACGATAAGTGACGAGCCTGACGAGTGAAATCTGTTGGATGCTGCGTGGAAATGTTGCCGACGGCTTGCACAATTTCCGTATTTCAAACCGGCTCCAAGGCGACTCGCATAACTTACCAAGACGTTAGGTTTCGTCAATCACTGAGTGAGGGATCGCCGCGACACTGCTTGGCGGGAAAAATTGCGCGCGGAAAACGAAGGGAGAGTGGCTATTGATTGAACGATTTCGCGCCCAACTGCTGAGCGCGGCTATCTCCCTGTGAGACACCAACGATACACATGTGCGGAGCGCCTAGAGCTTGCAACTGGACGGAGGATGGATCGCAGAATTAGTATATCAATTGTGACTCTTTTCTATCGGGACGCTAAGCAATACCGCAAGCAGTAACCAAATAATCACCAATAACTCATATCCGAACATCACTTCGCGGTGTTCAAAAACAAGTGGATTTCAATACATAACCGCGTCACAACGGTATGTGAAACACCTGATCTGCAGACAATTTGAGACCAGCAACTCACTTTGACTTCTCAATCTGAAGCACGATGTTCTGCAGGCTGGTACCTGCTTGAAACGTTGCACGCCCGAAAATAGATAAGTCGGGACTAGGGGTGTGCATTTTTCGTTTACCGATTTACAAATTTTCCGGATTTACCGGTGTTTTTCGGTAAATTTTGATTCACCGATTTACTTAATATTTCTCGAGATTTACTGAAATTTCTACCGAAAAGAAAATAGGTGTCCTTCGCCCCATTGGCCTACTTCTTACTCGTATTTCACGGGTTTGCCACTGTTATGGCATGCTATGCTTTTTACCCGATATCCTTCATCACCTTTCTTTTCATTACTCTTTCTAACCCTTTCGCTTACTTTCTGAATGTTCAAAAGATCTCTTCACCTTTTGTATCACGTGCTTCTTCTTATCGAAATACTACTACGAGAAATACATATTTTATTCAGCAATGTCAGCAGGTTTGCGACGCAGCAGAGTCCTGAAGCATATATTCCAGGAACTGGAAAAATTCTTTTCGGACCCCCCTGACACGACACTGAATCCACTGCTGTTCTGGAACGAATCCATTGTGAAATTATCGTACCCGCACCGTTCCTCACTGAGCAATAAGTACTTTTGCGCGCCTCCTGGCACAGTTGAGGCGGCAAGGATGTATTCCTCAGCTGGCCTGATTTTGAGTGGTTACAGGAAGGCCTTGACGACAGAAAATTTTGAAATGCTACTTTTCCTCAAAATCAACGTCCGGCTGATTGGATTCAGCCGTTGAGCCCAATTTAATATGTAAAACTCCCTCATTATTTGCACTATCCTCATGAACTATTGAAAATGATACATATAGTCTACAGCAATGGAAGTAGGACCTGCTGAGGTTGCGGACTCGTCCTGAAATACGGTAGTTTGTTAGTGGTACCGCTCATTTTTCCGAAACAGTTGTGATAGATCGGTGAGTTTGTGTTTTGCCCGATATGACAACATCTGTGGAAGAAATGAGAACAAGTGAAAATCTGAGAGTGGAAACAAAAACTCATCGACCAATCTCAGTTATTTCGGAAAAATGAGTGAAACACAGTCGGACTGCAGTATGTTAGGAAGAGGTCGCAACCTCACCTGGTCCTACTACCATTGCTGTACAGTACAAATAATATTGGTCATTTGTGCTATCGTATGGGATATGTACCAAAGTCGAAGTCTGAATTTTTACCGAATTTTCCGTTTTTCCCGTATATACCGACAAAAAAGTTCGGTAAAAACTTTCGGTAAAACATTTACCGAAAAGAATTTTCCGCACACCCCTGGTTGGGACTACCATAACATAGCCCAAGGACTAGCAACGTTGCGTCAAACACTTCAGTTTGCTAATAGGAAATATCACTCGGTAGTACGCGGATGATTCAGTTTGCTAATAAGAAATATCACTCGGGAGTACGCGGATGATTAAGGCTGCTAAGGCCAATTTTTGATTCACAGCAGCACGTGTTCACACGAAATTATTTTTTTTAGAGAACACTTTAATATCTTCGAAACCTGAAATTACGAATAAAGGGCTGAAAAACGATATCGCCAGAGTTATCAGAGTGGCATTCGAGATAACAACGAAATCGCAACGCAAGAAATCGCAGTGAGACGTGTACGAAAGGGTGGCGGACGTTTAGGCCGGTTGGGGCTGGGGTAAGGCAGAGACGCAGAGGGCGGAGGCAGTGGTAAGCTCGTCCCCACGCCGCTGTCACCGGAGCGCATTCGCGGGGCTGTAGCAAAGCATCCACGAAGCTTACTAGTCAAGGAAAACTACATAAACCTTGCGCACATATAAGTGGATCACTCAACTATGAACTGAATTTGTAACTGGTAAACCCTCTGCTTTGTTGATACGCCAATTGAGCAATATTTTCTTGTTGAAAAAGGTGGAACAACTAATTTGAGAGTTCCTTGAATACTTCGCGAGTGATCTATGGAATGAAGGGTGTATCAGTTTTTGCTTCTGAGTTTTGTTAGTAACTTAGAGTTGAACGCCGATATGAAACTGTGTTGTATAACTAAGAATGCCAAAACACTAACCTATTTAATAGAAAACAGCCTTTATGAATGTATATCGTAGGCCAAAACGGGATGCCTTCAAAATTAGCTTGTTTCTTATCTTCCTTGGAATTGAGGTGGTGCGGAAAGCATTCTCGTTGGTATGGGAGAATTTTCGGCAGGGCTCATTAAGTAATTCCCATCATTCAAACTCCCCGCGGGAGCGTTACCTACTGTAGTACCGGAATTCGAAGCATACAGCTTTAATAAAAAAAGAGGTACTGACATTGAAGTATATGAGCTTTTCACGTTACGTGGAATGCCCATCTAAAAGCTGATTTCTTAGTTCAATATTGGAAGACGCCTAGCGTTTCTCAATAAACTTGATCATTATGCGTGGTAGGATTAGGACAACCGCGATAGTTTTCACGACCCGATAACACTGCTTTGAATAAAAAACCTATAATGATACGCTGATGCATTAATTCTGATCATTGCTCAACATTATTCAGTACATTCTTCTTCCGGACTACGTCCGTATACTGCAAAGCACATTCTGCTCTATATCAGTCCTTTGCAGAAAGCATTCTCGAAAAGTGGTCTAAAGAAGCGGAGCATCAACTAGTGTTTCAGTAACTAAGCAAGAATAATCAAAACACAAGTTTTCTTCGTGCAATGCCCGTATGTGCTCTGAAACAGCCAACGCTAACAAGGGAAGTATACAAAGCGTAGGTCGGATCTGCCAAAACGAATAGTGTCGTTAGTATCTCTTCTGGCTCAATAGTAAAACTGCGCAGTATCCCGCCCCGAGCGGCAGGTTCCAAGAAGTTACAAGCTTGAAAAGCTAATTTTTGTGCTTTTTGTATCTTCCAAAAAGCGTGTCAGTCCTCGGGAAATCCGGAAACGGACCTCATAAATGTGTTCAGCGCCCAAGACTACCATCCTGAGCAAAGTTTGGGTGAAGGCACATTTTCCATATATTGTCCAGACTGACAGCGTTTTGGACTTGTACCGATTTTCGGTTGGGCGTTTATTTCTACCAAATAAGGGCTCTAGAAGTGATTTAGAAAAATGTTCCAGATTTGACTTAAAATTCTTCCAGGGGGTTTCTTTGGGACGCTGATTACGAATCTGCAGTTTATTAGTCGATTTTCCAAAGTTTTCGGCTAATTTCATTTGAAGCTTCCCAACCGGGGAAAATTTCAAGGGAAAAACGCCACTTCTGAGGTTTCCGGATTTCTACGATAGATATGTCTGGAAATCATTTGCTGAGGGTTATTTAGAGTGCTAAACACGAATCTGAAGTCTGTTCATTGATTTTTCTGCAGACTGCGGTAGATTACGGTGGTTGTACGGTAGTTTGGTCAAAATCTCAGATTTCATTCAAAATTTGTATACGGGGGTTATTCGGGGTGGAGATTACGATTTTAACGTCCGTTTGTCAATTTTCAAAATACTAAGGTGGGTTTTGAGCCCTAAATGACATGTTACCTACCGTAACCTACAGTAAACCGCAAAATTTCGACAAATGGACTACAGATTCGGGTTCACTCCCCTAGATTACCCCTCCATACAACTTAATATCTAAATCCGAGAAAATTTTTTGAAACTCCAAAAAAATTGCCTGATGGTACCCTTGCCTTTTCGCGAGGCTTAAAAAATGCTCATAACTCTTTTGAACCTGCGGCTAGGGGTACTATTGAGCCAGAAGAGATACTAACCATACTAGTCGTTTTGGCAGATCCGACCTGCGCTTTGTATACTTCCCTTGTAAGGATGAGACGAACGAGTTGTAACGCCTGACTCTGCCGCGGAGTCCTTTCTCTGCGCTCTAGTCCATCGACCTAAACGTCCCACACACGAACGAAAGAATGTCGAAACCCACTGTTATTCTTATTCATTTACAAATCCTCCGAAACAGACTTATGCGCAACCCTACTTCAAATAGGGACCAATCAATGTTCAGCATAGGAGCGAATAATCCAGGCTGCACAAGCATTAGCAGATTAGGTGCTACAAAATCGTGCTTTCTGACCACCAGTGTCTCAACGAGCCTGAGACTGTCTCAATCTACAGGAATATCGAAACTCCTTGCACCTAGCATGAAAATCTAGTGTAGCTACGACGGCTAAACTCTTTCGACACTCCGCAACAGAAACAAAAACCTCCTAGGTTAAAATGGATGGCATCAGGTTCATCATCAAGGTTTTCCAAAATAATTATGCCTAGCGATAGCACCGAGACTGTACATTCAACTGTATGGTAACAATAATAACAGTAGACCACTTCAAAATTCTAACAATCCTCGCACATGTGTGCAGAATCCCTCTGACTCCACGAACCATTAGTATTTCACGGCGGTAAGGGAAACTCTATTTAAATAGAACATAGTCGCACCGGTGTGCAGATAATCTCTAGTTCACTGATCAATGGAACGTTTAGGCCGATGGGCTAGAGCGCAGAGAAAAGGCTCCACAGGGTCAGGCGCCAGCCTCCTCAGCGTTAGCTGTTTCAGCGCACATAAAGCAGTTGCACGAAGAAGACTTGTGTTTCAATTATTCTTCCCTAGTTACTGAAACTCTAGTACATGTCATGTTCTTTGAAACACTTTTCGAGATTCTTATGAGAGTACAGAGGACTGACATGGGGCAGAATGTGCTTTGTAGTATACAAACGTAATCCGGAAGAAGAACTTACTGAACGATAAGGGAATGATTGCACTTTAAAGGTTGGTACATCATCGACAAGTGAGACAATCACCAAAATTTCTAGCTCTTCAATTCCCACATCAAAGAAAGCTTTCTATGTAGGTTGTTGGCGACATGTTCTTGAGCGACCCAAGCTCGCTGCCTCATCGATGCACTCCACTGAATCAAAGGTCCGACACTGTTGAGAGATTCTGCTATCAAATCTGGTGAAAGTTCAATGTTTTTAGCACATGAAAAATAAATCCGGACTGACAATCGATAAGCAGATAGTTCGCCATGGTGTGAGTGGCAGAGGGCGTGGATGAGTTGGTGGAACATCAGGGGCGCGGAACCATGACAGATAGAGAAGATTTAGCCGATTTCTTCCATCGGTCCAGATATAAGGCTAGCAGAAAGGCGATCTCTAGGTAAATTAGGCCACTTCCGTATCAATCTTTCGAAGCTCGGTGGTTGCCTTCTCTGAGTGTTTTTGCCGGGAATTAGCCGCGAAATGGCCGCTTTCCGCGTAGTAGTCGAGAAATAGCCGGGAATTGGCCGCTAAATGAGTTCGCCGCGAAATAGTTGGGAAGTATCCGGAAAATAATGTTTTTAGGGAAATATACGACGCATTCCTAAAGCATGTGGAGATGTCAACACCTCCACCAGTTCAATTACTCAAGTTCAATGTACTCGGACCGGCCTTAGCCTTTGCAGGGACGCCCTACCGCTGTCGACCTCGGCTCGGCGAGCCGGCGACAGCCGCGTCCCGTGTCGGTGTGCCGGCCGCATCCAGGTTATTTCTGGTTACTTCTAGTTATTCTTCGGTTATTTCTCGGCTATTTTATGAGAAGCCGAGAATTAGGCAAAAAGTACCTCACAAGAAACCACTGCGGAGCCTGGTGGCTGATTCTCGCCTATTTCTGTGCCTAAACTCTCAGAGTCGGACCTCTAAAGCTACGCTCTCTCTCCTCTCGATGGCCCGAAATGTGCATTTTGACAAAAAAAACATTACTTGGAAAATTTTCTACGTCTATATATGGTTGAGTTTAAAAGTCAATTATGAATTCAAAAACATTCAGGAAAAAAACTTAATGTTTTTCGCACTCTGCTTTTTAGCGTTTATTTTTACACTTCTTTCCATGCTGACCAGAATTTCGGAAGTGGTTTCCATTTTGCCCCAAAGGATTCTACCCCTGGGGCCGTATTCATCAATGGTTTACCCGAGGTAAGTGTAAAGTTCTCCGAATCCGGCACTTATCCGGTGTTCACACGCTTACTTACTCGGAATTTTCGGGTGTAAATCCAGGTAAAATTCACCCGACGTATGGAGCCGGGTAAATTTTACTCCATGTTGGCTGCGGCTGCACTCATTGCGGAAACAGCAATGGAGCGCAATATCTTCATGGGTAATTTGAACTACTCGTTTCCTTATAAGCTATGTTAGCCTTTTTACGACTCATTCGATGAGTTTCTTTTCATAAACAGAAAGCTATTTAATTTTTGCCTGCGCGTTCTCATAGGATTTTGTTGTTAGTCGTGAAAAAGCGGTGGACTTTCTTTCCTTCTGTCCACTTGATTTCTTCACCAAGTTTTGAATGCATCAGAACTCGCGCGATTTTTCTCCGAAATCTAACTGAGTTAGGTTACATTGTGCTGATGCAAAAGTATAGTCTCAACTCTTTGCCTCCAACTTCTGCTTTTTTCTTCGAATTTTGAAAAAAAATTTGTGCTCCACTATGCGCAGTGTAATGCATTTCAAAAAAAAATTTCCAGCAGTATACGACAGAGGGAGAGCTGCATTTCTAATGCAGTAATTCATTCTGCCGAATAAACTAAGGGGTTTAACTTTTTTCTCTACAATTAAATGAAAAAAATCCTTTGCTCTAATTACCGTCTCTTTGTATTACGCTGAAAAGGGCATATTTATCGATGGCTGATCGGTTAACATTTCCAGAAAATTTTCCGAATTTCCCTCCGGAGCTCGTGAACCACCAAGAGTAGCTGAGAGCTCAAAAAACTTAGACGGAAACAGAATGGCGCTTTAAAACAGTATATCAAGTTTGGTTGAAAACTGCATCGAAAAAAGACAAAAAAAGGTAATGGGAAGCTTTAACTTCAAACTAGTACTCATAGAGGAAAAAATTCTATCAGAGGGTAAAACAACGATTGGAGGAAACCGACGAGTTTCTCTGGAAAAATATCACTAGAAGAATTGGAATAATCATTGATGTTGAACGATCTTAATTTTTATATATGAGGAGCTCCTCTGATGTACTTTAAAGCTTTCTTCGAAAGCCCAGGCACTTTTCTCTAGCCTCCTTGAATCAGAAAAAAGAGTGAATCGGCGAAGGAATTTCAAATTGACGACGCCTATTCAGTGTTTCGATAAGTGCACACTCTACACTTGTTGCGTGGGATCTTACCGGGGTAATTAAGTGTATGATGAATGCCGTTTCGCGATGAGTAAGTAATCGGCTCCGGGTAAGGTAAAAGTAAAGTAAGATTCACCCAGCATTTCAATGATGAATACGGCCCCTGGCCCTTCTTGAATTTTCGTTTTCAACATTACGACACTAAGCTCCTGACCTTGTCTAAACCGAAATCTTATCCCGAAATGAGGAGCACTTAAGCTGTACCACTAATGAGACTTGGATAGGCAGTGCGCGCTCTAGAAACTTTTATACCCTTCCGCTCTTGCCGCGCGTGTGTGCCACGCGTGCGGTCATGACTATGAAGGAATTCCAAGAACACATTTCAGGAGCATCGGTGTACACCGAAATAGAACGGTTACTATGGCCTATGTTCCGGACCATTTGGCGATATTGCCAGACGGGTTCCGATTTTCGCGAAACCATTCAGAAGAGCTGCATATGTACTATTTGACACGGACTTTGACGGTAAAAGTGGTACCAAATAGAAATTAGGGTCAAGCAGCCATCGTTCGTCTATCCTGGAGTGGTAGTAAACTAGCCAGAACTGGGAGTTTGCAACCGTGATCATGTCGCAATAATCGGGAGGAATTGATGCTCGAGACATTGATGTAACCTTCAACCTAATTGGCATCTGTCTCATAATAATTGTTTGCAAAACTAGCCGCCGATGGAGATGAACTCGTGAACCACTATTCAATAACAGCGACACATCGCTCTGCACCATATATCGATAAAGGGTAGGTACAAGAAGTGGTTGACATCTCAAACCATTGCACACGATTGTGCAAAACTGTGTGTACGGGGGGGGGCGATCCCATCACCTCGCGGAAGGCAACAGCGCGACATTGCGCTGCGCCACGCAACCACGAGGTCAGAGACCATCGAGAGGCTTTCTAAGGCTATTGAAACTTGTGTCTTACATTTACGATTAACACATTCTCGACAGGGATATCAGCTGTGATCCTGATAACAGCAAAAATAATAGTTTTCAACGATAGTGCAATCGTTTTCTCCCGTGTTCACTAAACGTTTTAACCATCCTGAAAAGCACACTTCCTCCTAAGAGATGGTAGCCGTGTTTTTGTTGATTGCTTCGTGAAGTAGATTACTTTCCCTCTTACTGCTCTTTGTTTGTGTACCTCTCGTGATATGTGTTCCGGATTTTTCTTTTCATTCTACACTAGCTAGAGTTGCGAATTCAAGAAGAACTGGCCCATAAATCTGTCAGAGGAATAGCTGTACGGGAACCCGCTGGAGGATAGGATTCAAAATTAAGATTTTCCATGAAAAATTATATTTGGATATTCCCGGTTTTTTTTTCGACTTTGTATGTTTTTCTGCAGTTTGATACTAACTTTTGCCATGACATCCTACTTTTTTAAAGTATGATTGATAATTTCCTCATAAACACAGTCAAAAATAGTGCAACTTTTTCCTCTTCCCGGTTTTCGCATCCACCACATGAGGTCGGGATCATACTTACCCCGACGAGCGACGCGACTCAATGTTTACCATCAGTATCAACCGAAAATCTAATATGCGTGATATGCACAGTCGCCGACGTCGATCGCGGAAAGTATGATCCCGGCCTCAGGACATGGAGACGGAATCGAGTAATTGTTTGAATAATATTCGACTGATTCTAATATTCGATTCATTGAGGAAATCATTTCAAGTGTTTTTCCAATATTCGGTTCATTCGGCATTTCCAACTTATTGGTTTTCCAAATACCTGTCCTATTCATAGTCGTAGCTATTAATTTTCGAAAATTCGACAAACTAATGACATTCGAATATACATATAGTAGCAGGGAAAAATTTCTACCAGCATTGGTGAACTATTTGGAAATTATTCAAAAATTCACAAGGGCATTGATACGAAAATTCCAAATACTCATTCGAATCGAGTATGAGACAAGATATCTAGTTTTCTCATTCGTTCAGGGAGATTCAATAGTCCTTACTTGACAGGTCGAAAAGGCGATCGCCAATATTCGAGACGTACAGAATCTAACAGACTAGGCATTCGACGCTAAGTTTGCAATGAATGAGTTATACGAGTATAGCATTTTAAGACCACCTCGAATGAGTGAATAATTGTCACAATTTCTTCCGAAAATTCATGGATTAATGATTTTCAATGATTTTTTCGTACATCGCGAATGATTTAACAAATTCGGGTGAGACCACTTGAATGTTCCAAATGGATGAATAAACTCGAGAACATTTCTTCCACTCGATTCGAATTATTCGCAAATATCTCATAGGTATCCATGTAAGTTTTCAAATTGTTTCCGAACGCTTGACTGCAACTGTTGTACAGCTTTTTCGGCCCTTGGACGTTGGAATGTTATGCCTTGCAGTTGGTCGAGTTATACAAATCCTTCTACGACTCTAAGAACGGATATTTGAAACACGGAATAACACACAATGCCGAATGAATATCGAGTTCTGAAAAAAAAATTGATTTTCTCCATCCAACGTATTGAATATTTATGTTTTTCAAATTTATTTGAATAATTACAAAAACAGCAGAATCACGAAAGAAATCGGTACCAGACACATAAACGCAGACGAAAAAATCCAAGGTCGTCTCAAAATCCGAAAAATGGAGCTTTGAAATTTATCTTTCAGTGGATTTTAATTAATCCCACTATTCTTCTTACAGCTTTCTCGGCCAGTGCCACCTAACTTCGCAGTAATCATTTGAGCCAAAAAGATTAAGAAGAAAAATCGTGAACATAAAGAGATGGACAAAAACAGAATCATCAAAAGAGAGCAGTCAGCTGGATTGCCAATCGTTTATCAATCAACAGAAGGCAATACTCACTATTGATCCCGCTATCACTGCACATCACTAATGGTGCGCCTAGTCGTGTGGGAATTGACGTATATTTGGACCGTTCTTGGTCCATTTACGGCATCGGTGATAATGGACGGGGAACTGGGAGTTGGCGGGTTCCAGTAAAAAGTCCTCGAGATGACTTTTTGCTCTAACCCACCATCGTCGTCCAGCGCACTCCTCGATAGGCGCTGTGTCTTGTCGCTGGCCTGTGGAGAACGCTGATTACTTGGCGAACGTCAATGTTCGCGATCGAGGGTTTTCTAACGGATCACATCATTGTTAACGGGTAGTAACATTGAAGTTTAGTTCTAGGATTTTCACAGAAACTTATTTTGGCCTTAAACATTAAAACACTGTTTTTTTTGTCCTGACTAATAATCTCATAATTAACATCGATGTTAAAGGTCTTAGTTAACATCATAGTTTGGCTGGTTTACTACCACCCCTGATTTCTTTCGATATTTTCGCAGCAACGGAACTGTCGCGATTAACACAAATATATAGTGTTTCAGCTTTCATTTACCAGCATTATTTCATCTCTAATTTTTCTAACATATTTTGCAGCTGAAGATGGGATTTCACTTCGTATTGAACGATGAGTTGTTGCAATAGATTTTTTTTGCCGTACAATCTAAGTGTTTATTTCGGCCCTAGTTACTATTCTTACTTTAACGAGAGATAGTTCTGTTTCAAAGTCTTTTTCAATGTTTTTTTTTCGGTTTTTACTCCTTATAGTTCAATAAGTCGTTGCAGAAGTGATTTTACACCCAGTTGAATGACTGTTTTAGTACCTACTCTATAGTGAATGATATACATTTACTAAATTGCTTTCTATATAAAATGGGTGAGTGTTTTGGCATTCCTAGTTTTACAACGCAGTTTCATATCGACGTTCAATTCCAAGTTACTAACAGAAATCAGAAGCAAAAACTGATTCATCCTTCATTTCATGAATCACTCGCTAAGTACTAATGGAACTCTCAAAATAGTTGTTAATTTATTTCAAAGAGAAGAGATTGTTAAATTAGCGTGTCAATGAAGTAGAGAGTTTACCAGCTACAAATTCAATTCTTAGTTTAGTGATCCTTTTATATATGCACAAGGATCCTAAAGATTCCTTTGACAAAGCTTCGTGAATGCTACAGCCAGGCGAATGCGCTCCGGTGATAGCGGTGTGCGGACGAGCTACTACCACAGCCTCCGCCCTCTGCGTCTCTGCCTCGCTCCAGCTCCAACCGGCCTAAACGTCCGCCATCCCTGATCAATTGGCATCTCCCGATGGAACATCAAATCCTGGTTCTTTTAGACCAAACACTATCCCACAAGTGTGCGCATGCATACCAGATCTTAGAACGCGAAAATCGCACCGAAATCACACTTTGCTTCCTCAGACCATTAATCTTTCACAACAGGACGTGAAGCTTTCCATCCAGGTTACTGTGCTTATCTAGGTCAAATTCCGGTCCGCAATTGCGTCTCGACACGCTTTGCGGCCGCGCGCTTTCGAGTCGAAAGAGTTCCAGCGCCGCAGCTGCCGATCTGTTGACTCTAGGTGGGTTTTAGAAACTTGAAATTAAACAAAATTAATGAAAACTGTATAAAAAAGTCATATCGAGTCGGCTTTGGAGCTGGAAACTCGATTGACTCGAGCGCGTGCCGCCGCAAAGCGTGTCGAGACGCAATTGCGGACCGGAATTTGGCCCAGATAAGCACAGTACTATGCATCCAACCAGTGTTCGGATTCACTTTGGCTCCTCGAATCATTGTTGTTTCATGGCTGGACGTGAAGCTACAATACTGCCGCTATCCAAGGGAAAAAAGGGCGAAATTGGCAAAGTGGGCAACTTAAACGTCTTTCGACCACAACACGCCTCAAAGTGCTCCGCTTTCAATTTCGAAAGGACCAAAATATTCACCGTGCCACAGCCTATCTAACTATATGAGGCAGAATTGGGATCCACTTATGGAAACGCTCTTTCAAGATGGAGTTAGTTATGAAATTTATAATGTTATCACAAGATACCGAGCTCATTCGGTCAAAAACAACCTTACGCGATCACTAGCATGGTTAAAATGTATTCCGCCTTAAAAAATAATGTCACTCTCAAATTCCGCAAAATATTTTCACATGATTGACTAGATCACGACATGCTGTATATTTCGGCGTTTTCGAATTTAGAAACGGAGCAATTTGAGGGGAGTTCTGGTCGAAAGACGCTTTAGTTGCCCACTTTGCCCATTTCGAACATTTTTTCCCTAGGATAGCGGCAGTATTATATTATTCGGGATACTAGACATCGGACCGTTGTTCGGATTCGATTTGGCTTCGAACAATCACTATATCAAGGCAGGACGCGAAGCCCTAATTCAAAAATAATAAATATTGCACCAGCGTGCGGGCTCAGTCTGGCCCCTTCCACATGACGAGAAACTCATTACTATGCTTAACGGCACAGGTGTGGTGATACTCCAAGCTACTCGAATCACAACTGAAATCTCGTCACTTGGTTCAAAAATTTCCCACCAATGAGGAGGACATTTTTTTTAGAGATCACGCAATTTCTAAAGTTTCGCGTAGCTTCAAAAACCATTCTAAACCCAGCATGTGTGGAAAAATTGAACTTCAACCGATTTCAGAACTTTTGTGTGGATAATTGGAGCTATCAAAAGTGTTCGGGAAGACTGAGTAACCTCAAATTGAGGTATTACGTGTAATATTCAATGAACATCACCGGGTTGCTATTTCGTAACACCTCTGCACAGAGCGAATGTTTTCCTTCATCCTTAAGAGCTGCGACTCCGCATTTGGATCTGCTAACATAATGGCCGGGCCATATAATTGGATTTTACCCTTGAGCTTGGACTATGCCCTTAATGGTTTATCTAGCTCACATACTTTTATTTTTGACCGTTCTCCAGACGAAAACCAGCATGCTTACTCTGACTTCGCAATGTCAAAACTGTTTGCGGTAAGACGCGTTTCTACACCCGGACGAGAGAGAAAATCTCACGCAGTGAAGCAGCGGAGGACTCGGATGAGGTCAAGCATAAAGATAACTCAGAGCATAGACTTTCCGAGTAGTTCTCACAAAAATTTGGATGAGGAACGACAACAACAAACTATCCTAAAAAAGAAACATTATCGGATACCATATCGACAATGAATATCAACTGGAAGGATTATTCTCACTTTTTTACTTCCTCTTATATTTCAATTCTGTGTTATCCATTTTTCAGCTAGCGAAAAACATTCTCTACCCTTCTAAAACTCTAGAATTTTGCATAAACTTCTCGCAACCACGCAACAGTGCTGAACTATATGATGCTTGAAGCCACTAGTCGTTTTTCAGTTAACGCAGAAAGTTCAATCAAGCAAAGCTATAACTTTGTCTCTCTTGATTCTCTCTTAATAAGGGCAACGGATAAGGACCGACAGGACAGTTGTTTACACAATTTCAAAATTCGTAATCTGGAAAACGAAACAACCATTTCTATTCCGGGACGGAAGGTCGAGAGCTATCGGGAATCGGGAAACCATGGGAACTGTTGGGCCGAGATCATACTTCCAGCGATGCGCGATGTCTGCCTTCATTATCAACCAAAAACCAATCTGCACTGTCGCTGCGGCAAGTCGCGGGAAGTATTTCCCCGGCACCATACCCGATTCGTGAAGGAACTCTCGAACAGAGTTGCCATTAACTCCATGCTGGGAGTCACACCTCCGAAGATCAGCGATACCGAGATAGAACTTGGCAGACGTGCCAGGTGCACCCTTGCATCGTTACGCTGTGGACACTCCCCATGCTGATGGCATAGCTGCATATGATCAATGACAGCAAACCTGACGAGTTCCCGGATTGCGGTAGTCAAGTGCATGCCACTGCGCACCTGTTCAGTTGCCCGATGAGACCGACTACATTAACGACAATGGATCCGAGGACGAACCTTACGCTAGTGGCCGAGTTTCTAAACCTGTGACAGAACCCCTCTCTGTGGCTGCAATGAAGATGTCCCCGGCTAAAATCTCGAGGTTCTTTCTATCCTCGTCACGTTGGCGGCGTGTTTCGGCACGATGAAATACAGAAGCCTAAACTACCGGAAATCGGGATTTCGCTCATCCCTGCTTCAAACCCTCAATCCGCAGTCGCCTGCCACATCTTCTAACCCTTATCTAGAAGCAGACAGTCCAATACGCCAAAGAGAAAAAACATCAGAAGTCTGAAATCAGAAGCCATAGCCTACGATAACCCGCACTTCTCTCTCTACTTCTGTACAATTTCGACGGTGGCCGCACCACGATACATAACGGCGAAAGTGTACAGGACGCAATATGCAACAAAGAGGGTGATCCCCCACGATCCATACCGGCGGAAGTTTAATGGACTCCATATGCAACAGGCAGGGTGGTCCCACCAAGATCCATAACGGCGAAAGCTTAAAGGACTCAATATGCAACAGGTAGGGTAGTCCCACAACGATCCATAACTATCAAAGTACAAAGGGCTTTGTATGCAACAAGTAGGGTTGTCCCAACACGATCCTAATGGGGTGGTGGCCATCGTGTATCAACACCCCTGAGGAGGCGAGAGAAACAGGGGAAAAGCGGACTCCGGATTGGACGCAACGCGGGGCTAGCCCGTGTTGCTTCCAATCAGGAACCTCGCTCCTCCCCCGTTTCTCCCGCCTCCTCGGGGGTGTTGATACACGATGGCCACCACCCATCCTAATGCTGTGCGCGCTCCTCCTAAACTTAACACACTTTCCGCTACCTTCTCCGTGTATTGTTTAAACAATAAGGCCTCTTTCAGAGTTCGATCGCTGTGCGACGCGATGAAATGATAACCATGAGCAATAATCGAGATCGCGTCGCACTTCGATCTGCATTTAGAACATGCCATCACGTCGCACTGCGATGGAACCCTGAAAGAGGCCTAACGCGCTCTGACTGATGGTGTCGAAAATTGTCTCAGATTCAAAAGCCTGGCCTGACGTTGCTCGGACGTGAGTCGGACGTCGGACACAAAACGGTCAGACACACCACCACGCCGCTTATTATGTGTAAGGATTTGATGAGCGCGGACTAACATCATGCATTTTCGAAACAGGTCAATCAGAATGAATATGAGAACGGAATCCGGCATCATAACATGCAAAAAATGGATGAATCGCGAAGACTTAAAATACATCTTCAATACCACCCTTCTGCTTTCAGAACATCGCTAACTTTCAACTTGAAACCTTCAGATGATCCCGCACTAACCACTGAAACCGGCAACCTATTACATAAGGAAATGAACCTTTGCGAAAAACAGTTTCTAAATTTGCTCAAACGCGTTTTCTTATTAGAACCCTGAAACAGCGACCACGACGACGCCTAGTAGTCGCAGATTTCCTGAACAAGAGCTCAAAAGCTACACCAAGTTTACCTTTCGAAATCTTGTATACCAGGTCATACACCATCAATTTCCTCCGCATTTCAAAAGTATTAGAATTGAGGTAGATTAGGTGTTCCTTATATGGGATGTAGAATAGGCCAACGCGAAAGAAAATGTACTCGGTATTTTTTTT
Organism: Aplectana chamaeleonis; assembly: GCA_029168955.1. Taxonomy (NCBI): domain Eukaryota; kingdom Metazoa; phylum Nematoda; class Chromadorea; order Rhabditida; family Cosmocercidae; genus Aplectana; species Aplectana chamaeleonis. The sequence continues at coordinate 6,662,417 of JAPDOI010000004.1, read as the reverse complement.
TCTGATTTTGTTCTATCTGATTTGCCAAACCACGAGATGCAGGGGGCCATATGGGCGCGCAGTACTCAAGTAGTGAGCGAACGAAAGCCGTGTATAAACGGAATGGAGCTTTTCTATTTCTCGTCGTGAAAGCTCGCAGTATAAAGTTAGCACGGCATTTTGCGGCATTCGTTATCGTCTTTAAGTATGCGTCAAAAGCTAGGAAACCATCATAGGTGAGCTCGAGATCCTTCACCGTTCCCGGTTCTGGGATAGTTAGTCCATCAATCATGAACAGCTGGCAAAAAGCACTTTTCGCTAGCTGCAGAACAACTTGTGGTATTCGGTGGTTGAAGCGAGACCAAGATTGTTGAAATCCCTTTGTTTGGCTGACGTTTCCGCGATTTTCGCCTTTTTCGGAGCCTGGAAAAACCGAATTAGGTTCCAACAAACTACCCTCCCAAACCCTATTTCATTCTACAGAGGATTCACGCGGAAGGGAACCAAACGAACGGAAGTCACAGATTATACCAACCTTTGAAGCGGACCAAGAGGTCTGACAGCCTCAGATGGAAGTTGTTAGGCGACTGACTAGTAAGAACCCTCAGAATCACCCTCGAAGACCTGGGACCGCCCACTTCAGACTCGCCCTCAGATTATGACCGGTGGGTCAGAATCCGCACAGGTCAACGTACGGCGCCAACTGCTGAGTCACCGCAACACAATCGTCCTTTCGGTTTATTTTGGGTGTTTTTGCGGCAATCCAAGGGCTTCAAGAGTTTTGCGCGCTGAGATTTCGCTTTCACGTGCCAAGATCGTAACAGCGACTGAAACGCATTTGTTATCGTCACTGCGCACCCTGTGTTCCCCAAGCGGAGTAGACCATTTAGACTTGTTCAGTCCGTCCATTTGCTCCTTAATCCTGACACACAGCGGTCTTCCAGTCTCCCCTATATAATCCTCCCCCACACAGACGACAATTTATGCGATATACCACTCCAGAGGCCATGCAGTCACCCTCCTTACCAAGTTGGCTAATTACACAGGAGGGAGTAAGGCAGACGCTGTCCTACAAGAGATTGGGAATTAATCGCCCCCTAAGGTTGGCAGGAGGGATTTCGACAACGGAGACCATTTCTTAAAGATCAGCCCTACGGATACAGGCCCTGATCGCTGAACTGAGGTGGTCCGAGACGAAGGGAACGTGGAACGCTACTTTCGTTCTTTCCTCCTCGCGAACAGCTGAGAGGGCGGTTCGTCGTGGACGTCCCGTATGGCGACCACCTATCAATCGATAACCGTTCTCGAATGCTATGCGGCGGGATAGATTTGCAGAAACACTCTTCTGCTCGCTATCCGAAGAGACTGCAAGGGCAGTACGAAACATTGCCAACAACTGCATGCTAAGTTTTCCATGGGTGGGCCGAGGTAAAATGAGTTATGGTGTTTTTATTTGCTGGTTTCCTGTGCCACCTAGTTTTTACTAACCCTTGGGAAAGTTGAACCTTAACGTTCAGGAAAGAAAGCCAACTATCTGTAGGTGCTTCACGAGTAAAGTTTATGTTTTCGGATTGCTGATTCGGAACAAGTGTCCATCTCTAATTGAGTAGAACACACGATAAAACAGTCGTCAATGTACCTGCAGTAGATCGGCGGCCTGCGACCCAGTACGGGCTCCTCGATCTTTGACATAAATGCCACAGCGAGTACTGGGGCAAGACGCTGACCCATCGCCAGCCCTCTGACCTGTTTGTAGTAGTTCCCAGACCATCTGAAAGTGTTTTTTTCTGAAAAAACATTTTAGAAAGCTATCCAGTAGATACATGATTTGTGAAATGGTGAGCCCAAACAAGTTTATTTTAGCCTGATGCTGGGTAAGGATTTCAAAAACAGCTTGCAGAGCACCTTCGTTAGAGACGTTGGTATACAGAGATGTTACATCAAAGGACCCCATAACGTACTCCTCCTCCAGTGTTGCGTCCCGCAATTCTCATAGGAATTAATTAGTAGTATTACGAAGGTGAGCAGGGAAGAATTTGAGTAATTGGATGAGAACCAAGTTCAGCAACCAAGAAACCCTATCAGTAGGTCCAACCACGCTACTTATGTACTATGTGTCGAACTTTAAAACAAGATGGGTCAGCACTGGATAACCCGTCTTGCGGAAGTTTACGAGTTTTTATGAGGACACAGAGGACAGGGCAAGTGGGTAGATCGCATTTTAACCTGACCACCACGCTTCTAGGCAGACTCGCTGATTGCGCCGTCTCACTCCACCTTTTGTTTAACTGCCTATATTGCTTTGCAAACTCCTTCTCAGTGGTAAGGCTATAGACAGTGGTATCCTGGAGGTGCAAGCGTGTTATTTCCTTGTCTAGATCTTGCGGCAGAACCACGAAATCGCCGCATTTGTCGCTAATACTGATTTTTATAGCCCCTGCAGCCGATAAATCGCAAATTTTCTGCAGTCCTCGCTTTTGCGCCACCGACAGGTTGGACGACTCGCGTTTCGCAGCGCAAGAACGCAGTACGCCAAGGAGTGAGCTAGAAAACATCATGAATTTTGCATCTACGGTACTATTTGGTTCCTGAACTCTGAGAATGAGAAAAGTAGCAGGAAAAGGCGGGGGCGGTATCGCAGTGCCACTGTTGGAGTTTATACCAGTACCAAGCGCATCGATTTTAGCCTTATGGCGCAGCCGATCATGCAATGATTGGAGGTCGCCAACGATCTTACGCAACGTGATAGAACTCAAAGTACCACTGGGCGCGAAATTAGGGCCCATATTCAAAACAGATAGAGCGTCGCTGGACAGTGCTACGTGACCAATTAGTGTGACCCTCGGGCAACCAGTCAAGTCGCTATTTTCTCCACCGTCGAGGCTGTGAATGGAAATTGGGTTGATAACTATTAATTGGAATCTATGACAACGTTCATGATCCACTAGCCTGGAGAACTTCTCCCGTAGTCTTACTTTGGAGCTAGAGCGTATAGAATCAAAGATTTGCTTCCATTCACCTACTATTCTTCTCCAAAGGTTACCCGGCACGTAATTTTCACATGATAAATCTTTTGAAACACATTTCTGCAACAATGAATACAAATGATCTCTCTTAACACTTATCGATGTCTTCAAAAAATGCATGTGAATTGCATGAAGTCGCCGTTGGTCCCTCTGCTTGCCGCTTGCCTCGAGTAGGTGCTGTTGAAATTAGGAATCACACCATAGCTTCTGCATCGGCGGAGATAGTAGATGGCCTGTTTTGTTACTGTGATCTTCTTCATCAAAGTCAAGGCTTCCATAACGAGTCGGCTACAGGTTGCTGGTACACCTCGTAGAATTGTCCACGTGCGACTGTCCATAAATCTTGGCATGTTGATTGACACTTGTGGTATTCGGTGGTTGAAGCGAGACCAAGATTGTTAAAACCTCTTTATTTGGCTGACGTTTCGGCGATTTTCACCTTCTTCGTAGCCTGGAAAAACCGATTTAGAATCCAAGCAGCTACCCTCCCAATCCCGATTTCATTCTACAGAAAAGGATTCTCATGGAAGTGAACCAAAAGAACCGAAGTCATGGAATATACAACTGTTTTTTTCTCGCAAGAAATATTTAAACCCCAAGTTTTGGACCACTGCGATAGTGCATCTAAAGAAAGCTGAAGCGCATTTGGAGAATACATTTGGAGCACACCTGAGAAGGTCTCATACGATTCAGATAATATGTCGTTGATAATACCTGATTGCCTCCGTTCAGACAGAAAAGATATCAAAAACTTCAGTAAAGAGCCAGCAACACCAAAGGTTTCAAGTTTTGTAAAAAGCAACTGTAAAGGAATTGAATTAAAAGCCTTAGTGAAATCAACATGGGCCACCAACCCCGATTTTCCTTTGTTCACTTCGTTTTGCCAGAGGGGTAATGTAGAAATCAGAGCCCCCAATGTAGACCTACTGCTTAAAAACCCATGTTGAAATGGGCTAATGAGTTGATTTCGCAGCCCTCGCCTTTATTTCCTAATTCTGGCACAAACGATTCTCTCCATAACTTGGCTTACTCTGGAAGTCAAACAAATTGGCCTCTAGTTCGTGAAGTCCCTTTTCTTGCCTTTCTTATGTATTATAGTTGTTATCCGGATCATTTCAAATAATCGCAAACACGAATTTTTCTGCTCTCTTTGGAACTTGATAGCATACATTATGTAATTTCTGAAAATTTAGCTTCCTGGCAAAAGTTACGAGTTGGCAAGGATAAAAAAAGTTTTAAAAATGTCTTGAAATATCTTAAAAAATTATTTGGCGTAAAATAGCCTCGAAAAATAAAGAAGCTACGAAATCAAGTGAAATAACCAAAAATGTGATTTGGTGGTCGATCATTTCACAAGCTTCTCCGTTAAATTTATCAAAACGAAATCAAGCACGACATGGAATGGAGCCTTGCGTTCACCTAGCTTGACCTATGCTTATTCCCTTATTACAGCTTTCAAAAATGGATTAATGTTTCCGTTGCGCGCTTGATTTCGTTTTGATAAGTTTAACGGAGAAGATGGCTGTTTTACGCCAAATCATTTTTTAAGATATTTCAAGACATTTTTAAAACTTTTTTTTATCCTTACCAAATCGTTACTTTTGCCAGGAAGCTAAATTTTCAGAAGTTTCACATATTTTTCCCGAAGGTTCCCTTTCTGAATTCAATTTTGCTCAACGATTTCCATTTCGGAATGATGAAACATCTAACAACGAGATTGTCGAATGAGTACAATTTTTGAAACTTATTACCCAAAACTATGAAAAATACCACTCATTGCCGCATTTTGTGCAACATGGGAAAAATCGATATCATTGATCGATAATGTTCGGTTTTGCATGATGAGAAGAATTTCCCAAACAAGTGACTTAGAGCCATCAACAATCGAAAATCATTGCGGCGTTTTGTGCAAAAGGCGAAAAAATCAATATTGTTGATCGGTATTTATCGATAATGACTGATGGAGCAAAATTCTCCAACCAACAAATTGGCTGCAGATTCACCCACACACCCCGGTCTCCATAGCCGTAGCAGAAGAAAGGAGTTTTCGTGCTCCACGGCTAATTTAGTATGTAAACCCACGATTTCGAGGTACCCTTCAAAGTTAAGGTATCAAGTTTAAATTGGAAAAGAGCTACCTGCATCTTTTTCCAGCCTCCTGTCCAAAAATGAGCTCCCTAGCTAAATTTTAAGTGTACCAACAAGATCGTGTACGCCGTCTGAAAAAAAGTAGATTAACAACAAAAAAGCGCGGTCTTTCAATTTTTACTCGAAAACCAGTGAGCCGTTTTAAACCATTTCTGGGTACATAAACCAACTTTTTGAGCTCTTTTTAATGTAATTTAGCTCTAATTTCAACGTTCACTCTCAACTGAGATTTCAAAAAAGGGGTTGCGCGCGGAGCCGATTCAAAACCAAATCTGGTGCGCGCTTCGCGCGCACCACAATTTTTAGTTGAAACTCGATCTATATGGCATGCGAGTGCGAATTTCCTCGTGGGTTACAGTTTGTCTTACGAGAGATTCCAATTTATCCGGTTATACGAATTATCCGAATGATTTTGCGGAAACTTAGAATTTCGATAACCCAATGCTTTTAAGTTGGTGGCAAGTTAGCATTGTATGAATGCTACAATAGGGTTCATTTGATAGACCATCTTTAATTTGACCTTCAAGCTGAAATTGATAAGAGAATACGGTTTTTGTAATTATCCGAAATTTTTTGGATAACATGTATATTATGTATTGGTTTAACCCACCCTAAGGGCCATATATCAGGAATATCGCCTTTGAGTAATAATTTGTTTAATAAAGTTGTCAATGCTGGCGTAAGGCCAAGAGCAGCCTTCCTCAGGAAAATGTAGGGCAATCCATCTGGAGATGTTGATGCACGGAATGGCAACTTACAAAGGATGCGGTAAACATTCTCGCAATTGATATCTATTCAGTCTAGCTTGAGATAAGAACTAAACGAAAGAGGAACGGCTACTAACGGTTTCGGAAAATTAAAAGACTTGAAATATTTGGCGAAAACCTCAGCTTTCTCTTGATCTGAAGAACATGGTTTGTTGTCATGGGCAATGATTGGGCCTATATCAGATGACTCATTTAGTCTTACCTTACAATATTTCTAGAATTTCCTAGGATTTTTTGAACAAGCTATCTTATCCTCATGTTTTATCTTCAGTTGAGCAAATTTCTTTTTGAGTTCTCTTGATGCCTTTACATAACGATGACTACTGACGGAGTAGCCAGCGTTCAGAAGTGTTGACATTCGTCTTTTCAAAACAACGACTTGGCTGTTTTCATGAGCTGGAGATGATTTTTCTGAAAGAGATGGGGTAAATTTGTTCATAAGGTCCAGGCAGAAGCCAGAAAATACTTCATAGAACTCACTGACTGTCTCGAATGAATCAAGACCTATTTTCCAGTCAATAATAAGGAGCTGCTCGCAGATAGAATCGTAGTCTCAACGATTAGAATCTCTTCTAGCTTGTGCTGTTTGAGGATTCGAATGGTTTAGGGATAATAGAGAGAAATAAACATCAGCATGATCAGACGTACAGAAAGGTGGACGTACCAATCAGGGGTGTGCACTTTCCGTTTACCGATTTACCGATTTTCCGGATTTACCGGTGTTTTTCGGTGAATTTTGATTTACCGAATTACCGAGTTTTTCTCGAAATTTACCGAAATTTTCACCAAAAAGGAAAACTGGGTGTTTTTTGCCCAATCAGCCTACTTCTTACTCGTATTTCACGGGTTTGCTGATGTTACCGCACGCCTTTGGAGCTATGTATATTCATCTTCATCTTTCTTTTTGTGACTTTTTTTTTCGAACCTTTGGCTTACCTTTTTAATGTTCGAACGATCTTTTTACCTTTTGTGTCACGTGCTTCTCATCGAGATTCTTTGACTTACTTGACTTAATCGGTTGGCTTTCGCCTGACGCGGTCATTCCGCGTCTTCACCGAGGTGTGCCGTCCTAGTAGTCAGCCATGTCCATTTTTCACGGTCTTCAGCCACAATTTGAACACATTCCATCCAGCTGTCACTATTCCATTTCCTGCGAAACGAAACATCGCGCCTGAACTGTCTTTCGATGCCGAGTGACTTCAAATCCTCTTTAACCACATCCGTCCAGAACTTTCGCCTACGCCCAGGTGGCCGTTTCTAGACAGGATTTGGAAGCATTCTTAAAGCGTGTTGTACATGACGATCCGGCGTTCTTCTTAGTATATGCCCGAGCAGTCGAAGTCGACTTTCCATTGCTGCTCGAGATGGCGTTGGGAGATGCTGGCACCTCCCTCGTGTTAAGCGTTGATGTACTGCGTCGATTTCCTTGTAAAGAGCTTCGTTATGGCACACACGCGGCCAGAAATATCCAAGCAAACGCCTAAAAAGCTTCCTCTCCGTGCAATCCAACCTTTCCATCTGCGTCTTCGGTGCTGCCCACGTCTCCGATCCGTACATCATGATAGGGCGAATAGCGGATAAGTAGACGCGCAAGTTGACTTCCTTCGCGGCGATGGTAGACCACAAACACTTGGTTAGAGAATTGAATGCAGACGTAGCTTTCGCACATCGTTGTCGGATATCGGGCCTCCTAAACAGACAGCAGCGACCGTTTATCCACATCGTTTTCAGCACTGTATACGCAGGAAGTTGGCAAGTTGAAACTTGTTGAAACTCGTAGAGCATTCCCACTGGCAAAACAATGAGATGGAATACGTATGGATAAACAGTCGCTGCTACCTGTTTAGGTTTTCTCGTCGAATATCCGCTGCATAACTACCATCGTTCTTCAGCAAACAGCCCAAATAACAGAAATGATCCACCAGTTCGATACGTTGTCCGTCCACACAAACTCCCGTTGAAGGCCTCTGAGAGACCCACATCTGCTTGCATTTGTCGGGACGAAGACGAAGTCCATAGGCTGCGGCATACTTCGAAACGAGGTTCTACTCCGAAAAATACATATTTCAATCAGAAATTTTATTCAGAAAAGCTTTGCAACAGAAGCAGATAATTAAGGAGCTGGAAAAATTCCTTTCGGAGCCCCCGGACACAACATTAAATCCACTGCAGTTCTGGAACGACTCCGTTGTAAAACCATCCTACCCGCGTCTTTCCTCACTCACCAATAAGTACTTTAGCGCGCCTCTTGGCACAGTTGAGGCGGAAAGGATGTTTTTCTCAGCTGGCGTGGTTTTGAGTGACTACAGAAAGGCCTCGACGGCAGAAAATTTTGAAATGTTACTTTTTCTCAAAATCAACGTCCTGCTGATCAGATTCAGCCTTTGAGCAAAGTTTAATATGTGAAACTCACTTATTATTTGCCTTATCCTCATGCACTATTGAAAATGATAAATAGATATTATTGATCATTTGTGCTATCGTGTGGGATTGGTACCAAAGTCGAAGTCAGAATTTTATCGAATTTTCCGTTTTTACCGTATTTACCGAAAAAGAAATTCAGTGAAAAGTTTCGGTAAAAAATTTACCGAAAAGTATTTTCCGCACACCCCTGGTACCAATGTATCCGCGATCAGTTAGTTTTTACATTTTCGAAGTGTTAAGGAAGGTTTGACCGGCTAAAACACATCTTTTTCCACAGTAGATTTGAGAATATCGATATGTGAATTCTGGATATCGACATGTGAGTCCCGGATTCGTGTTCAGCACCCTAAATTACCCCTAAAAACGAGTTCTGAGCGAAATTCAACAAACCTTTTTTAGGAACACTCTTGAAGGCATCGATCGCGCTGAACACCACTTTCCATCTTTCATGTTCAATTTCATGATTGAGCCTGGCAATCCAAACCGGTGAAGTTTAGCGCGTCATCGGCCGTCTACATACAGTAGCGGTCATAAATCTATTGACATCGGCTTTTTTCCGAATATCTTTGCTCTAACTGGGGCTATCAATCCCATCTTCTAATATGATATTTTCGATCATAATACCGATATAACGAAGTATGTTGCAGGACTACAATGCTAATATACATCACTGGGGAAGATTATTTGTCATTATTCACAATCTGCGACTTCTTGTCTTCACTTAAACTCGTTCTCTTTCTCCGTCTATTTTGATATTCACATGGTCATTTTTGTATCGTGCAGGATTGGTAGTTCACTAAGAAATAGAAATTTGTCACATAGGGATCAAAGATCTATCATATGAGGTTCTGAAAGGGGTCTGTCATGAGCCGTTCTTGGAAATGTGTTGGCGATCACAACACAGGCCGTTTAAAAAATTTATAGTTAGCACTAGTCATCTATCAAGACAGAAATTCTGAAAAAGACTTCTTGCGATAAGATTAATACTGGATGATATCATAGCACGTACATCAAGCGACATTCTGAGGGTCAACGCCCAAGACATTAGAGGAAATCCCAAGAAATTTTATGAAACACGGATGATTTTGTGTGTTTATTTCCCTGGAGAATTCTTATAGAAGTTTTTCAGGTATCATTCAATACTGCAATACGTCGGCACACTGACTCCGGACTCTTTCCTCGTCGTCCCATGGAATGACTTTTGATGGGAGCAAGGCATCAGACGATTAGGCTAGGGTGGAAGACGGGGCATCTTCACATGACTCCACAACAATGGAAAAAAAAAGTATTTTTCTCAGCTGATTTTGGTGCTACATACGAACTAGGATTAGATTTAGCCGGAAAAACTACTTTTTTCCATTGAAGTGGAGTCAAGTGAAGATGCCCCGTCGTCCACCCTAGCCTAATCGCCTGATGCCTTGCTCCCATCAAAAGCCATTTGATGGGACGACGAGGAAAGAGTTCGAAGTGTGCCGACGTATGGCAGTATTGAGTGATACCTGAGAAACCTCTATAAGAGTTCTCCAGGGAAATAAACTCACAAAATCACCCATGGTTCATTAAATTTCTTGGGACTTCCTCTGATGTCTTGGGCGTTGAGCCTCAGAATGTCGCTTAATGTGCGTGCTATCATATCATCCAGTAATAATCTTATCTCAAGAAGCCTTCCTCAAGATTCTTGTCTTAATAGATAACTAGTGCTAACCTTTTAAAGTTTTTGAACGGCCTGTATTGTGATTACCAACACTGTTCCAAGAACTGCTCCTGATCGACCCTTTTCAGAACCTCATATCATAGAATTTTGCCCACTACGCGACAAATTTCTACTTCTTATTGAACGACCAATCCTGTAAGACACAAAAAATATCAAGTAAATATCGAAAACGACGGAGAAAGTGAACGAGTTTCGATAGAGACAAGAAGTCGCAGATTGTGAATATTGACAAATAACCTTCCCCATCGATGTACATTCGCATATTTATTCTGCAATACACTTAATTATATCGGCATTATGACCGAAAATATCATACGAGAAAATAACCTCGATAGCTCTAGTTACAGCAAAGATATTTGGAAAAAAGCCGATGTCCATATATTTATGACCGCCACTGTATTAGCGTCGCTACCTCATCCGCTTTGTCGCTTCGCTATAGCCGGGATCATGCTTCCTGCGACAAGCGACGCCACGCAATGTTTACCATCAATATCGAACAAAAACCGGTATGCCTCAAATGCACTGTCACTGTCGCTGGTCACTGGAAGCATAATCCCGGCTCACATATCTCAACCAATGTCTTGTGTTTCGCCCACTTACCAATACAAAAGAACCGTTATTTCTTCTTTTTAATCGAATTCTATCGTAATTTCTCAATACCAACAACTCCACGCTTTCAATTCTTGCCATGAAATTAATAACATTCCTCAGCCTATGTGCTGTTTCATCGATTTGCGCTAAAACTGAGGCGAGATTCGTCGATAGACAGTATTCACAAAATTGTGCATTCGATGTATCTTGGTCTAGAACTGTATATAGCCAAAACGTGCCTTCTTGAGTAGGAATCCGTAGCCCGCAGTTCTGCCACTAGCTTACCTTGTCTTGGTTTCCACTGAATAGGGCACAAATCTTCGCTGCCCTGAGAAGGCTCCAATGCGCCCGACCTCGATGCTTCCACGAAAACTCATCCTGATTTTTAGATACACAAAGTCTGCCCGAATGAGACTTTCCGCCCACGCCGTCGGCGGGCGTGTCGAGCAGCCGTCACAAAGGCATTTGTCGGGCGAGTCATTGCACAAATCGTGTGAACCTGACGGATATTAATCTATATTCGTCTGATATTTCTGCTAATCGATTCACCCGTTCAAAAATGGCTTCGTGACTGCCGATCAATACGCTCGCGGACCGCTTGAGCAGGCAGTCTCATTCGGAAAGACATTATTCCCTGCTAGTATATTCCCTGCTAGTTAACTTCTGAACTACATTTTTCAGCAAGTATTCGTCAACTCATTTGCTGCTGGCGAGATTGTCGTTCGAAATATCACAGTGAATCGGTTTGTGCCTCCTCACATTCGATTTCGACCGAACAACAACGCAACGATTCAGATGCTTACCCACTCCGGATACGCTCAGGTACTGCGCCTTACTTGTATATCCCAAAATTTGATGAGTAAGGACCATAATTTCTCCTGATTCTTTGCAGGTGTCAGCTGACTGGGAGCTACGATCAGAACTTCTGAGGATACTCCAGCTTCCACTTTCGGGCACAATTCGAATTCAGATGACAGGCCTTATCTCCGAAATCACCATGAAGGTAGGGCGTAACACTAACTTGGTTATTTTCGCAGCGGAAGCTGACTTACTGCGTTTCAACTTTAGAGTGCTACTCCGAAAAGACTGGAGGTGAATGGTTGTGTTGCTCGTATACGAGACCTACGTCTGAACCTTCAAGGAAGCGTTGCGGCAGATATACTTCAGTTGTTCAGAACAAGCATTACAAAGGTTATTCGCAGAAAGCTGGAAGAGGTATTACTTATTCTAGATCGATAAGTAGCCAGTTTAGCACCGTAGCTAAGTTTAGGACTACTGCACCCTCATGGAAGAGTTCTGGATGCCGTGGGTAGAGGCTCAGCTATCGCAGTTTCCGTCCAACCTCACGCTCAGCAGCTCGGATCCTGAGGTTCTTTTCTGCAGCTTCTCCAGCGAGGTATTTTGGACTACATTAAGACAAGGCCACTTTGCAGGTCATCATCGTACAGTCACTGGAATCGGTGGCGATGTCACAAACGCACGTCGACATGCGAATGCGCAGTGATTTGATTTGGGACGGCGATATGCTCGAGAACGAAAATGTCACCATGTACAACAATGGTCGGTGAAAAAAGTTGCATAGCCACTTAAGGGAACCCTTTCGCTCATCTAAGGATGTGCGAAATGATCAGGATTCTAGTCGCCTTTAACTGTACAATTCATGAAATTCTGCCGATTGTATAAGCCTTGAAGCACTAAAACAATTCGCATAAAAATATATGAGAATGATAAATTTCTCATCCACCTCTTTTTAATCTTGTTATACGATGATTAATCTTCGGATAATCGATCTACTCGCTTAAACTCTGAGAAAATTTGCCGCGTCAGTGCCGGCAAAGTACCGCGAGCCTCGACTTTGCCGCGGTAGATCCGCGATAGTACCGCAGCGGTCCCGTGATCAGACGATTTTGTTGAAGTGTCTTGAGCCTCTACATCGCCGCTGTAGGTATACGCAGCGGCTCCGCGTTAGAGCTGCACCGGCTCCGCGAAGATGCAGCAGTGAACCCGCGTGGAGTACGATGCACTATCCTGTGTAGTGAAACGTAGTTGTCGCCGGTTCAATTACCCAAATTTGAGGTACATTCCGTATTTCCATGGGCGCGAGAGCGGCGGTAATCTCTGTTCCTACTAGACAGTTGACGTAATGACCGCAGGTGCTTATTTTTGTTCTTGGGCTTCCCTAGTTGTATAATAGTTCTTGAATAAATTGATATGAAATACTCTTCCGGAGCCGCAGCGGCGATTTCTCTCAGAAAAGCCTTTCCAAACTTCGCGTGTAATGGTTCGTTCCGGAAAACGCCCTGTTTGAAAATTTCGGATAATGGATCGGTTCTGATAATACCGTGTTTTTCGATGAATCGGATCGGATAATTTTGAAGAAAACCTGAACAGGCAGCAGCAACTGTTTATCCATCCGTGTTCTATCTCACTGTTTTGCCAAAGAAGGTGCTCTACGAGTTTCAACAAGTTTCAACTTGCCAACTTCCTGCGTATTCAGTGCGATAAACGATGTGGATAAACGGTTGCTGCTGCCTGTTTAGGAAGCCCCATTGTTTTGTATAAATCCGGCTAACCTTCGCGAAGAAAGCTATGTAGAACTGTGGAGAACAAAACAGTATCCAAATACAATTTTGGATAATTCAGTTCTCAGCAATATCAGGTTTCAAGATTTGCGGCTGCAATCTTCATTTTGAGAAAGCTTGTCGCTAGCATGAAAACCTTGTAATTTTTTAATTTCACCGGGTGGTCATGAAGCAGACGCTTATTCGTCAAAATCAGCAATTTTTTTAGCAACGGAGCAGTAATTTCAGATGCGGATATTCCATCCAAGAGAATGATCACGATATTCGTCGAGGAAGAAACTGTCGAAAACGTTCTCAAAGCTGCACACTATGCTGGATATTTTACGTACGCTCCTATATAGTTTTTTACATGGGGCTTAAGGCAGTCTAGACGGTCATGATGTCGACACGGATTGCACTGAATTCTTTGCGTTACTCATTATGCGATGGCATAAACTCGGTGCAGGGATATGCGCATCGAGTTCGCGCCAACACACAATGAGGAAAGCGAAGTGTCTGTGCGATCTGTGCCGACTGTAAACGGACGTTTATACTTCCGCCGCCGGGCGGCGCTGCTAAGGGCAATCCCATAATATTGATCGTGCCGTACCGCATAATCAATATTATAGAAATGCACTGTGCCGCGCCGCACGGGGCGGAAGTACACACGGCTCCTCAAAGAAGTGCACTTTGCAGCGCCGCTTGGCGGCTGAACTATAAACGACTCCTAATAGGTGTTGTGCGGGCACCAAGTATGTCGCTAACACCGTAGCATTATTTACGTTATTATCTCGACAATGCTTGTGTTCGTGTACGCTGTTTCCAAAATCACCAGCGGCTTTGAAAAGTAGAGCTGACGGCTCTACCCATGACTTCACGTCGAAAGAAGTCATAGGTAGATCTTGAGCTACTCTGCTGAGCCTTACAGAATTAATGTGATTCAGGACAACGGTGGAGAGCCCCTTTTTGCAAACCCAGTGTGATGTACTGTGTATTGGAACAGTACTCCCAGAATTGTCAAAGGCCATGCCAAATTCTTCGGTCATCGTGCAGGTTTGTCTAATTTTCAGCGAACTCACAACAGATCGGACTTGTGATGAGTCCCTAACCATGCACATTATTCTTTCCAGGTATCCACAATAACCGCTCCAGTAATCTCCCTACAAGAAAGGCAAGCTTTGGTCTTCGTAAATGCCTCTCTAGATGTGAGTGCAGTTTTATATCAGGTTATTACGTGCGACTTGCGTTCGACATAGAATGGTTCGTCTGATCGGTGCACGACGAGCACCCTGCGCCTCTGTGCGTCTATGCATGCGGCTTAGTAACCACATACGGCCTCGAAAGAGAACACGGATCCGAGGAATGAATTCTCGTCGACCATACTATCTATCGGGCAGACTTTACATAACTAGTTCCTTGGCCGTTGACGTGTGTGTACGGAGAGTGGGGAGAGACATTTAGAGTTTTTGTGGTTAAGGGGGGGGGGGCGCAGGGGTGAAGGAGGGAAAGCAGCAAAGGCGCGCACACGCACGTGGTGGGTCTGCTAAATCGGCTATTATTAAGGATGTTGTGTTGAGGAATGAATGAGTAATATATTATTTAATATCCTAGATATACAAAGGGGCCTCAGTTGAAGGATGGAACAGCGGGTGCGGACGACGGAATGGAGGGGTTGAGCAGAAGTGCCGGAAATTGAAAATGTGTGTGGCCCATATTACTAGGATTTCGGTAGCCGCTATGGGCGGTCTGTCAAGAAGGCAGCGACTTTATTAATTCGAACTGGTCAAGATTTTTTACGACAGGGCCCGAGTGGATTTGAAATACACGGCACGTGAAGTCTGTCAGCCCACGCGGTTGGCGGGCGTGTTGATCGGCCACCGCGAAAGCATTTTACGGACCTGTGAATCGATTAGCACAAATATCAGACGAGTAGTTAATAATATCCCACTTAACTGCATCTCAATCGTATCAAGGCTCGTCCGAGAAATGTCTTTGAGACGACCGCTTGACTTGCACGCGGACCGCGTGGGCAGACAGTCTTATTCGGACAGACTTTAGGTATTTGCATCATTAATGATTTGTTTTTCTTATAGATCGTTTCCAAATCACACGAGCGAGCTCATGGAACGCTAATCAGCATAAATGTCGAAACCGAATTTGCATTGAAACTGGCAGTAAAGAAGAGAATGGTGTGTATGATTGTAAATATCAGCCCACTTTTTTGCTTTTCAATTGCTAGTTTTAGATAACTGGATACGCAAGCCCCGTAATGACCAAAGCTGTGCTTGTAGACAGCCAGATTGGCATAATGTCGCAACAGGTATGTGTAATTACAACTACTGGAGGCGCAGATCAATGACTATCAGAATAGGTCCGCGCCGGTGGTATGTACCACACAAGAGGGAGTCAGACATCCGGATGAGTTGACTAGTGAAGTTTCTCCAGGAGAAAAGTTGATTCTTTGCAACGAGACACAAGTACAGTAGGTCCTGACACGCTTGTCGCAATGTGTTTGGAAAACCAGTTGCGCAATCATGTAACAAAGCCAACGAAGCCAGAAGGAGGAAGCTAGAGCCTAGCCAAATGAAACTCAGGCCTGCGTAGACAAGCCTACCCTCCCACAGTCATCCTGATATACTTGACTTACTTAATCGGTTGGCTTTCGCCTGACGCGGTCATTCCGCATCTTCACCGAGGTGTGCCGTCCTAGTAGTCAGCCGTGTCCATTTTTCACGGTCTTCAGCCACAATTTGAACACATTCCATCCAGCTGTCACTATTCCATTTCCTGCGAAACGAAACATCTCTCCTGAACTGTCTTTCGATGCCGAAACACTTCAAATCCTCTTTAACCACGTCCGTCCAGAACTTTCGCCTACGCCCAGGTGGCCGTTATCAGACAGGGTTTGGAAGCATTCTTGAATCGTGTTGTACGAGACGATCCGGCGTTCTTCTTAGTTTGTGCCCGAGAAGTCGAAGTCGACTTTCCATTGCTGCATGAGATGTCGTTAGGAGATGCTGGCACCTCCCTCGTGTCAAGCGTTGATGTACTGCGTCGATTTCCTTGTAAAGAGCTTCGTTATGGCATACACGCGGCCAGAAATATCCAAGCAAACGCCTAAAAAGCTTTCTCTCCGTGCAATCCAACCTTCCCATCTGCGTCTTCGGCGCCGCAAACGTCTCCGATCTGTACATCATGATAGGGCGAATAGCGGATAAGTAGACGCGCAACTTGACTTCCTTCGCGGCGGTGGTAGACCACAAACACTTGGTTAGAGAATTGAATGCAGACGTAGCTTTCGCACATCGTTGTCGGATATCCGCTGCATAACTATCATCGTTCTTCAGCAAACAGCCCAAATAACAGAAATCGTCCACCAGTTCGATACCTTGACCGTCCACAAAAACTCCCGTTGAAGGCCTCTGAGAGACCCACATCTGCTTGCATTTGTCGGGACGAAGACGAAGTTCATAGGCTGCGGCACACTTCGAAACGAAGTTCACAATCCTTTGCAGTTTTGCGTTGTTTTCACCGAATAACACAATGTCGTCGGCGAGCTCCAGGTCGACAAGAAAGCGTCATGATGATGTTAGGATCACCTCCGCAGGAAACTGTTCAGCTTTTCTACGAATGATGTCATCAACGGCGAAGCTGAATAGAAAAGGTCCTGCCACAGCTCCTTGCCTTGCTCTTGTTTTCACCTCGAAAGCTGACGTAAATCCGACAGGCTTACAAACTGCTGCTGTTGTTCCTTTGATCATGCCCTCGATTAATCGAACATACTTTTCCTGGACTCCATCTACTCGCAGAGCATTGAGCAATCGATCACGATGAGGAGAGTCGAACGCGGCTTCAAAGTCCAAAAAAGCAAGCTGTAATGGCTTCGAAAACCGCTGCCACGATTCAATTACTCTTCTCACGACGAACACTTGGTCGATGGTCGATCTTCCAAGTCGAAAACCGGCTTGCTCATCTCTGGTCGTTCCTTCACGATGTTTGATAAGTCGCTCGAGAATGATACGTTCTAAAACCTTGTACATGACACGAAGTAGAGAGATTCCTCTGTAGTTCTTAGGATCCGTGACGGATAGCTTCTTGTGAAGAGGTACCATGATCGCATGTCTCCACGAATCGGGTATCCTTTCGCTCATCCATATGGCACGGATGGTGTTGGTCATTTCACGAATCCCAGACGGAGGAAGAGCTTTCAGCATTTCAGCAGTGATGTTGTCATCTCCACCTGCCTTTCCATTCTTCATTTTCCGGACACAATCCAAAACTTCAGACTCAGTCGGCGGTTCCTCACTGACATCGTAATGTGCTCTCTGAACATGCGGGAGCTCAGGTACTGATGGCGCTGGACGATTCAGTAGTGAACTGAAGTAATCCTTCCATATTGGCAGCGTCGCATCACCAACTGCAACTCCATTGGTAGTGTTCAGGACAGGAGAACATCTCTTCATCTTCCCGCTATACTGTCGCAGCAACGTGTAGGCTTTCTTCGGATTCTTCTCCTCCCAAGCCTTCTCGAACTCCATAGCTGTACACGTCCACTCTCGTTCGCGGTCACTTTGAAGCTGCCGACGCAACTTCCTCCTCAGACGCTTCTCCTCCACGGTGTTTCCTGCAGTTCGGAGAGCACATACCTTGTTGTCAGTAGATGTCGTTTCCTCTGAGACGTAGGCGAACGTCTTCTTGGGCTGTACAACTGGGAGTGCCTCTTTCGAAG
Source organism: Aplectana chamaeleonis (assembly GCA_029168955.1). Classification (NCBI taxonomy): domain Eukaryota; kingdom Metazoa; phylum Nematoda; class Chromadorea; order Rhabditida; family Cosmocercidae; genus Aplectana; species Aplectana chamaeleonis. The sequence continues at coordinate 6,644,478 of JAPDOI010000004.1, read as the reverse complement.
CGTCCTCGATGCACTTGACAAAAGAATCCGCGTCGCAAAGTTTCCTCTTTGTCCGTACTCCGATGTGAATAGAAACGCGTTCTCGAAAATTCCTTCTGCACTCTTCATCTCTGAGACTTGTCATATCAATCCTCTGGAGAGGCTTAGCCCCTCGCTTCCTCTTATGAATCCTCGCAGTGAAGAACAGGACGATGATCCGAATCGAATGCGACATCCCACACAGCTCTAGATCTTCTAATGTCCGATACTGGAATATTCCTCGTCAGAACATAGTCGAGCTGTAGTTTCAAAGTTGTCATCTTCCGCTTCCGCTGCTCTTCTGGAGATAGCTGGGTTGGTCCCTGCCACGTATGCTGATGGCGGCGATGATTCCTCTTGAATGTCGATGCAATAATTAGACCACTGCGTTCACAAAAGTCGACAAGGCGGTAGCCATTGTAGAACCATTTACCGATTACTTCAGATTCCTGATCAAGTCCCATCTTCGCATTTGCGTCAATCCCCACGGCAACAGCATGTTGACAAGGTTTCCTGGCCAGCATCGTATTGAGTTCTTCATAAAACGCATCCTTCGAATTGTCCTCGGCGGTTTCAGTGGGCGCATGAGCGCTCACTATCCACAGATTGAATCCCCTGTGATCCCGCAGTCGTAAGAACGCATTCCGGCACGACGTTGAGCCAAACTCTTTGATCACACCATTGAAATCCTTCCTTGCAGCTGTTGCACAGCTTCCCACTCTCCTATCGTCAGCGTTACCGCAGTAGATGGTGTACTCTCCGACGCTGATGACGGGTTCATCCTTGAGGCGGGTTTCCTGCAAAGCAGCAAACGGTGCATGGAAATAGCTCAGAAGTCTGGATAGCGCAGTTTTTTGGATATCACTCGACAGCGATCGACAGTTCAGGGTGGCGAAATTGTGACTTATGGCCAAAGACTCCATGAACTCCTTAGGTACGGCTCCTAAGGTGTTATGGACCAGAGGCCTTAGTGTGCCGGACGGCGACACCTTTATGCAATGTATGGGATGCTTTCGCGATATACTTGTGCACGCTATATCGCTCGAACGTTCCCTGAGTACACTCAAACGTCTGCTGGGTTCAGTAGAAGCAGGGGCACCAACGAGCAGGCACCAATAGACTTGTATACACACCTCCTGATATACTAGAAACGAGGAAACTCGAGGATATCCAATATCAAGCAAGAGGAGCTTTCTGCTAAAGTACTTTTCTCTGCAATATTCGTATTTAGACCGTTGACCTCCTTGTGGAGATGTCGACTCCATTCCTGGAAGATGCCGTTGAGATGTTAGTCGGCCGTGGTTTGCCAGTTACGTCACTGTTTCAATTCCCGTCCAGAAATGAGTCTCTGGCCGTGCAGGAAAAGTTCCTACGACTCGAAGCTGACGTCGACTTTCCAGCTCTTCTGCAGTATTCCCACCCTATTGTATGAAACTATTCGGGTTGATATTTGTAAGGCTTACAGTTAAAGGCAGGGTTCGCGATAAAAACGACTTTTGAACTCTCTTCATGAGAATGTAGATTTTGTCATCACAAAAGTAAAAATAAGTGAAAAAATCCGAAAATTTGCGGGGAACACGCTCAAAAACAAAGTATAACGGCTAATTACCGGTGTCGGCCGGCCCCCTAATTAACGAGATTTTCGTTAAAGCTTGCTTATCCGCCCATTATTTTGCTGCCAAAGTAGTCAGTAGTGTCCAGAAATGCTCAGAAATTACTTTAGAAGCAAAATAAAAGTTGACCAGAGAGGCTTTTACACAAATCTCGATAATTGGGGGCGGGAGGAGACCAAGCCATAACTTGTTCCTGAGCGTTTTTTGTCCAATTTTTTTACTTATTTTTATTTTTGTGATGGTCAGATCTACCATTGGATAGGGATAGCACAACAACCGATTTTATCGAGAACCCTGCCTTTAACGTCGTTATTTTTGAGGGTGTCATTGCAAAGCTGGTTGTCTATTATATGTAGGTGATAGATGGAAGCAATACAATAGTGTCATGAGCTTGACCTCCAAGCCTTTCTGGTCCTATACGCAATGGTTTGTTGAATTGTTTATTTGCACAATTTTTTCAAAGTCGGCTGACTGAATTAATTCAGTGATAGATAGTAGCATCTGTGATGCGAATACATGTATTATCCTTAAACTTGGCATAGATTAGTAATAAACCATATGTTGTAAAGATCATCATCACTGAAAGTTTCTTCTTTCTTGAAAGAGGAATCTCCATTAGGAACACATAGTTTCTCTGATACTTTTATGCTCTCTGTTTGAAATCTTGTGAATACATACCTTGCTCTACTGCTGTGCTCCCAAGGTCTGTTTCCTTCTGACTTTGAGCCTGAGCTAAGCGACGTTGCCCCACTTCCTAGCCATTTCTGGGCTAACGTTCCTGTGAAGGATTCAAAGCTCGCGCTTCTGCCAAAACAAACTGTAAAATTCCCCAGGGCGAGCTTCCCTCAATTGTAGGGGCTGTGCACAGGAAGTTAGCAACTTTACGTAACCTTAACCACACCTGCTCAGACACTCGCTGCATGCAATGCGTGCCGGATATGTATTCAACTCGAGGACGACGGTTTCGAGCACAATCAGGGAACGTGCTGCTAGAGAAGCACGTGCTTCTATTGTGTTTCTAATTACAGCACTTGCCCCGACAAATAAGACGTTCAATGCGTGCATGATACAGAATTTAACTCGATGACGAAACGTTTTTCCAAAAAGGAAAGCATGCGACGCATTCTTGAGCCGGCCGGGACTCAAACGCCGGCAGCGTTGCCGGTTCAATTACTCAAGTTTGCGGTACGGCCCGCCCGGCCGCTGTAGGCCTCGTCACCCCGCTGGCGGCGTCAGATGGTGGTCGGCGAGCTAGCCGCGTCGCATGTCGGTGTGCCAGCCGCATCGCGTGTCGGTGTGCTGCTACGATATCGCTGAACTACCTTACAGCACGCGCTCCGGCAATAAAGTTTTGCTGCACGCACCCCTGCTATGAATTTTTGCAGCACGTGCCCCTACGATAGCTTTTCGACCGGAGTGGTCACACGAGTTGAATGTACAGTTCACCTCCGCAATGCCGTTCAGTCCGCAAAGTGCATGCTGTTTGCGAAAGCGTGATGCGGAACGGTCGCGAGTATCCTCAGACAGGGATGTGGGATCACTCGGGCAGTTTTCGTCTTTGGTGCCAGGGTGATCCCACCGATTCCACATCCATGTCTGAGGATGCTCGCAACCGCGCCGCAGCACGCTTTCGCGATCAGCGTGCACGTTGCGGACTGAACGCTTGTGCGGAGATGAATTGTATATTCGACACTCATTGGATGCGACGATTTTCTGAGCGGGTAACGTGGGTAGCGGCGTTGTTTCTTTGAAAGGAATGGCCTCTCAAGTTCTAAGTGCGATATCAGATTATCAGACTGTTAGTAATCTGCACTGCTGTGCGGAAATCCTTTTCAAGATTTTCGGTAACGGAAACGGAAGAAAAATGCCAAAAAAAAGCCGGAACCGGAAAATAATTATTCAAACTACATAAAAAACTACAAAAAAAACTAGAACTACGACATAAAAACTACATGTTCAAACCACACAATTTCGAATGCTCACTCCTGAAACAATCCGAAAAGGGTGCTTCAAAAGTACTCAGTATGTGTACCTAGCTGCCTCTTCGAAACAGTGTACAGCCTGTTCCCAAAAAGAGTCTAGGCTAACCAGGTGTAGCTGAACGCGGGCAGCCGCGCTGCGTGTTCGAAGCTGATCAGAAGCCAGTCTTCGAATTATAACTGTTCACTGTTTAGATTATATTTTTAATCTCAATTGCCTAACGGAGCTAATTCCACTTAAGTTTGAAAATAAAAGGAAACTCCTCGACGAGCATAGGAAAATCGTCCTGTGATCTGTATCAAACGCGCAGTGCCGCTGCCCGTGGCCACCTCCACCTGCCTCCACCCAGACTCCTTCCTGAAGGACAGGTTGTACTTACAAAACAAAAAACATGTCTCCAATCTTATTGCTGTTGTGAAGGTTATCAAACGAAAAAAGGGCTTCAGCGGAAAGCTCCGGAAAGATCGTTCAGTTTCGGAAAAAAAAGCTGTTTGAAAAAAAATCCCCAAAAAGTGGTCAGATTTACTATGAGTCGCCTATTTTGTGTCACCATTCTAGGAGAGGGGGGGGGGGCAATTTCAAAACCCCAAACTTTTTCGAGGATCTCAGCCAGGCTCGGATACATATTCGACGGAGCACAACAGTCTGAAAGAGAATGTCAGCCCCTCATGGTGCCTCCAAACATCCTTGCCTGGACCCACTTTCACCACACATACAGCACTATTTTCTTCCGTTTCCGGCCTCAAAAAGTCGGAAACGGAACAAAATAGCCCGGAAAAACTCCTGAATAACAGAAACGGAATCAAAAACGGATCAGTTTCTCACAGCCCTGGTCATCTGGCACAATTTGCTGTCAGCCATCATATAAGTAAATGATCAACAATTGATACAGTACATCTGACTAGGGAGTGACCTGTCTGCCAGAACTACGCATGTAGCCATGTTTTTTTGATCGACCACCTTCCGGGTACTTTAAAAACCTTATTTTAGCTGCCCGAGTAATGATAAAATTTTCAAAAATTTTTATTGTAAAAATTCAAGAAAAATTCTGCTCAAATTTCTCTCAAAGGGGATATTTGAGGCGCTGAACACGAATTTGAGTCACATTTTCGATTATTCGGAAGATAAAGAGAGTTTACGGCAGATAAATTTTATTTTACCTACAGAGCTCGCCACTTCTACGCCCATAACTTTTTCTTTTACTATTACTTGGGCAGCTAGGATAGGGTTTTTATGACTACCCAGGAGGTAGTCGATCAGAAAAACCTGGTCTCATGGATGGTTCTGCAGACCAGGTCTGGTCATTCCCTTGTGAGGGGAAGTTGAAGGAATATATTATATGATCACGTAAAGAATGACTTTTCTACACGCATCGGATAACCTTTCCTTTTCCTTAAATCACTTGGAAGAAAGATGAACTTCATTTGATCGTGAGATCGTTGGTCAACACAGCAATATCCAACGATCGACTCTTTCTTTCTCAAAAGTCGGTTGAGATATTTACGGTCCGAAAAATTGGTTTGGTGCGATTTTTTGGCGGTTTTTTTCAACGTAGCTCTTATGTAGGGTACCAGAGCTCTCAATATACATGAAAATTTTGAAAACGAAATCCGTCGTGAACACTGTCTTTAAGTTTACACAAGGTGTAAGACTGTCTTTAATCGTGTAAGACTGTCTTTAAGGTTGCATGAGATGGCTACCTTGACGTGCCCAGCTTGCTAGCCCATCCTCAAGCCTTTGGAAAAATTTCTTGGCATCGTGGCGGGGAAAGGGGATCGCTTGTTCTCTCAAGTTCTAGAGTTGTGGACTTCAAAGGCACAGTACACCCTCAGATATGAATTTTGAGATTTTCGTGTAATTGTGTAGCAGACCCCTCCTGTATAACACGCGCCAAATGCGAGATCTCAATTCCTTCCCATTGCCGGCCTAACTCCTCATCCTGTGGTGCTCTCGTGCAGTGATTGTGAATGAAGAGGAATACAGGCTTGGGACAACTCGTCCACGAAATTTTCGCTCTCAAAGTGCAGCCATTTTCAAGGAGCCATATCTCCGTTCGTAGGGGGTCTCGGACGATTTCAGGGATACCATCGTGATCAGAGAGTGGCTCTCTCCAAGATAAGCATAAAATCTGAGAAATAATTTTTTGGGTGTCCTGTGTCTTTACCGGGGGAAACTTGGAGTGCTATCAGATTATCCGCATCGGTGGTCCGACGCGTACATCCTCTATGGCAGTTCGATGTTGCTGGCCCACCGTTTTCACTTGATTTGATTTTCTAAGAGTGATCCTATAATAATGATGCGGTGTGCTAACAAATGGGATGCTATCATAAAAACAACTGGTTAGGTAATTGTTGTGAACAACCAGATCTTATATAGAGTTAATTTATTGTACACTATTTTTCAACCTTCGAATATGCATATGAGTATTGGCCTGATATATGTACAACATTTAAGCTACCGCTTATTGCCGGTCGCCCCAGTGTTGTGGATACACAATCTTGTGAATGTATATCTAATTTAAAATATATAGATTAGGGCAAATGGTATTGAGTACTGAGAATCAGAAAGGTCATAAAACATTGTATAGTTCATCCATAGCCCAGACACCATTTACAACTCTGCCGTTAGGCATCGTATCCAGAGGGTGATGTCTGGTAGCTTAATTACACGCGGGTGTGCCTCATAGGTCCCGCTAAAATTGATAGATGAGCTACTTCTTGAGGCTCGGTACACCCTGTGAATACAGCTGTAATTACAACTTTGTATAAAATTTGTTGGGCCGTCTCCCCAATCTGTATAAAAGGCGATGGAATGTTGATAGTGTGTTCGTCTGTTCACTGAGCAGGCACTTGTTAATAAATCTATATATTGCAAGTGTCTGTAACCATTGGTATCCACCAAAGTAATCAAACCGCAAGCATGTACTCTGCCATTATTTCAGATGTGGAATCCGGAAGCCACAATCTCTAGTTGATCAGAGTACTCACTTGGCCAGATCCCAGAAAAGCTGTTCTGTGGGATGACCCTCTATTTTCAAAACGCACCGTGGATGCCTCCTAGAGAGCAGTCTTTCACGCCTTCTCATTCCCGCAAGCAGGAAAATCCCGGTTCTAGCAACATTCGCGAAAGCCCGCAATTTCTCGCCTTGAGGGCGCGAGCGTGAAACTGCTACGGAATTTACGAGGCTGAGTTTGCCTTATTCTACTCACTGCCGATGAATGCGAAGTCTCTCATCACGTGTGCAGCGAGGAGCCCCCGCAATTAGCCACAGCTTGAGGTGTACTGCAATCTCAACCCGCGTTGGCTACGCTGAACGCCGTGAGGCATTCGTCAGAGATTGTCGTTCGACTGAGTCCCACCCGGTCGATATGCACCGAAATAGTGACAGACGGATGCAGAAAATCTACCCAATGGGTCCTTTTGCAACTGTTTGCTAGCGTCCGCAATCCACCCAGTCAATTAGGGTGTACCACACGCGCTCACGGGCACCCGAAGTGGGTTTTTTCCGTCCCGCACCCAGACGATTTTTCGACCAAGTCTGACGGAGGCCTAATAGTAAGGTCCGTTCACCCCTGTTTGGTCTGGTTATCTCACGGAGTGGTTGCCCGACGTCTTGTGGCTGGTCGCGGAGGGTTACTCCGAGTCGCTTTCAGAATGACCTCGCAAAGGATGAGGCCGGGATCATACTTAGAGTGACGGGCGACGCGACGCAATGTTTACCATTCATACCGACCGAAAATGGATACGCCTGATGTGAGGTATCGCTATCGTTGATCGCGGGAAGTATGATTCCCTGCTAAATTCGAACGCGGGGGTGCTGCACGCGGCTATGAAGAAACGGCAGTGCGTTTGGTGGCAGCTGGGATCGTCCTCCTAGTACTGATCAGGACCTGGTGAATCGATCAGGGCGACAATCCTCCACCTCTTTTCCGCGCACGAGATGAGAAATCCCGATGTTGACGCAAGAAATGTAGCAAGAATTCCCGTATATTTTCGCCAAATGGGGCTAAAGCTTCCGCATTTTTGATGAAATTCTCGCGTCTAGATTGGTCTAGCTGCCTCTGAAACCCTTTGCGTCTCTTGCTTCTGCGTGGACATCTAGTTAACCATCAGGGGTGGAATTCACGAAGCGATAACCACGTTCTAGCCATGGTTTGAGGCTAATCGCACGATGTGCTTAAAAGCACATTCCGACCTCAGAATCGTTTTCCAGTTCAATCGCTCATCTTGAAGAAAATTTCGGCCTGATCACAATGATGTCTTCAGAACCGCTCACAACTCACTACGAACGGAGTTATGGTCCCTCAAAGATCGAGAATTCGGACGATGAGAAATTCGTGGACGAGCTGTCTCGGGCTTGTTTTTCTATGTCATTCGCAATCATCACACTGTACCAGACTACATTATAAAGATAGACCGATGACAAAAGATAGAACATGGATTTTGATTGAAATCCATCACGCGTTCCGTCCCTATTGAGACCGAAAACTTCGAAGTAGGCGGAGCCAATAGGTGCTGATTTGGGGGCGGAGGGAATGGGTGCTCGATTTTTCTCGCTTATTCTGAAGAGTTGAGTTCCCGCGTTTGGCAGGGCTGCTACACACAACGAACGGATCATAATATCAAATTTTACCCACGAGCTTGGACTGTGCCTTTAAAGGCAGTGCTCACGATAGATTTCACTTTCGATATCTCCACGGATTACGGATGGTCTGAGGCCCTACATAGCAAGGCATGCTTAAAAAAAACGCAAAAGCTGCGTTTTTGAGCCAAAATAGACCCTTCCTTCTTTACGTCAGCACAGAGGAATTGACCGCAAGAAAGGATGATGCCTATCAGTGCAATCAGGCGATCAGCTCACTAATCAGACCCTCCTTGACTTGATCATTCCTGTATCTGAGTCTTCATTTGTTCACATCGAGGGGGTGGACCGGGACAAGTAGGCGCAACGGGATAACCTTCAAAACCGTTTCTATCGAATACTGGCCCGTTTTCGCTGCGTTCTTCGACTCTATCCCCTCCAGCGCCCGCCAGCATAGTGTTTCACACTGGAACCTCCCCCAGCACCCGCCAACTTAGTGTTTCACACTGAAGCCTCGAGAACAAAATTCATCGTGGACACCGCCTTTAACCATGGTTACGCTAGCCATGGTTAAAACGTGCCTAGCGTTTTGTGAATTTCACCCCACCAGAGTGGGAACTGCATCCGATAATGGGGTGGTGCGCTACCAGCGCTTTCTATGAATTCCAACATGCGAATGAAACGTTCCCCGATTATCCTCGAGGGTTGGAACCACTGGATGGGCCAGATTCTTACGTGGGTGCAGAGCCTTTTTCCGACCCCCCCCTGTCTGTCAAACTTCAACATGTTCACCCAACAATATTAATAATTCCAAATCCTTTTTATTGACCACGAAATGTAAAATGCGTACACAATCAATGTGCGAATAGAAGATGTACACTATTGCAAGAAACCTTTTTACAATGTAAAATCAGGTTCGGTAAGAAAAAAATAATAAAAAGCAGACAGTAAAAATTGACCTGAAAGAAACTACCACATGTCATATAATCGAAAGCGAAAAAATAAAAAAACAATAAGGGGTGGGCTAATGCTTTGTGTGGGATGACGAGAAGTCACATATAAACAACAACATTCTGCATAAAAATTTATGACCTTTGTGCGAAATTCTGATGCTTAGCCAAGCCCCCTGTATAGTCGAAGCCGTAATTCAACAAGCAGATAGTATGAGACGAAGAGAGACACGTGTTCGTAATGAAGGGAAGGGTTGTCTGAGGAACATGCAACACGACTGAACACTGGAAGGGGAGAACGGGGAGGGGAAAATGAGACACACACACGAGTAACAGTGACGGACCCGTGACAGACGGTAGCGTTCACGCTCCTCGTACCCACTGCCACCCACGATTGATGATACCCACCTGTCTACTAACGACACACGATGAACAACGACGATGTGGATGAACCGACCCTGAACATGGCAAAAAGAGAAGACCACATACATACACCACGGGAGCAACGAACGGAATACACGTACAAGAATAACACTTTTCTGTTAATGGACAGGTGTTCATAATCTCGATGATTCTTCTTCTTCCTCTGCTTCTTCATGATGGTGTGCGACATGCGCACACACACCGTCTGTGGCTACGCGCTACTACCCTCTTCTGATGCACAACAAAGTGATACATATTGGCCGTGTCATTTCTGCAAGAAACCGCGACGCGCGCAAGCTGCGCCAGAGTTCCCCAGGAAAATCGCACTGACCATACACGCTACGGCTACTAGAGACACTTGACACTACCCTTAACTAGAGTGAAAGTTTTTCGGAGATTTGAGGGCTTATGAGCGCTCAGGCAGGGAACGGACACAAAGAAACAGATGTGGACCGACGACAACAACAACGAAATAATGATCATGACAATGATGATAATAATGACTCTGATGATGATCATCATCAGAATACAATGCAATAAAAGAGAACGGGATGGGATGCGATGGGATGATGATTGGGGATGGTATGGGACTGGAAAACAGAGAGACCGTGCGCACTAGACCCGACACTACAACAGTTCCAGGCCGGGATAGAAAGAACACACATTCCAGAGCACAAGCACGCCGTACACTGAGAATCCACTTTTGGCAATAGAAGAGAACAATAATCGTCACACTTAAGGCTCAAGCTCGAGGGTATTCACGTGATTGATGATTATACAGTCAAAATTCGAAGAATACGCGCGCGAATACTTGTTTTCTGCTACATATATATGTTATCATCACGTGTGGAAAATATGCAATAAGGATATATATCATATGGAAGAATTCATATATGTATATATCGACATTGAGAAAAAAAACTGACAAACATCATCATGAAAATCATATATCCAAGTGAGACAGAGGTGGTATTCTCGGCCATGCGGTTATAGATTAGAATAAATGACCCATAAAACAGAGACGGAGCGAGGGACGGAAGGATGGTATGGATTGGGAGAAATGAGGGAAGGAACAGGGGGTTCACGATGATAGGTGAGTATTGGCAACAACAACTGACACAACGATAAGCAACGACTACAAACTGGTATTAAGACTTGAAACGAGCACAATGACTACTGAGGAGCGTTCACGGAGCACTGTAAACGCGACCAGAGAGTAATGCCCCGGGGCACTAAACCCATAGTACGCTAGGCCATCCGCTGGGAATAACAACTATAGCAAAACACTCACGTAGCAATCTAGGAGAAGCTCTACAGAAGTCACACACGTACATCCTTTCCATGCAATTTAACCCATGTCAATATATAGGACTTAGAGTGAGCCTCAGAGATCTGCCCTGTACAGTCGAACCCGCGCACACCAGAAATCAGCTGAATCGCATCCCGTAAAACATTTGTCCAAAGTACATTATATTTATATTCTGCTACGAGGGCGACCGACGCGGAGAGGATGTTAATCGAATTCACAGCGCGGGTGGGGCTAAGGAGCAGTTTAGCTGGCACACGTGACGCGCGCGACGGAAAACCGCTGCGTTTACATCGACGTTGGGGCGTCTTAACCGAGCGCCAACTATTCTTTTTCAAGGGCCTCACGGTTAACGCGCCCCAACATCGATATAAACGCAGCGGTTTTTCGTCGCGCGCGTCACGTATGCCAGCCAAACTGCTCCTTTGCCCCACCCACGCTGTGAATTCAATCAACAACCAGACGAGGCGTGAAGGGCGACAAAGGGTACCGCAGCGTCTTGCCGCTGCGATGGCCATGCATCACTGTCAACGAGCGGCAATCCACGTGGCGACAATGATGTTCCGAAACATTTTCTGTCGCCGCGTTTCGGCAACCACCCCGCTTGGTGCAACTCTAAAGACCCCTTTAGGCAAGGTGTGAAAACTGTGCGAGACGGGTACGATGCGAATCGACGAGGCAGCGCAAAGGTTCACGTAAAAGGGTGGAGTCAGGGACAAGTTAATCATTAGGGTATTCCATTCGAGACTCCTGAGATATTAGTCCGCTCCGTTGTCGTCGGTGTCGCCGATGAATGCCCGTGCGAGAGGGTTGCGAATGGGATAAGCCAAGGTTAACTCGTCCCAGACCACTCTCTTTGTGCAGTCGAGCACGGAGCCGCCGTCCTGCGGTCACGAGGGCCACACTCAGTTGATACACAAGCCAACCCCAGCTAATTCAAAGTGTGCAGATAACCTATGCCGCTCCCAAAACACTCTCAAATTCCTGGCTTCTGCACCAAAAACAGGCAGTGTGCGCGCTCACACTCGCAGCTCCACGACTTCTCCTAGTTTGCCACGCTAAAAGTAGACTGGTCTATGTTACAGTTGTACGGGTAGAAATCAGAAAATGTGCGGAGTAAATTAATATCGTAGAGAATCTAACATCACATTTCGGGTAATATGACATTCTAGGTGGAACCTCATACAGCCAAACATCAGTACAAAAACGAAAACAACAAACATAGCAACGAAACATATATAATGAGACACACACAGACACACAAGAGAGCACATTATAGTGGAATCTTATTCTGGACGCGTATTAGCATATGGGGTTGAGATTTAGGAAAGGCGTAACGCGGCCCGTGTGTAGGAAGATAGTTTGCGGAGGATCTCTGAGCTTAACAAGACTTTCTGAACCGTGGATTTGGTGATACACGAGATACCGGACTCGATATGAGAATACGGTGACTGCAGTGGGAGAAAATGATGCTGCGTTTGCTGCGCGCGTTCACTGAGCGATGGTCGGTCGGTGGAACGAATAGCAGGAGGAGAAGGAGAAGGAGGAAGAGGATGACATCTTCTCACACTACTCGAGAAAGGAGTAGTGGTAGGCGTCAGAGCCTAGACCTTCCACCGTGCCCGCATTACCGCTCGACATGCCGGCCTCGGCCAAACCGCGTTGAATCTTCTTTGACAGCTCAGCCACCTCAATCTTCACCGTCGTCACCTCGATTATTAAGCGGTTGTACTCCACCTGAAATCGAATATGGCGCAATAGCAGAACTGCAAACGGAAATAGCCCACGACCACCACAGTCATTTATGAAATTGGAGGACATGTGACTTATATAGGTCCTAATTTACACCCTGCTGCAACAGGTGAAAACTAAAACACGACTACACATGTATGTAGTGCCTGAGGGTGATCGTTCAACAGCGAACAGCGCGAGCGGTCGCATTTTAGGACGTGCTCGCAGTAGAGCACACTTGGTGAACTTCACCGAGTGGACCGTAGCCTTGTTTTCTGATAAAGGAGGGGCCGTCGGTCCTGAGCCAAAGTTCCACGCAAGTCCAAGATACTAGCCAAAAATCAAAAAAAGCTGCTGCGAGGTAAGAGGTTAACCGTCGGGCGAAGACCTCTTTTTTGGATCGAGCTGATTCTATGTATTTCGAAGAGGATCGCCAAGAAAAGTTTCTGGGCGACTCCCAGTTGTCCCGCTTCAGCCTAGAACGGGACCACAGTGAACTAAAGCCGTTTTGAACGCTACTCTATCGTGGTTAGCAGGCCAGTTTCAATCTGCTTTCGCGGAGATAATATTGAATTTGGTTGTGATCGTGGACCTTTCAAGTTCGAGTAACAGACGATAAGTATGAAACTATGAAAACTGCAGCCTGGACATGCAATAGATGGAAAACATTTTTGCCCCTGATCGAGTTGCTGCAAGGTCCACTTCGAATGATACAACTGAAAACGGTTAGCCGCCGACTCTCAGGTCATACTTCTACTTTTTGAGTATTTTTCCTTTGATGAAAAAATGAATAATGTAATGAAAGTAATTTCATTGAAATTTTCAATCGTGTGAAGGTTACACCGCAATTTATCCTACAGAAAAATGCCACCGAGAACACAAACTGAAGTTCTGAGAAATGGTTTTTTGAGGGCTGTGGGAGGTAATAAAAGAAACATCCAGCTGAGACTTCTCTTCGTTAAACACGTGGGTAGATAAGAAACCCCCAAATAGCTAAAGTTTTTGGACACCAGAGATAGAGAACATATACGCACAAACTTCATCCAGGGCGACTATTTGAGGTGCTGAACACACTGTCGTTCTCGGTGCCAAAGTCTAGTTCGCATTTGCGGACTACTGCTATTGCATCATGCGACACGTGATAATCGTGCTGTGACCACTTGGTACCGGGACGACTCATCTTTCTCCCAGCACGACTATCACATGTCGCATGATGCAATAGACGTAATCCGCAATTGCGGACCGGAATTAGGCTCCGAAAACGTTAGTATATGAGGTCCTTTTCAGTTTTTTTTTGGAAAATTACGGGAAATCACTATAACTAAATTGCATTCACCCACAGCCACCAGGCCCGCTGTGATCGCTCAATGGGGATTACGGCCCCCTCCTCTCCAGCTTGGGCGCTGGCGCGGCCCCAACGTTCAAACAGACTTTGTACCCCAGACTTCAAGAAAATTTATTAGCCAAGGACTATCATTATTCAACATTATGTTTGTCTCATCCTCTTCGGAAAACGGCTTGTATAACAAAATTCTGTAACATTATGTGGCTTCCTGTGCGCTGCATAATGGAAAAATAAATTGTGGGCAGCAAAAAGCCTGCTGCCCCCACCGGCATCAACGGGCAAGAATGCGTTCCCCTCTCACACATGGTGTGACCGTCGTAGTTTGTGCTCCCAAAAAATAAAACGGACCATATACTCGTATTCAACAGCCCAAATAACACCCCTGAAAATCGTTTTGGCGAAAATTTCTTTCACTTCTGGAATTCAAGAAATAATAACTTTGGTCTTTTCTTGATCTATCCAGCTACAATTGGGGCCCATTCCTAGACAGTGCCAGACTAAGCAGAAAAAATAAATCGAACTATTCAGGAAGACGCCGTACCTTTTGCACATCATTCATCCATCGCTGCGGACTATTGCCATCTACTTCACCGTCTGGCCGAACGCTATCTACCTGGAACAGAAACGTGATTGATCGGTAGCTATCGCGGAAGCCTAGCCTTCATAATAAACTGTAAACAGGATATATTATGATACCCACCAGCATTTTGAGCTCTGCTTCACAGCACTCTAGAGCAGGAATCATGGTAAGCATTTTATTCATGTGTTGCAACACATGAGGCGGTAAATTCATTTGTTGCAATACTGACATATCGAGGTAACCCTGAACATTTCAATCTCTGACGAAAAAAATTCTTCAACTGAAGCATAAATATGAAACTGCAACTATCCTACCTTGTCAACTGCATACTTCAACTGATCAGCAACTGCTTGCGTGTGGGGCTGCGATGGACCGGGAGGCATCGGGGCCACCGTCGTATTCGGTTGACCCCAGGCGGGTGCTTCAGGGGCGAAGGGCTGAGGCTGTTGTTGGGAAGGCAGGAACCATGGAGAGTCAGTCGCGTGTTGGGAATGAGTCGGCAGTTCACCCCATTTACCAGTACCAGGTTGAGCTTCGTCTGCAACAGCTAAAACCATCATTCTAATGAAAGTCCAAAACAAACATTTGGGAAAATAGAAACCAATTTAGACATTTTTCGCAGTGTGACCCAATACCATTTTAGGTCAGAGAAGGAATATAGTCTACAGCAATGTTAGTAGGACCTGGTGAGGTTGCGGACTCGTCTTAACATACGGTAGTTTGTTAGTGGTATCACTCATTTTTCCGGAACAGCTTTGATAGATCGGTGAGTCTGTGTATTCACCGATACGACTACATCTGTGGAAGCAATGAGAACAGGTGAAAATGTGAGAGCGGAAGCCGAAACTCACCGACCAATTTTAGTTGTTTCGAAAAAATCAGTGATAACACTATCAGGCTACAGTATGTTAACAGGAATCCGCAACCTCACCAGGTCCTACTTCCATTGCTGTAGACTATACTCAAGCTTGCATCTACAGTTCTGATTGAAAAAAAAGATGTTCATGATGATTCTCAGGGCCCAGATTTTTCGCTGAGTAAGGAAGACTTTGGCATCCATGAAAAGTCCCGTAGAGTAAGTAGAGCACAGCTCCCTCATTTTGAGCCGGTCAAAGTGAAGCTTATCGGGCTTATCATGTCAAAATCTCTTTATCACTTTTATATTTTGCCATGAACGACCGCTTCGCTGCTTACTCCGCCCGGACTCATCCGAGCAAGCTAGGATTTAGCTCCTTGACGAAACGGGTCGCGTTTTTGTCCCATGAAAAAACTGTTACTACTTCAGAGAACCTACCCCAACATCGCAAGATATCACGCACTCAACGCGAGCTCAAGCAACAAGACCTATATTTCATTTATCTCCTGATTGCGATAAGCGAGAAGCGAAAGGGCGTAAAATCGGTTGTCGGAACGGAACTCCCACGAAAATCTGAAATTATTTATCGATCCTTCAACCCCAGGGTAAAGCAGGGCGTTGTGGTCGATCTCGACGTAGCTACAATCGGTCCCTTTAGTGACCAGAAACTTCGAAAAAAAGCCCAAAATTTTTGAAAACCTCTCTTCCCAAGAGGGAAATTTGGTTAAAATTTTACAATCCCCTTCCCAATCTAGGGATTTTCCTTTACTTGGGCCCGAAGTTTAGGGACCCCCCACTACCTTCCTCCCCCCCCCCGCCACCCAAGGTTCGGCGCGGGGTATGGAGCTCCACAGAAGGGGGTCCGAGCTGCGGAGGAGTATGAGGGGTCCGAGCTCAGCCGGGAGACCAAGAGGACCATTCAGTCTGCGAAAACAACTAGTACCGTTAGTATCTCCTGTGGCTCAACAGTGAAAATGCGCAGTATCCAGCCCCGAGCTGCAAATTCGAACAAATTATGAGCATTTTTCAAGCTTCGCGAAAAGGCAAGGGTACCGATTTTTTTTGGTGTCTCAAAAAATTTTCTGGAATTCGCTCAAAACTTGTATGTGAGGGGTCTAGGGTGGCGAACACGGATCTGGAGTCCGTTTGACGAAATTCTGAGGTTTACTGTAAGTTACGGTAGGTACCATGTAATCTAGGGAGCAAAACCTACCCTAGTAATTTGAAAATCGACAAATGGACGTGGAATTCGTATTCACCACCCCTAATAACACCCGTATACAAACTTCGGGTAAAATCTGAGACTTTGACCAAACTACCGTATACCCATCGTAATCTGCCAAAGACCGATAAACGGACTACAGATTCGTGTTTGGCGCTCCAAATAACACATATAGAAACATTTTGAGCCATTTCTACGGTAGCGTTCCGGCAACTGTCAAAAGTTGCGATTTCCCATCAAATTTTCACAAGACGAGAAGCTTTGAAAGAATCAAGTCGGAAACCTCGGAGAACCGGCAGGTAAACACCAGATTCGTGATCAGCGCCCCAAATAACCCATTTGGAAGAAGTTGATGGAAGGCACAAAAAGCGACCTTTTTGAGCTTGTAATTTCTTAGAACCTGCAGCTCGGGGCGGAATACTGCGCAGTTTCACTATTGAGCCACAAGAGATACAAACGATACTAGTCGTTTTCGCAAATGCGTTTCCCACTCTGCACACTTTTCTTGTGAGTAGAATTGGCCTCCTCCCCACCTCCTGCAGTACCCCCCCCCCGTAATGCCCGGCCGCAACCCAGCAGTTTTCCTTTCCTTCCACAATCGAACCTATACTTGCGTTTCCGCCACACTTTTCACGGTTTTCGACGAGAAACTGATCGCATAGCATTCATGGATTATAAGGTTCTACCAGCGAAAAAACACTAAACTTTTCTAATACTAAGGTGAAATGTTTTAGAGTCGCTTCGCGATGAAAGTACGAATCCGACCTCGTATATGACCCACAAATTCTACAGAATGTTCAGAGTTACTGTGAGAAACCCACCATGCTTTATCGGGTTGTTCGGGTCGTTCTCGGGTAATTCACCCCAGCCGGTGACAACAATGGGGCGTTTGCTAGGGATGGGAAACGGCAATCGTGCGGAGCCATCTTCATTCTAAACACACATCCAAATTAGAACAACATCAATTCGAAGAATCATAGGGGTACAGAAGGGTACACGATTCACACCAAGGACGTGAGACGATACACTACACAGGGTAAGCGGTTTAGACTAACACTTCCATCCACCTTCTTCTGCGGAACCGGGCATTTCATCAAAGCCACCTCTAGATCCTCTTCCTCTCCTTCACCGATCATCCACAAGCGTACAGGACGTTCGTCTTTAACAAAAACAACGCGATTATTATGCAAACCTTGAAAAAAGGACGAAGGGCAATCTGATGTCAACTTACTGTTCTTCTCCGGATCACCCCACAATGAAACACCCGTATCGCGCTGCCACTTCTTCAGATCTCCATTCGGATCATGCCACATCAAGTCGTCCACGCCACCAATGGGGAACTGACTCGGAGCAGCCTGAGGCTTCCCAGACATGATCAAGGGAGCAGCCATCTAAAAACACATAAAATGGTCGATTTTTAACTATCAAAGAAATCACCGTCTTAGAGCTTACTAATGAGAGAAATGTTTAATGTGATGCTTCTAAGATCTGCATTAGTCTCGAAATGGTTCGAGCGCCCAAAACCAGCAAAACTTCCTTCTCGGACCTTTATGTCCGGTTGACTTTCGGGGCTCAGCACCTTCTTCAAACTTGTACACGTACATTACTCTGCACTGTAATACTTGTGCCAGAAAACTGGCCTGGTCAGTCATCCGCTGTAGTTGCTACAATACCACAGCAAATGAAGGGAGTCCACACCAACGAAGGATCGGCAACTGGTCACAAACACCATACCCAACGAAATTCAAATCGGTTAGTGTAATTCCGATGAAGTTTTTGAATCTATGTTTGTAGTGGCCGAGGAGTTCTCTAAACCGGGTTATGGCGGGTTTATCGTCCAGTCCGTGTGTGGTCGCCTCACAGCAAGACCGCCCGCAGACCGCTCGCTCGTGACGTCATCCATTGATCTTTCCCGTATCGATCGATGGCGCGGCACGCGATCAGGCAACGTGGATAGGCGAATGCGCACGGAGTCCCCTTTACTCAGTTGGGCAGAAAGTAGAAGGCATGGGTGTTCAAAAAAATTCCGATTCGAAAATTTTTCCTGGATGTTTTTCGGGTCCTGAACACGAATCTGAGGTCTGTTTCTCGATATTCTGAGGCTTACCGTAAGTTACGGTAGATGTGATGCCATTTAACCAGCGTGACCTACCTTAGAATTTCAAAAATCGACGAATGCACTTCAGATTCGTGTTCAGCACCAAAAAAAACTCCCACAGAGGAGCATTGAGCCAAATCGGAAACATTTAACATTCTAAAGTATACCCACTGTAACTTACCGTATCTATCGCACGTCGATAAAGGGACCTCAGATTCGAGTTGAGGACTCCAAATAACCTTTACAGGGAAGCTTCGAAGAAAATCCATGATTGCTGTTTGGGATTCATCTAAAGCCACATGAAGCCAAGAAATTCTTCCCGGTATTAGTTGTGCCGAACTTGTTGAAATTCCCCGAAAATCGACAATTGGACCACAATTGCATGTTTAAGTACCCCGGATAACCACAAGAAGTTTTGAGCAAAATCCGAGATAATTTTCCTGAACACTCTGAGAAATTGCCTGATGGGTGTGCCTTACCTTAGCGCCTAACTGGGGAATCCGCTTGACTTGGTTCAGTGAGCTCCGCAGCAGCTATAAACATAGATTAAAACATGTCACTGGAAATACATTCACTGGTATGAATATCGTTTGAAATGGCGTTTGTGACCAGTTGCAATCGGTTTATTCGTACTTTCGACATAGCCAAAACCGACGACAGACCAGGCCAGTTTGTTGCCACAAGGATTCCAGTGCAGCGACAACCGGTGTATCTGAGGTCTAAAGGTGATAGGCACCTAAAACTAACCAGGAGTTCGGGAACACCCTTCGCGACAAACGTTCTGAGAGCTTTTGGAAATTTTGTAACACCTCACAAAAAACATTTTAATCACTTTTTGACTTCTTGAAGACACCAGCCACACTGATTCCACACTGCTCGAGAGCCAACCCCACGGACCCAGAGTACCACTTTGGAGAGAGGGACGATTAATGTTGACATGCCGTAAAAAAAGGAACGAAGAAGATATTGCAGAAGAACAATGTTGACAACTGGGAGGTTTCAATCAATGGTGCACATGACAGATAGGCCTCCCAACTGAAAGTGGAATCTATTTTGGGCTTCTCTGACTCGAGGTGCAATTCACCACCTCTTACACAGAAGTTAGAGATAACACACCAAATTTTTGATTAGAATGCAAGGTCCAGCCAAAACATAGAGTCAGATTCTCCTACTGGCAAGGGAAGACTTTTTGGGAAAGTTGGGAGTGAGCAAAATAAAGTACATTGTGAGGTTGGTGCTCATTTTGGTAGCAGTAAAAACTACGAATGACCTTAGTCTTGGCCAAGATCTCAAAAAGTTCACTCAAAACGGTAGATGGACCCCAAACATGAACTTCTCTTTTTCACCCACATTTCACTTAAAAGGGTTATATGGGGGGGGGGGTGCTGATCACGAATATGGAGCTCTCCTTCGGTTTTTCGACAGCTACGGTACGCTAAAAATTGTGTCTATGCAAACCGTATTCTACCGTAGTCGTCGAAAAAAAAACCAAGAACAAACCTTATATTCGCGTTCAGCATCTAAATTCCCCAACCGCCGAACTCATGTGCGCCATTCCTGTTAAAGCCTTGACAAACATCCGGTTTCACCTCTTCAAAAAATGCACTATGCTCACTGCTTTCGCCGCTGCGACAAAGTATAAGAGACCTCTCCTGAAGGTTACTTTTGAAGAAGTTGAAAAAACGCCTTGTGGGCCCAGTGCACGAAAAAAACAACAGCCGCGGACGAGTTGGTTTGCGTTATCGTCTTCAATAGAGCAGTTTTAGCCTAGGTCCCCAGAAGAAACCAACGACGTGAACGCAACGAATGGCCGGGATCATACCTGCATCGACCAGCGAAAGCGACTATGAGTATCAGGCATATCGATTTTCGGTCGATATTAATGGTAAACATTGCGTCGCGTCGCTCGTCGCTATAAGTATGATCCCGGCCAATATCCGCCGCGCGCGTCGCGCAGAAACGGCGAAACTCGTCCAGGGCTCTCCGTTTTTCATGTTCTGGATACAGATCCCCCGAATCTCCTCACAGTCTTCTTCTCCACAATCCACGAAAATGATGGATTTTGTATGTGCATATTTCCCCCAAGTACCCCATGTGGCTGAATCAACCAATTAAAAAAGTAAAGAAATAAAAATGACCAATGCATGAACCACAACTCACTTGACCAAACGCCGCCGGCCCCCGAATGCCATTCGGGGCGACACCGATTTCGGGTTTCCACGATCCAGCCGCATTCGGTGGAGCCATTTGTCGCATTCCGGACATTCCACTCAGCTGAAATACACACATAAAATTGAGAACACTGTTGAATAATAGAACCACGCCAAGCAAGAAACTGACAGGTAGATCGATAGGAGGAGGAACGCTCATATCCATGCCACCAGGAGGATAACGACCGCCGGCTGGACCACCTCGTCCCATTCCGCCTCGAGGCATTCCCGTCAAACGTTGCTGATCCCACGGCATCGCTTGCTTACCCACTGGTGGACCACCCATCATGCCGCCGTTTGGAGCCCAAACTGAAAATTTCGGTGTATAGTCATGAACCAATAAGTCAGAAATAACGAAAAAACAAAATTACTAGGACGGAGAGGAAAAAAACCCTCGAAAACACATTATCATTGCCAGTTTTTTCCCGAGCATCTTCAGAGCCCGTGAACTGTGGGAAAAGTGGAGAGTGGAACGGTTGGATAGCCACCGCGATATGGTCCTCGATTAGATGTCCAGAAAGCTGGACGGATTCCGTTATGTAACGTCGATTCCGATGATACAGTCCACCGCAACCCTGCGAACGTGGGATTTAGCCGTAGGGTGGCAATGCCACCCGTAGATCAATATGTACGGCTGGTCCCCATCAGTGATGAGCGGAATTCCGCGTTTCGCGTTCCGAAACCCGCAGTTCCGCGCATTTTTGGCATTCCGTGTTCCGCATTCCGAAAACCGCAGAAAAAGCTGCGGAATGCGAAAATATCGGGTCGTCTGGGACGTAAAAAACATTAGATGATTTCTGAATTTTTCCGCGTTTCGTGCCCGATTTCCGAGGCCCAAGAAAAACATTTCTGTTCCGAAACTCGAAAACCGATTTCCGAAATTTCATATTTTATTCCGCTCATCACTGGTCCCCATCCGCCCACTCCGACAATGAGCGGTTGAGCCTCACTAGAACAGAAAGAAAGCTGTCCGCGAGCCAGTAAATTTGGCGACAGCGGTCCCGTCACGTCGAACCCTGAGTCGCTCCCCTCGATTTTGACCAGCTAAGCACGTGACGCGCCGCTCGCGACAAGACTTCGTTTTCCGTACGAGCCTTCTCATACCTCTTAACAGCCGACTGGGATACAGTTCACTATGCGTCTCATAATCCTGATAATAGACTCAGATTTCCTGAAAATGCTTTGGCGACTGCCGCTCGACACGCACGCCGACCGCGTGAACGGACAATTTCATTCGGACAGACCTTAGTGTCTCATGCATTGAAGGGGGAAATAAATTTGACCAAAGCACGCTTCCAGCTCGAGCAACTAGACGAGTTGTGAGGCTTCTTCACAGCAGCACGTGCTTCGCTTGAACGAAGACGTGCTGGTGCAAGGAAGTTTTACCACTCAACAAGGAGCTCGAGTTAAAACCGCATTACGGTCGACAAGGACCCCCTACCCAGTGCGTCAGGTAATACGAGATGATATGATGAGTGTGGGCGCGCACATTTCTGAATCACATTACGCGAATTTATAAACTTTTGCATGAAAAAAACATGTGACGCTGACAGGGGAAATCCTTTTGGTGAAACTGGCCATTACAAATAAA
The DNA here is from genome assembly GCA_029168955.1 of Aplectana chamaeleonis. Taxonomy (NCBI): domain Eukaryota; kingdom Metazoa; phylum Nematoda; class Chromadorea; order Rhabditida; family Cosmocercidae; genus Aplectana; species Aplectana chamaeleonis. The sequence goes on along the minus strand of JAPDOI010000004.1, from coordinate 6,621,973 downwards.
ATGTACTTATCTGAAACCTCTTTTTGGACGTAGAGTCCAAATATGCTCATTGAAGCTGCCTAGACTCACTCTGAAAGAAGTTATAAGCATTTTTAAAGCTTTGCAGAACGATAAGGGTACCCAGACAACTTTTATGGTGTTTTTTTGGGATTTCGCTAAAAACTTGTATGTAAGGGTAATCTGGGGTGCAGAAGACGAATCTGGGGTTCGCTCGTCGAAAATCTGGGGTTATCTGAAGGTTACAATAGGTAAAATGCCCTTTAGGAGGCAAACCCTACCTTAATAATTCGAATATCGACAAATGGACCCCGAATTGGTATCCAGAATACCAAACAACACCCACCTCAAAATTCAAAATCTGAGGCTGACCAAACTACCGTAAACCCACCGTAATCAAGTCCGATACGCTATCAGTCTGCATAAAGTTCTGAAAATGTGCACTCTCCCAAACGTTGCCTAGGGGGGTTGTTTTGGGCGCTGAACACGATTATCAGGTCAGTTTCCAGATTTTCGCAAAATTACAGCGCTTTTCGGAGGGTACAATAGGTACGAAAATCAGAGGAAAAACGCCTATAACTTTTTTCAGTGTAATTCTAGGCAGCTGCGAGGGGCATATTCGGACTCTACATCTAAAAAAATAAATGTAGAAAAGTATATTTCAATCGGGATGACCCGTTTGGATAACAGTAGTTTCGTTGTGAGAGAAGGCGTGAAGATAACGCTTGATTGAGCGAAAAATATATCGCATCGCGGAGCAACGCTCAACTTTCCAACGCTTCGCGGGTACGGCAATTCTTTTGCGCAATCAGAAACTCCGCGACGCGACCGCGCGCGCTCAGCGCTGGGGGCAGCCTGGCTACCCAGCGAAGGCGGCCATGAATGGCGCGCGATTTCTCACTTCACCGCGGTAGCACGAAATTGATATCCAGCGCGCAGCCAGCGTATTGCAGACAGTGGCAATGAGCTCAAGTGGGACGTTTCTTGTTTCTTTTAATCAACACTGGTTAATCCGTCCGGAAAAAAATGCCATAAAATTAAAAAGGTGAAATTTTTTTCGCAAGAAAAAAAGTAACAAAAACACTCGCCTTGAGGCGGCCGCTGTACAAACATTCGCGGTGGTTGTCCATGCGCAGCATGTTGTGGAGGTGGAGCATTGGGATGGATCTGACGGGGAGGCCAAGCACCCATACCGCTAGGCGGTCCGCCCCATCCTCCTGCCTGAAATGGTCAGAATTCATGTCATGTAGGGTCAATGAAATCATTAAGGTTACCTGTTGTTGGTGCTTCCAGTAACCATCGTGCTCCTGCTTTTGCAAGTCACCCCACAATGGCATCTGATTCAAGCCGGGTGTCGCTCCCATCCAATCACTGCCACCTTGCGGGTCCATCATACCGTTCATACCTCCTGGAAAGCAGTAAGCCGATTACAAAAACTCGAACATAAGGTATACAACATGGAGGTGCAAGCAAAGAAGCGTCATACAAGCGTTTAAAGCTAACAGAGTCATCCCTAAAGGAATTCGCCGAGGCACTGAACTTTATAAACGTTATTACCATAGGTACCAGTCCTACCTTTTCCGCACCTTAAGTAAAACCCAAGAGGGGTACAACACCGCGATCATCTACACTACCTTCGGCAACCACCACTATGCCGGAGCAAAGGAAAAAGCACTCAAATTCTTGTCACGCCTATTGTCTGTGCTTGGTGTAACAGAATATACAAGGTTGAAAATGATTTTGCGCTTCAAGCGACTAGGGTGAGTGCATTCCTTTCGTTTTTCGTTTACCAAAAAAATTGAGAACATGAGCTTCTGATAACTATGTTTCGATGTTAAGATCTCAACTATTTAACACTAGATCGTTTATGCCTGTAATGGGGCTCTTCTTCCTTGTGCTAGATGACCAAACGAGTTGATTCGCCTTCTCGGACCTCGGAACCATTTTTTCTCAAATCTCGTGCATACGCGACACTGACTACGGACCGTTTTACACAGATCCTAACGATTTGGAAAACCATGTTTTCGTTATCGTAGAATTGTGAAGGTACTCGAAACTCTCTTAGTACCTTCAAGGATTTAACTTTTGGGCAACTTAATCGTAACATTCAGGAAATCGTCAAAACTCGCGTTTGGCCAGAAAGGTTTCCCACCTTGGGAAGCTTTGGACCCAATCAGCCGAGATTTTTGGAACAATCAACAAATGAGCCACAAATTTGTCATCAGCACTGAAAACGAACCCTAGAAAATTGAGCTAAATCCGCAGCAACTCTTGTGAACACCCTTAAAATCGCCATTCGGGATCCCATTTTCTCTTCGCAAAGCTATGAAAAAGCTCAAAACTGGAAATCCCCTGTGAATTTTTAGCCTTCAAAATGTTAAGACGAGCTTTTTCGAGCAGCTCGTTCTAGTGCTCATGCAGAAATCTGGAAAAAAAATCACCGAGTGTGAAGGATAGGATTCAAACCCTTATTGTAGAAAATGACTTTTCAAAAGGGATAAGGATGAGACTTTTGGAAGCCTTCATTCTGCTTGCCCTAAACTGCAAAACACCATTCAAGGAGAGAGCGGTCGTTTTTTTTAGAAAGGTTCATCCCTAAATTCAAAGGTACTCAATAACACTTTCAATTTTAGGGATGAGCCTCTTCTGAAAACAACAGCTCCTTAATATTTTTCTGTTTTTGAAATGAGTGAGACCAAATGAAAGCAGCAATAAACTTAAGCCTGAAGCCTAGCTGGGCTGCTCGGATTAGCCCGAGCGGAGCAGGCAGCGGAGCGGTTGGTCATGGCGAAGTATAACAGTGGTAAGGAGATTTTGACATGATAAGCCCGATAAGAATAACGTCGACCGGCTCGAAATGAGGGAGCTAGGCTGTACCTTTTTGAGATCTCAACTTGAAGGTCAAGATTTTAATCACATACCCGCACTTTTTTCAGAGTTGCTAAATAAAATAAGGACAAACTCCTAGTATAAAAATTTTCGGGTTTCGCGGCGCCAAAACTAAAACAAACATAGAATCGGAAAGAGAGAAACAGAAAAAGTTTCTTTTTTTTTTCTGCGCGGACGGCTTAGTAAATAAATTTGGGTATTTTCCTCTCTATATTATTAATGTATAGTACACAAGTTCTGTTTCTACCAAATCTGCTCAAAGATCATTCAAAAAGCGGATTATCAGATAAAACTGAGCAAATTATAATATAAAGCCCCCAAAGCGCATGCATACGCAAATAAAAATTCAAAGCGAACAGGAAGTCATTTTGACGTCCGCAAGGCTGCAAGTGCGTGCGTGGGCACTACATGTTCTCTGTTTAAAATTCTTTAAGCCACGGGGGCTGGCCTGCATCAGAGGCGCGCGGCCGCGCTGCGTCGCTTCCGATACAGCTAATCGGCGCTAGAGCGAAACAGATCCCGTCAAGATATGTCTCAGAGAGTTCAATTTCGCACCGGCGCCACTCAGCCGGATCAGCAGACACGCATCACGGCCGCGCGCTCCTGACGCCAAACGGCCTCTGTGGCCCAAGGAATTTCGAACAAAGGGTACACGAGTCGTAGTGCGGACTTCGGCAGCTGCATAGATTAAAAGCTCCAGGGAAACAGGAACGAATGCAGTGGAAACAACATCAAAAGACGGAAGCATGCTGCGCAAGTCCGGACGGCGGCGGCCGTTCTCAGGTTGTCCCAAGTCTAACGGTCAATTTGCCTCCTGTTTGCTTCCCGACAGTCACTCACACTGCCATCATGCATGCATTAAGGGTGCTAGAGCGTTACTTACGATGATGTCCGTGCATGGGGTTAAACTGTTGTTGCTGTTGATCTACGTGAGGGTCGGACCAGATTTTGGCGGCCTCACCAAAGTCGCCTGGTGCCGCTCCCATTGGCGCACCCCAACTTGCTTGACCGGCCGGAGTTGCGCCGATTCCCAGAGCATCATTCACGCCTTGAGCTGAAAAATTACAATATACTCAATGATTAATCGCACATTCCAAAGAGACAGCCCTGAAGTCATTCCTGTCCGAATCGGCGCACACTCGACGCGCCGGACGCTAACAAAGCGAACTTCTGACGCTTTCGACCAACATTTTCTTATTTTACCCACATTATTACATTTGGTAATGAAAATTATGCAGTAGGTTTTGACGAATCCTACACAGAAAGTCCCACATGAAAAGGAGTGGAACTAGAACGGCCACTGACATTTGTGCGATTGCGGACAGAAAAGGCTTTCACTTTCGGGGCAATAAGATTAAATATACTTTCACGTCTTTCTCGTCTGATAATTCTGCAAAACCCCTAAGTGTCTGCGATTCGCAATACACTGCGGGGCAAGGAATCAAGACATTTCGTGACATCATAGGCAATGGACATACTTAGTCAGCGAGCGACATCTAGCTTATGGAATTTGGTCACACAGGCTTTTCTCTTTTTGTTAAAGTCTCTTCATAGGCTCTAGCATGTCCACTACCTTGAGCACGGTTTGAGCAAGGTACATACTTCAACCGCGGCAAACCCCTTGTCGTGGAACTAGATCGAGATTGAGCAACCTCAGAGGAAGTATAATCCCCGCCTTTTGCGTAATCTCTTCATTCAATCTTGAACACACCAATTCCGAATCTGAAGCTCAAAGTTGCTGTGAAATCAATGAATCGAAACAATTTGAATGAATGCATATACTTTGTTCCAAACGAAATGGTAAGCGAAGAGTTTAAAGAAGCAGCGCTCCCTCTGCGTCTCTGACATTTTTGAATTACGTTAGGACGTCGCGTACGCAAATCCAGCAGCATTTCTTACAGTCATCCAAAAACAGAATTCGACGAGTTTTTCACTTTCTCATTTCTTTTTAAACATACTTCATTATTCTTTTGCGTTCTTTTCGCTCAAAATGCTCGCGATACTCACTCTCGATGCAGATACTCTTCCTTACGTAGCAGTAAAAGTTTTCCAAAACGTGAGAACGTGAGAAACTTAGTAAAATGTTATTAGATACGGTAAGACATGCTGCGTGATTTGCGCACGCGACGTCTCACCGTAGCCTAAAAATGTCAGACGCAGAAGGAGACCTGCTTCTCCGCACTTTCCGCATGCCATCTCGTTTGGGACAGGGTGTACATCCAGATGCAAAAACATTGAATAGAGTTCACGGACGTTTGCACTGTCGCGAGCGGCGAGTGCAACACTGAGAATAAGGCTCATCGATTGCCCCTTATTTTCCAGCAATGCGGCGAGACTCGCCCCGCTCGACAATACGGAAGTCTTAAGGCAGTTAATTAGGTAGCAACACTTGAATCATCCATGGTCTCATATGCGATGCAGTGGTTAGATTCTGGCAACAAAGCAGCACAAATTTTGAAAGCTGTACCTTCATTCCAAACCAGTTCGAAATCGAAACTGGCCGCAAACGTGAACTCAGGTTGACTATACAGGACATTCCAACCTTCAAATTAATTACCTGTCAGCACAATTTCAGTAAAAAACGCTGATAAGGGAAACTATTCAAGGGTAGTCGGAGGTTCGCCCAATGAGATACATAGGGAAAATGGCCATGTTACGAGTAGTTAAAACTTTGGGTGACTCCGGCCCAATCCTATATTAGAGAAAGTTATTGGCTAAAAACGATCGGTTGCAGTGCTAGAATGACGTTCTACCAAATACAAGCTACCTTAAATGTCCTAAACACCAAAAACGGACCATATTCGTGTTCACCGCCACAAACTACCCCCTCCCGACTAACTTTCAGTGAGTTATAGGAGCTAGAAGCTAGAAGTAAGAGAGCAGTGAACCTGCGGCGGACACCGGGGCCCTGTCGAGCCCATTCAGAAGGCAACGAGCTCGCGCGAGGTATTGGTGCAAAGCTTAGCCTAAAAGACGTGACCTTAGGGTTTGAATCTCCTCCATGACGAAATTTTTGCATTTCAATGATCGTTAATTTTTACCTTGAAATCACATCGTGATTCTTATTTGAACACTCTGCAGGGTACTATGATCTTATTATTGGGAACATCAATCAAAACACGGGGTCGAAGACTGTGTTCCCTAGAAAGGCTGTCGCTTGCAATTTTGGGGTGTAAGTAGATGGATTACTACACATGGATTGGTAGACATTTTTGGCTAATGATAGTCAACACAGACCTTCTGGCAATCCGCAGCGCGCAACTATCGATCGACAACCGATGTTTTCGACCTGGGGCAGCCGCAGACAAGAGAAGTATGGCCCTGGCCCATAATCGCGCTTAATCATCATTATCTCGCAAACTCCGGAATTTCTTTTTTGAAGTGATTACTAGTGGTTGTTTATGGCGCTGAGCACAAATACGAGGACCAGTTTCATTTTTCGTCTGATTACAGCGCCTGAAGGTAGTTATAATGGAGCTTTGCTCATCTCAACTCACCTTAATCGTTTAGAAACTCGGAAACTGACTTCATTCTCCTGTTCACCAACCCAGAATCCCCCTGGACAAATTTTTTTCGCGGAAAATTTTCTTGACCTACGGGGAACTGTGGGGACAGTAGCAACTCAGTCTCATTTTTAGGTGTCCAAAAGTCGAGAAGGAAAATTTCTTGCTTATACTGCTCCCAAGGGGTTATTTGGGGGCGATGAACACGAATAGGAAATCCGTTTCCAGTGCTTCGGACTTTTGTGGTTGGTTACAAAAGGTAGAACGTCATTTTGAAACTGCAACCAACCGTTTCGAGCCAATAACTTCTTCAAATATTGCATTAGGCCGGAGTCACTGACAAATTTTACTACACGTTGCAAAGGCGGGCATTCTACCTATACTTCGTTCTGCCAACCACCGACTACGCTTGAATGATTTCCCTTGTAAGACATCCATGAAAAAAAATTTGTTCGGCCACAATTAAAACAAACTCGGGTAGCGGCTGGCACACAGTCCGCCTGCGCGAGCTGCGTCACCACAATGGGAATAGGCTACGCAGCTTCGTGCTATCACCGCGGGGCTACCCACTTCCCACGACTATGGAGGCCATACATCGCATCCCACAGCAAATCAGTTTTCTTTTTTTAAACAATATCAATGAAAGTACGCTGTTTATCACCCCAGCGAGGAGAGATTGCGAACACGTACTGTTATTCCACTACGGTAATACAGAATGCCTCACTCGGCTCCAACCACTGGCCTTAGAATATTATAGGCTAGAGACTGTAGGTTACGGTAGCCTAATGCGACTAAATTAGCTAAATTTAAACCAACAAAAATGAGCTGCATCTTCCAAAAAATAAAAAATGGACCTCACAATTGCGCTTAGCCCTAAGATATCCACTGCTCCAAATTTTGAACCAATTTTTCATCTCTGGAGTCGGAAAAAATGGAACATGGGTACCTATACAACTGCAGCATTCGAAAAAAAATTCACCCAACTTCACCCAGCGGCTTTGCTGGTACGCTTAAAATGGATATAAGGTCCAATTTCGGCTTTTCGGAAGACTACGGCACGTTTCGGGAAGTCTCCAAAATTTTGCGACCCCCAGGCTCGATTTCTGAGCAGTTTATACTTGATTACTTGATTACTAAAATTGCCAGACGCCGAAAACTCGTTCAGTAGTAGGGCTCAAGTGTCTAAAACCTGTGCATTGCTACACTCTTTCCATTTGGTGACCAAAAATGTCAGGAATGTTGATCGAAACCACAGCGCGGGAGCAGTTCGACTGGCACACGTGTGGCGAAAAAACCGCTGCGTTCACGTCGTCGTTGGGGCGCGTTAACCGAGATTGTTTTTTTTTCAGGGGGCCCACGGTTAACGCGCCACAATGACGACGTGAACGCAACGATTTTCCGCCGCGAAAGTCACGTGTGCCCGCCAAACTGCTCCCGTGCTGTGATTCCGATTAACATTCCATAAATGTCGAGAACCGTCAAGATATCTTCACCAAATCTTCATTTTTGTATCGAAATTTTGGTGATCCCCCCCCACCTTCACTCAGGCCAAAGTTTTCGCAACCCCCTCCCCCCAAGTCCCCTTTGCGGAATTTCGCAACCCCGCTTGACCCTCCCAACGGTTGTGGCCGTCGAGTTCCACACACTACACTATCACAGTGGAATGAAGGATATTCACAAACTTCGTTCCAGGCAGAATGTCAAACCGTTCAAAGACTTCTCAGGTGAGCGTTATTCGAATCCATGTTCTGATTTTAGCTATCCAGCACTATCTCTAAGGTCGCACACACATTCGGCACTGATCGCACAGTTTTCTTTCCTTATTGTGCGTTGGCGTAAACTCAGTGCGCATACGTTGTAACATGCGTGCACCGAGTTCACGCCAATGCACAACAATGACCGAAAGTAACAGTACGATCCGTCCTGACTGCATATCAGCAATCTTGAATCAACGCATAAAAGAAAATAGCTTTGAAAAAAGAATAAACAGCATTTCTGTTCAAAATGTCATTTCGAGGGTGCATTACACCCATCTTTAGAAATTTAGACAACAGATAACACAAATGTTGATTGCGATTCAATTTTTTTTTCGGGTAAATTTTTCTTGTTGAATCACCTAGAGCAATACTCTGACAAACCTGTACAATAAAGGCAAAAACAAGCGTTATACTTCTGTGAGATTGACAAAAAAGTTAAGTGTTACAGAGCAAGGTGAGAGACACGAGGCACCAAAAGGGGCGTGGCATCCTTATTCCCTACTCCCTCATGCAGTGTGATTACAGCCAAAGCCTGCTATCGATGCTCTATGGTAAAAAAACCTCTAGCTACGCATCTAGCAAGGTCACTGAAATCTAAAGAATAGGCCACGCCTACATTCGTGTCTCCTGCGACTAACAAAAGCACTTGAACAGTGCCGCAACGGCAAACGAAACTAAAAAAGAAAATCCAAAAAAAAAACATACCGAGTGCGTTCGGATCTTGCCATGGATTACGCATTTGCTGTGGTGACATGTGGCCCCATCCTGCTTGACCGCCAGACGCACCTCCACCCGGCATAGCGGAGGCCCACGGCTACAATGGGTATACTCATACAAAAGAAATAATAGAAGGAGAATGATTAGCAAATTCAAATTCACAAACGAAACAGACTCTGGCCAATAATACATATGCAGCCGCATACTCTTTTACTTCTATAATTTCATTCGAAGAGGAAGGCGCACGCAAACGCACGTGAATGCTTTAGGCGCGTTTAATGATGATGCTTGTAGTGTCTGTACACGATTTGTAATGTACACGATTTCTAAGCCTCAGCGCAGTTTACTTGTCCGTGGAGAGAGACTGTGTATGAATTTAATGGTAAAAATATAAATACCTCTATATAGTTACTACCCAGCAGTTTCTGGGTATTTTTCTTAGAAGAGAGCCCAGGGTCGAGCGGAATTGCGACCAGAGGCAAGGCGGGGGGGGGGGGGTTCGTAAAAAATAAGTTCCAAAAATGAACATCTCCCAATTTGGTAGAGGGTATCGTGAAAAAAATTGTTACAAAATTTCCCCAACGAAAGAGGTTGGTGACAAAAATTAGATTTTTTCGAGGATTTGAGAGAGGAGACAAAGGGGGAGGGGTCGTAGCTCCGCCAAAGTCGGTCGCTGGATCCTGAACAAGCTTCTCATTGCGAAAAGCATTTCCTGCGACCCCGTAGGTTTTCTCAATCAGAGCCGGAAAGTCCACCAAAATAGAATTCTGACTGTTCTCCAGGCGGTGGCGAGCGTGGCATGTATCGATTAATCTCGCCGTTCAGCTGACCTATAAAATCCTACCTCAATCTTTCCTAAGTGGCTTCAATTTATATAGCATAAGCGTGCATTTTCGAATATTTATAGCATAATAGACAAAGAAATCTCGCTAATCTAACACCAAATTGAAACCAATTTCCAAACAATACAGCAGACACTTAGACCGGGATCATGCTTCCAGCAACGAGCGACACGACCCAATGTTTACCATCCATATCGACCGAAAATCAATAAGCCTGATATGCATTGTCGCCGTCGCTGGTCGCGGAAAGTATGATTCCGGCCATAAACACTCACGCCTATGCTATACAAATAAAACACATCAGAAGATTCAAAGTCGTTGGAAAAAGACGAAACACTACCAAATGAGAAAAATGAACGTGAGGCCGGTCAGCTGAGCGGTGGGAATAATCGACGCGTGTGACGCTGACTACGTTCTTCTTAAGAATGACAGCCCTCTTCCGAACATCTGAGACCTCCGCAGCGTTATTCAATTTTTCCTATACAGCATTATGTATGACCTCGTTAGGATAACTCACTACAACCGATTTTCGAAAGTAATCCACTCCGAGAGCCGCTCGAAAGTCTTGGAGAAAATGATATTTCGAGCATCTTCACAATAAGGCAATTTTAGCCAGCCAAAATGTCGAGTATTCAAAGAAAACCAAAAGAATCGAAATTCTGATTCAGAAAATTTAGAAAATTCTGAATCATATGAAAATGGCAAATGTTTGTTATGCCTTGATTAAAAACTGCAACTGAAAAAAGGGAAAATATCGAGCGTTCTAACCACAAGAAATACATCTTCAAGGAATTATTGAAAATCTGAAAAGAGATGGATCTTGAAAAATGTTGATATGCGAAAAATCTCACACAGAGAAAACTTTAACATCAGTGTTGAGCGGGGTTGCGACTCGGCGCAAATGGGGTCGTTAGAAACTTGGAATTTTTTTTTTGTGAAAAATGGAAAATTGGGGGGTCGCAGTTTTTTAAAACATATACATTTATACGATTTTCGGAAGTTTTTTTCTGCAGTTTAACGTCGCAGTGCACGTCATGGTAAGTTAACATGAGGTGTCGAGTTGATCGCGAAACGCTTGGCTCCGGGTAAGATTGAACCAGCATATTCCCTTTCCGAGGGAGCGCCTTATCGCACTGCACCCCGGATTTTTTTTTCATTTCTTAGGAAAAAAAATGAATTGTCTTTTTGTACCACAAGGTTGGAATTTTTGCAAATGTGCCACTCAAAAAAAGCTAAAGCAATTTTCGATATTGGGATGGGGGATCGTAAACATTTTTCGAATTTTTCAAAGATTTTGGTGAACAGGTGGGGGGTCGTACCTACGCCGAAAACTGGCGCAACGGTCTGCTGACCCCTGTTTAACATAGGTGCTTGCACTTATCTCTTATATGTAGATTAGTAATTGCTCCTTTACATATACGGTCACAATACATAGGTGGATGGCACCCGAAGATCAATGTGAGCAGTCGTTTTCTGCAATAATGTTACCATGCACTTTCAAAAACCATTACATAACACGAAGACCCACCAAGTTTGAAAGTTTCCGTGGAGATGACGAACCTCCCGATGGAGAAAAATATTTGAAAAAACGACTACTTCAAATTTTTGGAAGAATAGAGTATTTGGAAAACTGAGCAATTTAGAAACCTAAATGGGCAAAATATTTCTATGAAAAAAAAATCAGAAATCCTTGAAAAACTGAAATCTTCGAATTCTAGTTTTCAGTGTTTTCGAGTACGCAAGTCCACCAAGTAAACGATAATAGGGAAAAGTTCCACAAAAATCTCAAATGTCGGAATGAAAAACTGTTTGAAGAAAGCTCTAAAATATTCCATTGCGCCTGCTCGGCATGTTCGGTGCACTGCGGACTTTCGGAAATCCAAACGTCGGAAATATTTTCGCGCCTCAAAATTCTCAGGCAATTGAATTTGTTTTCTATTTCTTGTACCGAAAACTCTTTCAAAAAATGGTTAACTGCCCATACTTGTATTTTAGAATCTTTCAGGATGGATATTATTCAGAAACTGATCCTTTGATGGATCAAACGGTGGACAACTGTTATATGAGGTGGGCGGGGTGATCCACAAGATTTTCATTTATTCCTGGCCGTATTTAGCCGTACTTCCGTCCTTAGATTTCTTACAGGGATCCAAAGCTTACGTTTCTGCGAGAGAGAAAAACTAGCAGCTTTTCATCGTGAACACTGCCTTTAAATAAATACATAGTGATCCGAACTCTCCATAAATATGAATATATTTCAGTATAGAACAGCTAGTAGAAAAAAATCGAGAGAAAATAACAAAACTGATTATTCACCCCAGATAAACAAGTGTAACGGGATGACATCAGTGCATCGATTCTGCCTGCATCAACAGCACACGGCGGTGGGTGGCTTAGCCTCCAGAATGACAACAGAAGCGAGAATCACAGCACAGAATACGTATGACGGGCTAAACGCAGCGCACCGCACAAAACGATCCATCCATGAACTACGTCCCTATGAATTCGATGATGTTTTCACCAAACTTGCACAACCACCGCTCGCTAGATATTGAACGAAAACTCTCTCTCCCCCACCCCACCCACACACCCACCACCATACACGTTGCTGTTTCTCTGCGATAGAATCGATACATACGGGGAGCGGGTTGATGGAATCGCGATTCGCTACGTTTCACATGGAAACTACAGGCGATATTTTCGGTCACGTAGACAACGTATTTCAAAGGCCATTCTAAACTTCTCAGCCGGGAGTCAATCGCGGTTTGATGGCTAATTTCTTCAAATCCGGCAAACCTAGATTTTTTAAACTTCAACTTTTTTTTGTCTCATTTTTTCTTTCACATGAGTGTAAACTTGTGTAATAAATATATATATATATATATATATATATATATATATATATATATATATATATATATATATATATATATATATATATATATATATATATATATATATATATATATATATATATATATATATATATAAAGGTTATTTTTAAGAAGGTTGTAACAGCGTACGCGCTAAAATCCGTATCTCATTTTCTACTGTTCTGCGCAGGGAAGCGCACGCCACTAACAAGGAAGTGTCTAGAGCGTTGAACGCATAATATCCCTTACCGAGCTGCTGGCTCCGAAAAAATTATAAGCTCAGAACGGTCGTTTTTCCCCTTTTGTACCCTCTATAACGCCCAGTATCTGAGGCCATTGTTATGCCAAAACTTTGCGACCGCGACAGGTGCGGTCAACTGGTACGAATCGTGCCGCCGAATCCAGTACCCTGCCGGGTATTTCTTGGCCCTGAGCGACAGCGACGTCGCAGTGTTCTGCGACCGCGACAGACCTGCCGTGGGGGTATAGCAATGGCCGCACAAAATGACCCGACGCCGCCCTGGTGTGCGACCGCGACAGGGCTGTGGCAGAGTATAACAACGGCCTTACCCAAACGAGATGGCAAGCGAAGAGTCCAAAGAAGCAGCACTCCCTCTGCGTCTCTATCATTTCTAAATTACGGTAAGACGTCGCGTACGCAAATCACGTGCGCGACACAACATCTGTCATACAGTAATCCAAAACAGAATGCATCGGGTTTTTTCACGTTCCCATTTGTTTTTTTTCCGCACGCTTCATCATTTTTTGCGTTTTCGCTGAAAATGCCTGTAATACTCAATCTTAATGTAGATACTCTTATTCACGTGGCAGGTAGGGTATTTCAGGAATTGGATTGTTTTTGTAATACGGTAAGACAGACGTTGTGTCGCGCACATGATTTGCGTACGCGACGTCTTACTGTAATCTAAAAACGTTAGAGGCGCAGAGGGAGCGCTTCTCCTTAGGGCTTTTCATACCCCTAGCAAAAATCTGGAACCGAACCTCATAATCGCGTTCAGCGCCCTGAATAACCCTCCGAAGCCAAGTTTGGGTAATACCGCATTTTTCGAGCTAAAATCAAAATAAGAGCCGCTTTCCACTTGTACCCATAGTTGGCTGAGCGTTTAATTATATCGATCATGTGGTTCTAGGAGAGTTTTCGAAAAATGCTCCAAATTTTACTTGAAATTTTCCCAAGAGGGTTCTTTGGGGGCGCCGATCACAAACCTGAGGTTAATTTTTTTATTCTCGGATAACATGTGTGGCTGAAAGTCGAAAGCTCGAATAATTCAAATTTCGAACAAACTTGGGGATCAAAAAATCAAAAAAAAATAGAACACGTCCGTAAATTGAATGTTCTAAAAGTCAAATTTCGAACATTTTACAAAAACGGAGAGCCGAAAAAATGTTATCTAGAACATATTCGAAAAGCGAGAAAACGATTATTAGACAAAGTGGCCATTCCAAGCGAAACGCACTTTTCTAGAATCATTTCCGGATATGGAAGCCGAATACTCTAATTGTCGCGTCAGTGCCGGGAAGGTGCCGCGATAGTACCGCAGCGGCTCCGCGTTGAAACCGCGCCGGCTCCGTGAGGATGCATCAAAAAACCAGCGTGGAGTACGATATACTGACCTGCGCGGTAAAATGAAATTGTCACCGGTTCAATTACCCGAGTTTGAGGCACATTCTGTATATCCTTGGGCCCATAAACGGCGATAACCTCTACCCTTATCAGACAGAGGACGTAAAAACCGCAGGTGCGTATTCTTGTTCTCAGGCCCCCTTACTTGTAATATAATTCCTAAATGACTTCATATGAGATACTCTTCCGGAGCCGCAGCGGGCAATTTCTTTCACAGCATGCCCGTCGGAGCTGCCTACGACAGATTTGGACGAAGTTACAGGCATTTCCTCCCATTTTCCATGGCTGGTTTGGTTTTTCCTTATATCAAACAAAAGGTTCTCGGAGCATTTGGTGAAAATGTTTCAAATCTGCCCTAAAACTTATCCATAGGGGTTGTTTGGGGTGCTGATCACGAATCTGAGGTCTGTTTGTTGCTTTTCAGAAGATTTCAAATTCATTCGTTCAAAGCTTCCCAAAGGGGTAGATTTGAAAGCAAAACGCGACTTTTCACGACAAAAAACTGCATAGGCTTCGAGATAACAAGTCGAAGCACGAAATCCATATACTCTTTAGATGGAGGAATAATCACAAAGTAAAAAATCAAGCATAATTATTTGTAAATTAGCTATTCCAATAATAAACGATGAATCAAAAAACTGACAGGGGTTGAGAACAAAAAAAAATTCACATACCAAAGCCGTATTAGCATCACCAAGCAGCAAATTTGCGCAATTCGATCACAAGCACGCCAGGTCGACCGTAATTGCGGATATAATAGTTATAGAGAAAATTAATGTAAAATCACTTTATGCATCAGAATTCATTTTTGACACAAAAAACTAAAAAATCGATTTAGAAGTACGCACTGCCCACATAAGGAATAGCCACAATGAACAACTAAAAAAAACAAACAACAAACCCAAAAATACCTCAATAATTTGTTACATTCACATAAACTCGTCAATAAAAAAGTGTCCAGCAATAAACGGGAAAAAATAATCTGTGAAAAATAGGAAAAAACGATCTAATGTTCAAATCGGAAAAAATAGCATCAAATATACTGAAGCTCAAACCTATTATTGATTAGACATTCGTTATATCAAAAGAATCAATGAAAAAACTTTTCGAAGGATGAACTTTTTAGTCACACACTCGAACGAGAATTTGAGAAGGATTTGAAAAAAAATAAATGTATTCAAATAAATGAATAGAAAAAATTATGGTTTAGAGAAACAATATTTTTTTAACCTACACATCTGAAGCTCCAGAAGAAAAATTAAGTAAAAATTCATAGATTCGAGAAAACTCATCAAGAAAATCCTTGGGAAAGAAAAAAAAGTAGGACACTAATTAAGCAGAAAATTCTCCCAACATCAGTGTGAGACACCTTTTTTCAAATCTCGTTTAAACATGAAAAATACACAAGATGTTTTATACGTAGAACCACAGCTGTCCAACTATACCACAAAACTATGAATCTCATCGGTCTACGCTAGCAGCGCGACGGCTATTTCCCTTTGCGGTAAGCAATCAGTGACCAAACTAAATTGCTAGGGATAATTGGAGGTCATTTATCGATCGGATCCACTTTTACAGTCTTTTATTGATTTTTTACGGAAAACTAATAAGATCTATAATCCTAGAAAATCTATCAAATTCTACGGCGATGATTTCTGATAACAGAGAATTGTCAAAAACCCATATCTGTGAAGTTTGACCACTGTCTTTCATCGATAAACTTAGGTATCATCACACAGCTAGCGCTGACCGATGAGATTCAAGGAATTGTAATGGTACCCCAAGTTAAGGCACTAAAATGATTTTAAAAAAAGTATAAAATCAACTAATAAGACAAGAAAAACGCGATTAAAACGATAAACCACACAAAATAGATCACAATTGGGTCCCGTCCGGAAAAGCAAAAGGATATCACCGACAAGGAAAAGAAACTCCCCCCCCCCTTTTTGGGAGAGTACTGCATCGCGGAAAAGTCAATATCTCACATGGATAAAAATGAGCATTCACACGCCCGCAAACACTATCGCATAACGAAAAACAGTGGGAAAATGTCGCGGTCGATAAGCCAAACACTGGGCATGAAATCAATGCGGGACGCGGGGAAAAGTACACGCGGCGGCCGCGGCGTCAGCACACAGCCGGGGCGTCCCCCGTCTCGTCCATCCCGTCCATCACGGCAGTAGGCTATGTTTAAGCGGGGGGGGGCGCTTATAGTGAGACGAGGTGTATACACGCAACGTGTTCTGCTGCTGCTTGCCTATAAGCCGCGTCTGTATATTCCACTTACGCACTTCTTCTTCTCCCCCCCCCCTGTCGAAACAGGAAAAACGACGAGGCCGTCGTAGCGAACGAAGGGCTTTTCAGAGGCGCATCATTCGCGACGTACAACCACGACAACGACGACGCCGATACGTACGAATCGATGACGCCAAGAACTGGCTGCTGTGTGTCTACAGAGACCCAGACCCTTCCCCATCACGCACCCCGTCTACGACAAATGGTGCGACCGTACGGACACTGGCCTGTGCGTGAGGTGCCCATGGCGATGATGGCAGCAATTCGGAGAACAAGACTATCGCCACGACGAAGAAGACATTAACGACAATCGCGTACGATCTTTGATTAAAGGGATGAACTCCACCCAAGGAAAAAACTAATTAACTTTAGCAACTCGGGTCGTTAAAAGGCTAGATATGGGAATCCTGCGAGAGATTATCTCACAAGGGATGTAAACGCATCTGCAAAAACGACTAGTATCGTTAGTATTATACCAGGTTGTTCAACAAGTTTTGTCGTTCGATAAGAGATAGCGTTGCTACTAGCCCAAAATTTTTTCGTTTTGTTGGTACACACTTCACATGAACGTCTGCGAAGTTTCATTTCACTCTGCCAATTCATTCTTGGTTTACAAGCCATTTAGTGTCGTCCTGTCACAGCAACGAAAAAAAAAATTGAATATCATGTAGTGATAAAATTCTTATTTTCGGAAGGTGCAGCACCAGAAGAAATTCACGAACGAATGTTCAAAGTGTATAATGATTGTTCACCTACAACTAGAACAGTAGAAAGATGGATTGCTGAATTTAAACGTGGTCGTACAAGCCTTGAAGACGATCCACGTGAAGGACGAACATAAAGCGCATCAACACCAGAAATCATAGCCAAAATACAGGATAAGGTTTTAGAAGATCGTCGATTGACTGAGAGAGATTAAGTATAGGCTCTACACATCTCATTAGGCAGTGTGAGCCATATTTTAGGTGAGCTTTCGGGTTTTAGAAAGCTGTGTGCACAATGGGTGCCGCATTAGCTAACAATGGAACAAAAACACATTCGAATGCGACTTTCTCAGCAACATTTGGAGCGTTTTAAAAAGGATAAAGTGGATCTTGTGCGTCGATTCATCGCTATGGACAAGACTTGGATTTTTTTGAAGTTTTTTAGTGTCTTAATGTTCAGGGAGATTATACTGAATAATAAAGTGCATTTTGAACCATAAAATTGTGTTTTTCTTATAGAACGACAAAACTTATTGAACAACCGTATATCTTGTCGCTCAATAGTAATTATGCGCAGTATCCCGCCCTCAACTGCAGGTTCGAAGAAGTTATGAGCATTTTTCAAGCTTCGCAAAAAGGCAAGCTTAACCGTCAGGCATTTTTTGGTGTTTGAAAAAACTTTCTCGGATTTCGCCCAAAACTTGTATGTGGGGGTAATCAAGGGTAGTGAACACGCAATCTCAAGTCCGTTTGCCGAAATTCTGAGATTTGCTATAGGTGCCGGTAGATAACATGTCATTTAGGGGCAGGGTTGAGCAGCGTTGTGACTGGTCACAACGAGGGGTCGTAAAATTTTAGGAAATTTCGAAAAAAAAATGAAAATTTGAGGAGGGGTCGTAAAATTTTTGAAAAAAAAAGGATTTTCAACCCATATGGTAAGGTAAAATAAGGTAGGAATAGTCAGCCGCGTGAGAGGTGTATGCATTTTCAACAATATAAAAGCAGATTATGTACAGGGAAGCTGTTTAGAAAATTGACACGTTTTTGACAAAATTGACAATTAGACACTAAAAAAAGCTTTGAAAATTTTTGGTCTCAGGGGGGTCGTAACATTTTGTAGTTTTTTTTTGAAAAAGAAAGGAAAATGGGGGGGTCGTAGCCGCGACAAAAGTCGCCACAACGGCCTGCTCAACCCTGTTTAGGGGGGCAAAACCCACCTTAATATATTTTAAAAATCGACAAACGGACGTTCAATTCGTATTCTCCACCTCGAATGAACTCCGCATGGAAATTTTGAGTAAAATATGAGATTTTCACCAAACTACCGTCTACCCACCGTAATCTGTCAAAAATCGATAAACAGACTCCAGATTCGTGTTTAGTACTCCAAATTACCCTAAGAGAAACATTTTGAGTCGTTTCTATCGTAGCTTTCTGGTAATCGTCAAAAGTCACATTTGCCCTGAAACTTTGCCCAATTGGAGGCCCTGAACGAATTTAGTCGAAAACTTTGGAAAACCAACACATAAACCCCAGATTCGTGATCAGCGCTCCAACTCGCCCCCCCCCCTGGAAGGACTATCAGTCAAATCTGGAACTTTTTTCTAAAACGCTTTCAGAGCCCTCTAATTGGTATAAATAAACGCCCAACCGAAAATCCGTAAAGGTCGAAAACGCTATCAGTCTCGACAAAGTTTGGAAAATGTGCCTTCACCCAAACCTTGCTCAGGAGGGGGTATAGTTTTGGGTGCTGAGCACATTCATGAGGTCCGTTTCCGAATTTTCAGGAGACTAATGCGCTTTTTGGAAGATACAAAAAGCACAAAGACCACCTTTTTAAGCTTGTAACTCCTTGGAACCTGCAGCTCGGGGCGGGATACTACGCAGTTTTAATATTGAGCTACAAGAGATACTAACGATGCTAGTCGTTATCGCAGATGCTTTTGACGCTCTAAACACTTTCCTTGTCAGATTTGTAAAAAAGTTTCTTCCAGAATCTTCTGTCGAACGCATACGTGGTTTCATCTCCGATTTATGTTCGACAAGTGTAAGAACAGTCCTTGATTTTACTTCATAGAACCGATGACCCAGGTACACGAAAACCCATTCCATTTTCGAAACACTTTGGAGCGAAATAATCTTGCAGTCATTCTAAATGCGGAATATGTCGAATATATAAGAAATTTCAGTCGCTAGATACAGGTTTTCCAAGTTCAACCACATCAGGAACAGATACCAGCGCGAACTGAGTTTCAGAAAAGTATCTGCTGAATATTGTGGGGAGATGGAAAGAAACAATTTAGAGTTCGTTTAAATTTCCTTAGAGGCAGTATTCATGATAAAAAACCGTACTCTAGTTTTCGATGTTTCTGAGTAGGTAAGCCCACGAAGAAGAAGATTAGAGGAAAGTCCCCACAGAACACTCAAATAGGGGACAAAAACTGTTAGAAGAAATATGTTTGTCCTGCTTCAAAATTCGTGAGTGAGTGACTTGATTTTCTGTTTATGGTACCAAAAGTCTCTAAAATAATATAGACCAATGCAATATGTCAGAACCTTTCAGAATATCCGAAAAATCGGTGCCTGTTCCTCTGGTGAAACGCACGCAGGACAACCATTATATGAAGTAGGCGGGGTGATCCAATGGGATGACTGGCCAACGACATTGTCACCCACTTCCTGACCGTTTTCCGTCATACTTCCGTTCTTACTCTTCTTGAGAAATCCAAAGCTAATGCTTTTGCCAAGAAACGGGCAACATTTCCCTATCTTGAACACTGCCTTTAAAGGCATCGTGAGCGGAAAGTTTAGTATTTGATTTTCCTATATAAATATGACCCTCTTTCTAGCTGCTATACAACTGCAACGGTAAACACCTCAACCCCCCCCCCCACTAGAAAATGAGGGAACTGCTCTCTAAAGAGAAGGATCGATGTCAACCTGACGGCGTGCTAAGGACATATGATTTGCTGATAATTGGGATTAAGGAGGGCGGTGAAAGTGTTCATAACATGTTGGGACCTATTTTAGCGCAGCTACAACTATTCATTGCCCACCTCCTAGGTTCACTTTCCTTTCGATGTTTTTGTGCAGGTAAAAACACGAAGAAAAGTCTAATAGGGAAACGTCTCAACAATGCCGGAGAAAAATCGTTAAAAGGAACCTCCGAAATATTTGAGAGAACTGTTTGGGGGATTGCGGACCGTCACATCCAATATTTCGATTGGTTGAACGCTTCGAAGTTCTTAGATAAAAAACATTATTTTTATTTCTTGTGCCCAAAAAATAAGAAGGACCAATATACATGATTGGTTGTTCGAATCTTTCGCGATCATGCATATTCAAAAATTTGGCAACTGTTCCTCCGGTGAAACAAAAGAAGGACAACTGTTATATGGCGTAGGCGGGGTGGTCCAATGAGTCAACTGGTCCACGAAAATTTCACCCATTTCCTAACCATTTTTCGTCGTACGTCTTTTCTTACTCTTTTCAGAGGGACCCGAAGCGTACGTTTTTGCTAAAAAAAGGAACTTTTTCATTGTGAACACTCCATTTCCCGCGATTTTTCGAACCGCGCGATCGGAAACATTGAACGGTAAAGGACTTTAGGAGATGTGAATCGAAAAAACATTAGCCGGCTGTTTCGCACTCTAAGATTCAGTAACAAGATTGACTAACCCCCGGGTTAAATAAGATTGTGCCGCTACCCATCGAGTAGAGCTGGGAATTCGCAAGAACGTCTTCCCAAAAACAGAAACTCAAGGGAATCACTAGAATTGACCCAAAAATTGATTAATTTTCCATCACTCGCAACACTATCGATTTTTTGTCACCAAAGTGGGTCGCAGCTCCGACAATTCCGGCATCACAGTCCGATTAATTCCCATTAACACCAGGCGAGAATCGAATTTTGTCAAGCACGACTATCCCGAATAAGGCGTCGCTTATACTTCCGCTGCACAACGCTGCGAAGACGGGCGATTCCGCAAATTCTTACACGCATCACCGCTAATCGCCAGCTGTTTAGAGTTCACCGGTTTTGAATCTCACAAAGGCATCGCATGCGGTCACGGTCCTGATATGCTAGCTGGCTCTATGACCGCTTACGGCAGTAGCATTCCGGCACGGTTTTTTTGAGCAGTGAAGCCTGTCGCGACTCTGCACGGCAGTAATATAAATGACTCCTAGCTAGGGAACCTCGCAAGGTGTTCCCCCCTATCAGAAAGCTGATTAAGGTTCTCTAGTCAACTCTGGCACGCTCTCTTCGAATCTGAACTCGGATTTTGCTACGGGCATCTGCTATAAAAAGTTATAGCCTGTCGTTCGTGTTTCCTGCAGCTCAGCTGAACGTGACGTTTGTAGTTCTTTGCTGAATTTCAATGAAGGATTATTTGACGTGCTGAGCTTGAATTCTATGTCGGTTTCTTAATTTTCACAAGAACAAGCTTGGGATCTACGAGTTACAGATTTCCTAGAAGGCTAGAAGCCTCTAATTGATTGTTAAGCGCCTTTTTCTGTCAAAAATGCGCATTAGTCTTAGGTAAATCCGGAAGCGGGCCTCATCATTGTGTTCAGCGCCCAAAACTACCCCCAACAGCGACCTGCGCACGAATGTAGGGCATATTTGTCGATTTTCCGTAGTTTTCGACTTGATTCGTTCAATGCCTCCCTTCGAGGGTAGGGGAGGGTGAATTTAAGGGATAGGGGCTCTCTACACACCGAGGAAGTTGTATCGCCTTTCGCGGCACTAATTCCGTTCGGGACCAATACGACTGAATTGAGTAGCGTGACGCGTCGAACTGCAAAAACGGGATAGCTCGTCCCTCTGTGCAGAGAGAGCCCCTATCCATAAATTTGATGACAAATCTCGACTTTCGACTATTTTCGGAATGGGTCGATAGGTAAGGCCCAAATTTTTTCTGTATGAGTTTTATGGAGTGCTGGGCACGAACCTGCGACCCACTTATCGATTTTCAATAGATTACGTTAGGTTACAATGAGCATACGATAGCTTGGTCAAAGTCTCAGAATTGGCTCAAAATTTCTCAGTGGGTGTTATTTGGGACGCCAAACATGAATTTGAGGTCCACTTTTCGATTTTCGAAATATTAATGTAAGCAACGCCACTTGAAAAGCGTTATGCCGACCGTAACCTTAGCAACAAATAGACCCCAGATTCGCGTTCAGTGCCCTGAATATTCCTCAGTTGAAAGATTCGAGCCGAATACAAAAACAAATTTCAAACACCCTAAAAATTGGCTGATGGATACTTTCGTTCAGCGGTGTCCGTAGCGAAATCCGATGCCAGATTCGAAGACAGTGGGTCGGAGTTGACCAGAAAACGTTCATCATACTTGCAATTGTGAAGATGGCCCTGCGAGGTTCCCTAGTGAGACTCTCAACGACTACGGAAGGCGGGATCAAGTTTAAACCACCAATATGCCCTGATAACATTATTGTAATATACTTCTAGCACAATTTGCAACAACGTAAGTAAGCCAATACGTTGCGCGCTCTGCACAAAACGCAAAAATTTCTTGACAATATCAATTCATATTTCCACCCTGAACCACTGAATATGATTCTTTTTCACATGACCAACCTCCAAGCCAACAAATGACGCCACCACACTCACAAAACCACAAACAGGTTCACGCTGAGTCCCACACACAGCACTCACGCACTTATCGACCCGTCATAGCTGTAGCTTTCGTTTCTGTCATGAACCTGGATTACCCCATTCGTCTATATATCCTCCAATCCATGTGTCTCCCGCCCGTCGACAATTGCGCTTATTCGCCAACCGACCGGCCTAGTGCATTACTGCGTCACTCCGCAAGCTTTTTCATGCACTCTGGCTCTCTCACTTCAAGTATACACGCTTCGCCTGCATCCATCCCACAAACAAAACACCTCTCAAAGAACGGAATGATAGGCACGTCAAACTATGGCCTGTCGTACTTTTTTTGTTTTTAGCATGTGAGAGTACAGGAAAAATAGAATTTTCAACCCGCTAGGAGTTTAAATGCCAGTAATCTCAGCAGATTTTCTCCAAAACGGTTCCGCTCCGAGCGAGAGTACCTGAAAGGGGCGAAGTCTGGACGATTCAGTGAAGACTTTTGCAAACGAGACCTCTACTTACATATAGCCTAGGTCGCTCATTTTGAGCCGGTCGAAGCAAGGCTCATCGGACTTATCATGTCAAAATCTCCTCATCACTGTTATATTTCTACATCACCGACCGCTCCGCTGCTTACTCCGCCTGGAATCATCCTAGAAACCTAAGCAATACATCCCTTAGCAATGACATTTCATCTGAGCAGATTTCCGATTCAAAACTCTCCCCAAATACAGATTCTTTACTTGTCTGACATGGAGACATGGATGACAGCAAACTCAACCGTGACTCAATCTTTTCATGTGATGAAGCACTGAACCGAGCGGTGCAGATGATACAGTCGGCATGAATCCTAGTGATACTTTGCGTTCCACATTGAAGATTGGCGCAAACTCAGTGCACACATTCTACAGCACATGACACCGAGTTTGTGGCAACTTCAATAGGGCACGCGAAGTATCACTTACTAGGGACTGCTTTACCCAGCCTGCAGCCATTTGGAAAACCATGTTGTCGTTGGTGTAGGTCTGTGACCGTACATAAATGAACTGTGCTTGAAACTCCCTAAATCGCTGCGGAGATTCCCGAAATCCTCTCCTTCGCTTCACAATAAGGCAAGGGAATTTTCGGGGCATTCAGAGCGAAATTCCCGGATTCGGCTCAGAACTTGAAAACTGAGGGGTTGTTCAGGGCGCTGAACCCGAATCTGGGATCTATTTCTCGCCAGATTGAAGGTTACTGCAGGTTACGGTAGTCATAACAAATTCCAACTGGCATTACTTAACTTAGTCTGCAAAATAAGAAAATGGACCTTTTGTGTTAGGCAGCCCGAAAACCCCTATGTACAAGTTTTGAGGCGATTTTATCAAAGTCGCGCTTTGCCAGCACAATTTCCCCCATTTTGAAACTTCGAACCAAATCAGATGGAAGTTTTCAAATATTGACAAATGGGCCTCAGATTCGTAATCAGCATCCAAAACAACCTCTGTAAACAAAATTTCGGCCCAATCCGAAACAATTTTTTTGAACACTCTAGAATTGCCATTCGTGTACCCCTTTTATCTACGCGAAACTATGAAAATGCCCACTTTCGGAAATTTCCTGCAGAGCTCTGAGGCATTTGGGGGACTTGGAAAACGGACTATCAATGCTGTGTCCCATATCTACAACTATTAAATCATGGTTTTATAAAAGCCCCCGGGAAATGTAAGGTAAGCTCTAGTTAGCCGCACAGAGACAATCACGATTACCGGCCGCATTCCGCTTATCAACACTGGTCGTCTATGAATGCAGACGCTAACTTTGCTCCAAATGAAGTGAATTATAGAAGATCAGCAATTATTAAAACACGCGATGATATCGATTTCCACAAAAAAAAACTCGACAATGCATCCTATGCAGCTTTTTCTCCTCTACAATTATCAGAAAAAAAGGTGACGGTAAGATATTGAGAAACGAGAAAAAAACATGCTATTAACATTCAGTCGCCACGGATCCTACTGATACTTAGCGCTCCAAAATGAAGTCTGGCGCAAACTCGGTGCTGTATGCTATAACATAACATGACATACATGCAGCGAGTCTTCGCCAACCTTCAATATGGAGCGCTAAGTATCAGTAAGATCCGCGCAGACTGTACGCAGTGAGCTTCAAATATAGATTAATCTAAGGACGCAAAAACTGGGCGTGGGCTGCAAGTTCAACTTGTAAAAAGCTGCATTAAGTTGTAATAGAAAACATAAAAAAGAAGAAAAACAGAAAATCAATACCTGCTGTGGTTGGTCGTGTTGTGATCGCCATGGCATATCATCGATGCTTAAATTGGGAAGACTTCGTTCGAGATCCATGTTGCCGACCACGCGACAACTGTATCCGGGATCTGAAAGAAAATTCTATTTGAAGGAATTCATTCCAAATCCAATACACATAGAAAAAAAAGCGACCATATAATAACCAGTTATGAATAAGACGCAAGACAACTAACCAAACACCCACTTGGCGCACCGTGATTACGGACAACTGCACACTATTGCACGCCTAATATCATTTTTAGCACAGGGCGAACTTGCAACTTAATTTTCGTCGTTCCAAGGGTTTTCAGAGTAATTTTGTGAAATTTGGGGAAAATTCTCAGCATGAAATTGGAAATACTCGAATTGACATGAAACATTCACCCGTGTAGTATCAAGTAGTATACTGCATGGAAACTCGTTTTAGTCAGTCTGGCCATTCAAAGTGAAATGTACTTTTCTAACACTAGAATTATAATTCGAAAATACCCCCTCCAGCAGCATAGAATCACTCTCTAATAAGTTATACACATTTTTTGAGCCTCGCCGTAAGGTAGGAGCACCCGGAGTATGAGACGATTTCTAGGGTGTTTTGGAAAACTCGAATTTTGCTCAGAACTTATTCTAGGGCACAGAACACGAACCTGCGGTTCGCTTGTAAAAATTATGAGGTTTACTTGAAGTCAAGGTAGATGGCATGCCATTTAGGGAGCAAATTCTATCTCAATAATTCGAAAATCGGCTATTTACGAGTTTCGCAAAATGGGAAGGTATTTTTGTGTTAAAAAATTCGGATTTTGCCAAAAACTTGAATGTCGGGGTAATCTAGGATGCTGGAAACGAATCTGCGGTCCGTTTCTCGAAATTCTGAGGTTTAATGGAGGTTATGGTAGGTGATATGCCACTTGGGGGGCTAATCCTATCTTAATGGTTCAAAAACGGCGAACCGACATCAAATTCGGGTGCTATGTGGGAAGGGGGGGGGGCCACTGTTGTATCGCACTTGGCCACGCCCATTTTTCCGTGCCGCAAAGACTCTCCTGATTTTGGCGGGGGAGGGAAACCCCGGGTACGTGCTCAATTTAGTGCGGCACAGTAAAATGGGCGAGGCCAAGTCCATCGCGCCATAGTGCCCCCCTTCCCAAATAGCACCCAAATTCGTATTCACCACCCCGAATAACCCCCGGGTACGAATTTTGAGTCAAATTGGAGACCTTGATCGAACTACCATAGACCTACCGTAATCTTTAGAAAATCGGCAAACGAGCCTCAGATTCCGTGTAAGCTCATGAAATGACCCCCATAGAATTTTGAGACACATCTATCGAAGAAATCCGGAAATCTCGGAAGTGACATTTTGCCCTCGAAATTTCCCCCGCTGGGATGCTTCGAGCGAATTGGGCGGAAAACCTTGGAAAATTGACAAACAAACCTTAGATTCGTGATCAGCGCCTCAACCCCCCCCCCCTGAAAGAATTTTGAGTCAAATCTGGAACACTTTTCTGAAGCGCTTTCAGGAATGATAAAAATAACCGCCCAACCGAAAATCCGTACAATTCCAAAACGCTATAAGTTTGCGTAAAGTTTGGAAAATGGGTCTCCCTCCAAACTTTGATCAGGAGGGTAGTTTGGGGCGCTGAACACAATTATAAGGTTGATTTCCGGAATTTTCAAAGTCTAATGCTCGTTTTGGAAGGTACAAAAACCGCAAAAAAAACGATCGTTTTGGGCCTATAACTTCTCGGAACCTGCGGATCGGGACGGGAACTTCGCATTTTACTATATATGCCCAAGACAGGGTCAAGCGGGGCATTGCGTAACTTTTTGAAATCGGAGCGACCCCCACATCCTTTTTTTCGAAACCCATATTTTCGCGTCCCCCCCCCACAGAGGCACAATTTCTGGGCAGTTTATATTTGATTACCAAAATGACAGACGCCGAAAATCCGTTCAATAGTGGGGCTCGAGCGTCTGATGCTACGATCCTTGCCTTTGATGACCAAAAATATCGAGAATTTTCGGGATATCTTCACCAATTTTTCATTTTTGGTCCGAAATTTTAGCGACCCCCCGTTGCGAAATTTCGCAACCCCGCTTGACCAAGGCCCAAGAGAGACTAGCAATACAATTCGTTTACGCAGATCCGACATACGCTTTATATACTTCCCTTGTAAGCCGTAAAAACTCGATACACGAACTTCAAATCCGTGTTAAGCACTCCAACTAACCCCCAGAGAAGAATTTCGGCAACATCTATTTCAAGGTTCCGGAAATCAAGTACAGTCGGATTATGCCATCCGGAAATTTTCCCCAATCGGAACTCCGTTCAGCGTTCGAAAAATGTGCTTGCACTCTAACATTGTCCGAGGGGATCATTTTGGGTTCTGAACACGAATATAAGGTCCGTTTTTAGATTTTGGAAAGATCACTGCGCGTTTTGGAAGACACAATAGGTACAGAGAACAACCATTTTGAGTTTCAACATTTTTAGAACCATCAGCTCACGGCGGGATAATACCCAAGCTTACTATAGATGCACATAAGACGTAATCACATCGCGCCAAGAGGGTGTCTGGTTAGCATTACTCGATAAACGATCGCTCACACTGACATTAGACGATAAGAAAAGGCAAAACCTGAACAGAAAATATTAGATCGCACTTGTTAGATAACTAGAATTTAACCATAATATAATTTCAATGAACACATGTCCGATAAATGTGCACAAACAAATACCATTACAGAATCAAGCTCTGGGTTGACGTCAGCGAAGAACCAATATCAGTAGAAGAAACACAGCCGCCGAGAAGTCCCCCCTCCCACTTAGATGTAATGCATGCCCGGCAGACGGGAAAATCTTTCTGGAAAAGCAATGGCGGTCAGTGACGTCACAACGGCTAGTATAAGACACCTCAATTATTGACCCAATCAATGAATCAATGCTAGAAAAGACGAATATTACACTTAGAGGCAGCGTACACGCTTGTAAACGTGGTCTAACAACCACGGTAATAGAATGGTATGGTTCATCACACAACGATTACGCATTTTGAAGGGTAAAAAATGACCCACAATGTCGCTACACGAAAGAGAAGTTGGCCCCGCCTTGTATTTCTCCGCCCTCTGTATTTGCCGTTCTCCTTTAAGACAGGGGTACTGGGTCGTTCCCACCGTCGGCGACGTTTGTGGGTGGTCCAATAAGTGAACCACATAAATCGACGACTGTGGGAATGCCCCAGCACCCCTATTTTGGAAGAGAACGCCAAGTATATGGGGCGGAGAAATACAGGGCGGCGCCAACTTCTCACTCGTGAGCGACATTGTGGGTGGTTTTTTTACGCTTCAAAATGCGTAATCGTTGTGTTCTGAGACATACCATTCTATTTATTTCGCTGCCGAGATGTCGTACGTTCGTGCCGTGGCAGTGTGGAGGAAAGAAGATCACCTCCGTGCAAACCGACGTCAATCCCTCCGCGGAGAGGGTTTTTGTCATGGGAGAGGTGCTGGCTGGCTGCAGCTCTCCTGAGGATTCTTCTACAAATGGCCGGCGTCGAAAGGAATCCAGGACCCGCGAAGAAGAAGAAGAAGTACCCGTGTGCGACATGCGAAAGAAATGTCAATTGGAATGGAACCAGTGTCCAGTGTTTCGGATGCGAAAGATGGGTGCACTTCTCTTGTTCGGGTCTCAGTTCTGTGAGGCACCACGATTCTTCCTTTCGTTGTATTGTGTGCTCCGCCTCCAGTAACTCAAATTCCTCATCTACCAACCGCCCCCTATCTATTGTACACATCAATCTAAACGGCCTTCGGAACAAGCTTTCTGAATTATCTCTCTTTGCCCGTCCTCATCACCCGGATGTTATCATGGTCCAGGAGACCAAACTCTCTCCCTCTCCTACCTCTAGACATCCAAACATCCCGGGCTATACTGCATATCATACTCCTCGGTCATCTCAAGGAGACGGAGTCTCTACTTTTGTCCTGTCCTCTCTTCCCTCTCACATTATTCCAAACACTCCAGTGGATGGCACTCCCAGTACATCCCCATCCATCTACCTCTTAAACACCACTTTCCTTTTAATATATATATATATATATATATATATATATATATATATATATATATATATATATATATATATATATATATATATATATATATATATATATATATATATATATATATATATATATATATATATATATATATATATATATATATATATATATATATATATATATATATATATATATATATATATATATATATATATATATATATATATATATATATATATATATATATATCCCTCCTTCTTCCTCTTGTCCCTCAACATACAATCCTATCCCCCTTCTCAAGCAGCTGTATGACTGCTCTCTTTCTCCCTCAATTGTCTTTGCGGGTGACTTCAATGCGCACACGTTCTGCTCGTCGCTTGATTCTGATGCTAGAGGAAGTGACGGCGAAGAATGGGCGGAGGAGTGCGATCTGGTTATCTTAAAGGATGGCCAGCCCAATCGTCTCGCTGCCAACGGCCGATCATCTAGCCCAGACATCTCCCTCGTCTCTTCCAATCTCTCTAATGCCTGCTCTTGCTCGACATCCACAACTCTTTCCAGCGATCACATCCCTGTCTTTGTCGATATTGATCTCTCTAACTCTCTTGCTCCCTATACAGGTGTTCGTCATCGTTCTTATCTTAATTTAGGCCTTGCAGACTGGAGCCTATTCAGGGAGGTTGCGCTCCTCCAAGCGGCTGATTATCCGTGGAATGGCGATGTACACCAGAAGGAGCGCCACCTATCTGATGCTATCGTGAAGGCTATGAAAGCTGCGATCCCTGAAGGCCGCGTTAAGACCTTCTTTCCCAATGTCACCACGGAAACACTGCAGAAGATAAGGACAAGGGCCGCAAAAAGAGCCGCAGATCATCTCGACCCAGACATTGCCGAGCTGGATAATGAGATCAGGATGGACCTTGATAGGCACAAGAAAGAATCTTGGGAAAAGTTCACTGAGAAGAAGAACTTCAGAAATTATGCAGCAGCAACGTGGAAGGCCTTGAAAAGGATCTCCGGAAAGTTCACCTCCGCCGACAATTCCACGATTGAATTTGAAGGTGGAGTCTTCAAATCAGGGAAGGAGGCCGCAAATGCTCTTGGGAAGCATTTTTTCATCACTAGAACCAAAAGAGAGAAGCAGAACAGAATAACTGTACGGGAACTCTGTAAGTTGCCTCTCATGGATGTAGATGATGCAGTCACGCCTGCACAGGTCGAGAAGGTAATAAAGGAGATGAGCAACTCGAAGGCATTAGGGCCAGACGGTTTGAGCCCTGCAGTCCTGAAGAGACTGCCCAGTGAACTACTGCCCTTTATTGCTGACGTCATAAATACATCGTTTCGTACATGTACTTTACCCCAAAATTGGAAAGTGGCTAGTGTTATTCCACTGCCGAAGCCGGGAAAGTCACCATCCACGGCTGAAGGGTATCGGCCGATCAGTCTGCTCTCTCCCATCGCCGAAATTGCCGAAAAACTGGTTGTGGAGGAGCTTGCCGAGCATAACAGCCAACAGCAGCACCAACATGATTTCCGTAAATTACACTCCACCACTACGGCCTTGTTGGAAATTGTGAGCTATGTGCTGGCCGGCTTCAATGCCATCAAACCCCAACGTACTGTTGGTGTGGCCCTCGACTTAACAAAGGCATTTGACACTGTCAATCTAGGCCTACTATCAGAGAGTCTGTTGAAGTCTACCATCAAGCCATGGCAGAAGCGGTGGATAACTGCCTTCACTAAAGGACGTCGTGCAAATGTGCTATTCCAGGGACATGTTTCTAATAGCATCCCCAGTGCATCCCCGTGTCCCTCAAGGAGGAGTTTTATCGCCTGCACTTTTCAGTTTATATCAAGAAGATCTGCCCGTTCCCCCTCAAGACATTAAGGTCGTTGCATACGCGGATGAGATTACTATTCTATGTCGAGATCGCGACATTAAGGTAGCCACCAGTAAGATCAATGACTACTTGATCGAGTTGAAATGTTTCTTCGATCGCAAAATGCTCACAGTCTCTGCCTCCAAATCGTCCGTCACCGTCTTTTCCACTGATAATGCAGAGCACAGTGCCCATCCTATGGTGAAATGGGACGAAACTCAATTGCAGGCTACCCGATTCCCCAAGCTGCTTGGACTCGTGTTGGATCCTTCGTTGAAGTTTCATAAGAACACTGAGCAGAAGCAAGCCACAGTGAAAACAAGACTCAACGTCCTGCGTGCTCTCGGTGGAACGTCCTGGGTATGCAATAAAGAAACGATCCTGACCACGTATAAGGCTATTGTGCAACCCGCCTTGGAGTATGCTGCGCCAGTCTGGCAGCACATCGTGTCGGACACCTCTTGGTCCAAGCTGCAGCGCGTCCAAAATTGTGCTCTGCGAATTGCAACAGGCTGCTCTAAAAGCTCTCCAATTGAGCACTTACACGCCGAAGCTCGCATATTGCCAGTTAGAGACCACTGCCAACTCCAGGCGCAACAAATGTACATTAACATCGTGAAGCAGCCGAATCATCCATTGCGAAGAGTACTAAACCCGGTGAGAGAGAGAGATGTATCAGAAAGCCTTTGGCCGATGCTCCGTCGAAAGTAGATGTGCAGAGATGGATCGAAGCACAACAAGAACGCCTCCGTCTCTTGCGCGCGGAGCATACCCGATTCGTGAAGGAACACTTGAGCAGAGTTGCCATAAACTCCATCCTGGGAGTCGCACCTCCAAAGGTCTGCGAGACAGAGATGGAACTTGGCAGGCGTGCCAGGTGCACCCTTGCATCGTTAAGCTGTGGACACTCCCCCACGCTTATGTCATACTTGCATAGGATTGACAACAGCAAACCTGACGAGTGTCCTGATTGTGGTAGTCAAGGGCATACTACTGCGCACCTGTTCAATTGCCCGAAGAGACCGACTACATTGACGACAATGGATCTGTGGACGAACCCAGTGCTAGTGGCCGAGTTTCTGAACCTATGACAGAACCCCTCTCTGTGGCTGCAAAGAAGAAGAAGAAGACCATTCTATTTCCTTAGCTACCTCAACCACGTTTACGAGCGTGTATGTTACATTCAAACGCTTTTTTTGCAATCACATTGATGCTCCTCTGGAGATAGAGCTAACAATGAATACGTCCACTTTTTGACAGAATATTGAAATTTACGCGTGAAGCATTGTTCATAGTACTCACAGCGAGCGCGGCACGCGCGTCACGGGCGGGACGAACGGTGTGCTATAAAACTTTTCAACGTGCGGGAAGCAACTATGAAATCTCCAGCGGCACCGCCATGGCGTTGCCAGGTACTCTGAAGTTTTCGATAATGTTACGAGCAGGTTAAAATGCTAAAATCATGTTTCTATGGGCCTTATGAGCTCACAGAAACTTGCAATTTAGTTATCGTTAGTTACAAGAGCGCTATTCGGCAGGCAATCTAGTAGACGTCGGAAGCTTGACAAATATTTGCAGGAACAACTAACTGAAAGGCTTCTGCAACATCTTCCTTTATTGATCAGTTTCATCGTTTTCCACCCTTCACTTTGCTCGTGCGTTACACATCCTTTCTCAATTTTTTTCCCTCACTGCTTATCAAATTTCTTGTTAGAAACCTGTTATTGTTTGCGTTAATTTCGAGACGAGGTAGCAAGCACGAGCAAAAAAAATAAAACAGCGTGCTCAGAAGTCAGATTTCGAAGGCTCTGTAGCATTTGATTAACAGAAATCTCAAATATACAAAACTGGAAAAAACAAAAACAGTCATACTGGACTGCCTCGTTGGACTTGTGGCCACATTATATATGCAACATCCCGTTTATGCTTCTTCCGTTTAGTTGAACGTGAAAAATGAAAGAAACCCAGGACAAAAGAAAAGATAGCAAAATAAGAATCCCTTCTGGATTCCGTGCTAAGTACTTAAGACACCGTGCGCTCTCGAAATGACTCAATTTTTAGGCACAATCCCTAGATTGGGGCTAGCTGAGTTCATCAATGAGACTCTAAAAATGCGCTCCCAGAGTGTTATGACTACCCAAAAATTTATTCAAACGCAAACTTCTAAGAATTATAAGTTTTACGGGAAGCAATAAAGAATCTGGGTTAATAGGAGAAACCGAATATTATATTACGCCTAGCCAAAACAGCCTGAACAGAGAAGGAAAAACTTTTTTTTTCAAAAACCGCAAGTATTTCTGCATTAGGTGCTCACTGTGCTCACCTTGGGTGGTGATTCGGTCAGGTTACAACCCTTTCATGCTCCTATGATCGGTTTCAACCGCTACCAATACATAGGTTCACATGCAAGTAACTAACACGCGGGTGTAGCCACGCGCCCCGATCGCCCGTCGTCGCAACGCGAACCTCGCGGCGCCGCGACCTAATGGCCGCGGCAGAGGGTTCGCGTCGCGATCAGTCGATCGCGGCGAGACACTAATAGTTGGAATCAACATATTAGAGAGTTACAGAACAGTTCCGAAAATGTTGCGAACACATTAGGGCATGAGGCTGCGCAACTTACGATCACGATTTCAACAACTTACGGAAGATTTCGGTAAGTTGTTGAAATGAGTGTTCGCAACATTTCTGAAATCCTCAGAGTAAGGGCATAGCGCCGTGATCCGTCGATGCGGCCCCCTCACTTCGGCTTTGAATTTTGTCCGACCCCCAGGTGTGCGATCGTGAGCGTGATGTTGAGACCTACTACAAATCTATCGAAATTTGATGATTTTTTTTCGCAACAACGCTTGAAGGGCAGTGTCAAGCGTTGTTACGAAATTTCGCAACGGGGGCGAGGATGGTCACAAAATCCACGGTCAACCCCCAACCATCGATTTTTCTTCAGAATCCAAAATTTTACGATCCCCCTGGGCGCATTTCTCGAGCAGTTCATTTTTATTACTGAATCTGTCAGACGCAGAAAATTCGTTCAGTATTCGAGCCCAAGCGTCTGAAACCTGTGCAATGCTACGATCCTTCACTTTGGTTACCAGAAGTATGGAGAAATTCTGGGATATCATCACCGAATTTTCATTTTTGGACTGAAATTTTTGCGATTCCCCTAACTTTCATTTTCGAGACAAACTTTTCACGACCCCACCCCAACCCCATTGCGGACTTTTGCAACCCCGCTCGATCCTGGCTAAAATTTCGGTACAAAAATGAAAATTTGATGAAGATATCCCGGGAATTCTAGATAATTTTGGTCAGCAAAGGAGGGGATCGTAGCATTGCTCAAGTTTTAGACGCCTGAGCACGACTACTGAACGGATCTTCGGGGTCTGACAGCTTTAGTAATCAAAAACAGACCGTCTAGAAATCTCGAAAAGGACTTATACCGAAATACGAACGCTGATGCGAACGATGAAAACTGCCGTGGCTGTTTAGGCGGCGCCAACTTGGCGGTGCGATGGAGAGTTTAATAGTCCATCATGCGGCAAAGGCTATGAATGATACCTAAGCCTCGAATCTATCCAACGGGATCACCCCATAATGGTCTCGCGGGTCGCAAGCAGCCAGTGGACCAGTTGGTGGATCACTGGACAAGCCCGCAGATGATAAAATCTGCGGTCCCACCCCCGATCTACATTACTGTGCTTATCCGGGCCAAATTCCGGCCCGCAATTGCGTCTCGACACGCTTTGCGGCCGCACGCGCTCGAGTCAGTCGGGTTTCCAGCGCCAAAGCCGACTCGATGTGGCTTTTTCATAGAATTTTCTTCAATTTTTCTTAGTTTCCAGTTTCCAAAACCCACCTAGAGTCAGCAGATAGGCGACTGCGCCGCTGGAAGCTCTTTTGAATCGGGAACGTGCGGCCGCAAAGCGTGTCGAAACGCAATAGCGGACCGGAATTTGGCCCAGATAAGCACAGTACCCCTGCTCTTAACGAAACCAATATGTATGGCGGCGCACATGCGACCACGGCTTCATACCACGCTCACGCGACCATGGATTCATAGGCCCCGGTCATAGTTGGATGAGCCGACGTCTCCAGCCCGGTCGATACACACAGAATGCATTGGAAATGGGATGCAAAAATCACTCGGTGTATTCCCCCCGCACCCCCGAACACCCACCCGGTCGATACGTATGTTTAAAATGATGGAGTGAGGTTGAGAAAATCACTCGATGTATCCGACGCGGTCGATATCCATGCAATACATGGATGACGGCGGATGAGAAAATCACCGGGTGGGCGGGTCGAAGATAAAACATTGCGTATCACTGGAAAGCTAACCTTACTGCTACCTCCGTTACTTCACCACACTCTCCTTCACTATTTCTCTGAACAGGTGCAATCCTGTTGGCCACGTAATCATCGTCATATCTAGTTGGATGCACCGAGTGATTTTCTCAGCCTCACTCCATCATTTTAAACATACGTATCGACCGGGTGGGTGTTGGGGGGTGTTGGGGGGAGTCGGTGGGTTGCAGATGCAAATAGCACCAACTCTGACCGGGGCCATAATCCATGCCGGTCTCGCAGAGAAGAGGGGTACAGTAGACAGGGGGCGGACCCGCAGATTTAGGCCGTTACTGGTTTGTGATTACTGGCGCCTAATTAAACCCTGGGTTTTTTTGGCACTGACCACGATCATGAGGTCCGTTTCTAGATTTTCCAAAGCTTACTGCGCGTCCGGATGGCACATTAGCCACAAAAAGCAGACGAAAGTCATTCAGACGAAAGTCACCTCCAACTTTTCTCAAAGTCATCGCAAGCAACTCCGATGAACATATTAATTCCAAAAACGGTTCTAGAAAAGTACATTTCATTTAAAACGGCCACTTCGGCTAAAAGTAGTTTCCTGGCTAGACCCGAGGGATTAATCATTTAAGGGGCCGATTAGAGTCCCTCCGCTGATAGGCGCGGCAGCATGCAATAAAGGAGTATCGATCACGCGGTGATGCACGATCGATTCTCCTCCATTACATGCTGCGGCGCCTTTCAGCGGCGGAACTCTAACAGACCCTTAAAACAACTACGGCAGACTGAACCTTGGGGAACATTTTGCCCCAAAGAGACAACTCCAACCATCACTTCCTAACAGCTGTCCAACTTCTCAGAACACATTTGAAATATAATTCATTATTGCATCCTGTTTCTGGAAGGAAAAATAAACACCTCACCCACCTGTGGGTTTTTGACACCAAGTCGCAGCTGGTTCTAGTAATTTCTTCTGTCGGGCAAGTTCCGCATGCGTAGAATCAAGTTCCCCTAGCATCTTCAATGGGACACCGACTCGTTCTTCAACATCACGATGCTTCAAAAAGCACTTTGTTGACCTTTTTGCAGGAAATGATGATCTGCCAGCCATCCCGACGAAGAATTGTCCACGAATGACGTTGCAATCCCAAAAAAATTCTACAGCGCGTCGCCCCCATCAGGCGCGCGCGTGCGCGTCACAGCCACGCACTGCAGCGCGTTTTCTCGCCACAGCAATGGCATCTGCAACGACGCGGCCTATAAAGGTATGTATACTCCCTTCCAGAAACGGAGGCGTCACATCGCTTCGTCTAGAACCAGCTGCGGCTTGGTGTCATAGCCCTAGAAGCGGGTTATGTGTTTTTTTTCTTCCAGAAACGGGACAAAATATCAAAGTATATCTCAAATGCGTTCTAAGAAGTTGGACCAAATTCAAAAATTCCCTAATACGATAGGAATAAATAGACTGCAACAGCTTACAACAATTGGGTATAGCCTTCTCACTCATTTTGAACCGGTCGAAGCAAGGCTTATCGGGCTTATCAAAATCCCCTTGTCACTATTGTATTTTGCCATAATTGACCGTTCTGCTCCTTGCTTCGCCCAACGCTTCCAGAGCCCTCTAATTGGTAAAAATGAACGTCCAACCGAAAATCCGTACAAGTCCAAAACGCTGTCAGTCTGCGCAAAATTTGGAAAATGTTCCTTCACCCAAACTTTGCCTAGAGGGGTTGTTTTGGGCCCTGAACACGAATATGAAGCCCGTTTCCGAATTTTCGTAAAATCAATGCGCTTTTCGGAGGATACAGTAGGTACGAAAACCAGAGAAGAAAACGCCTATACTTTTTCATAGTGATTCTAGGCAGCTGCGAAGAGCATATTCGAACTCTACGTGAAAAATGATTCTAGAAAACTATATTTCGATCGGAATGGCCAGTTTGGCTAATAGTAGCTTCCTTATGAGACAGACAGAAGATGTTATTTCAGCCATATTCGAGGCATCCCACGCCTCAATGTTGTTAGATGATCTTATTTGGTGACCAAGAAAATTATTAGATTCATCTGCTCCTCCGCCACAATTTCCGCCTAAGGTGGCATCTAGAGTTCTGCGATCTGCGAGTTGCGACAATGGTAAGAAATGAAAGGCAGCTAGAACGCTTCGTAGCTGCCCTTTATTCCCTAACATTGTCACAACTCGCAGCTCGCAAAACTCTAGATGCCACCTAAACGTCTGCCACCCTCAACAAATCCCTAGAGACCTGCTAAAGTGAAAAGCGGAAAAAATGATTAGTTCGAATTTCCAAATACACCTGATAGTAAAAAAAATTGCCGCTGCCAAACCAGTAGAATAATCAAAAAAAAAATAGTCCACGACAACGAATGAAATTTATGTAATTTAAAGATATTTATCGAATTCGTTATTAGAATAATTACAAGATCGGGGAGCGACCCTCCTCTAGACCTGAGCCCAGATCGAATATTCTAGTGTTCGACCAAATCGCAAATTCAAATTTCACTCGATTAATTTGGCTTCTGAGAAAATTGACAATTGATTTTTTTTTCGAATCCTAAATTTAATCCATAAATTGAATAAATCGCTTTTCCGAATGCTCGTTTAGCTCCGAAAACGATGACAATATTCCAATATTGAAATAAAAGAGTGTTTGATCGATTTAGAGCAATAATCGAAAACCATCCGGAACTCAGCATTATCTCACGGAATTCATATCTCACGAGGTGACACTGGCAAAGGAAACAATTTTACGCACGGATTGACTCATTGCAATATGAACTTGGGAGTCCGAAAGAAAAATTATCATCCGCATCATCCAAAAAGGGAATGAAAAAAGACCCAATCGAAAACCTTGGCGTCCATTATTCAAAGATCAACAACTGGGAAGGAATGATTGAATCATTCTCATGCAAAACTGCTATCCTAGAGGCAGAATAATTCATACCACGGAAGGTTTCCTGACAAGAAAAAACCTGATGAGTACGTCGCACTGGTCAGAGAGGATAGGATTCAAGGTGATCCGAAAATTTCCATATGAAAAAATATACAGACTTATTCGGAATTCAGCACAGTCCTTGGCTTACATTGAAGTCTATGTAGAACAAGTAGAATTGAAACAAACAAATGATAAGTACTACATACTTGGGTAAACTCCCAGAAATTCGAGTATAGCCCATGAACGCTGATAGGGCCAGCCAAGCGTCAACAATCCTAACCACGAATCAATATCTGACAGAGTAGACCAAGAAAAAACGACTGCAGATACCGATCTCCCGAAAAAAGGTAACCATTTTTTTATAACAAACTAAATATTTTCAACGGCAGATTCAGATCGCATCATAAAGAGAGCAGTAACGGATAAATATTCAAATAATTCAAATACTCATGTATTCGGATATTCGATTCATACTGAAAACACAAATAAGATTATTTCCTTTTTTGCCCAATCAATTTTTAAAAAGCTTCGGAACTTAAGACGTAATGAGCATGCGAAGATTTTGCAAACGTGTGTCCCCCAGAAGTTTAAAAAAAGTGGTGGAATCTTGCTACTTGTAAGGAAATGCAGAGAACAAACGTACAGAAATCGCTACGGAATTCGTGTCTTTAGAACAATTTTTTTCCTACCGATGAAGAAAAGCAATGTCGAATGAAGGTTTCCCAAAAACATACATTAATGGCCCGAGTAAAACCGCAAGAGGTTTCAATTCAAATTAGTGCTATTCCTCAGAACATGTGCACGAAAATTCCGAAACCGTACCACCTACTGCCCATATTTTTTACAGCTTTTTTTTGGGAATGATTTCCCAATGAATTCATGAATTTTGAACCTAATACGTAAATCACTTTAACGTGAATGAAAAAAATAA
This sequence comes from Aplectana chamaeleonis, assembly GCA_029168955.1. NCBI lineage: Eukaryota > Metazoa > Nematoda > Chromadorea > Rhabditida > Cosmocercidae > Aplectana > Aplectana chamaeleonis. The sequence continues at coordinate 6,582,717 of JAPDOI010000004.1, read as the reverse complement.
AGTTCATGTATCAGTTGAACCTTTGAGAAGTCTCTACAAAAGATGTCTTGCAATCGTTCTATGGCGCATGATTTCATAAGAATTAACTTGCGATAAAAACCTTATAATTTTATAATTTTCCGTAATAATTCCATAATTTTCATAATTAATAATTCCAGAAACATAATTCCATGGGGATGAATTTTCGATATTAGCTTCATTTTGCTTCATTTTCGGCCGTCAAGTAAAAGCAGCATTAAAAACTATTTTCCGATGTCATATGATGTTTTTGAAGGACTTCTGGTGGCAAAAAAACTGATTTGGGTTTGGAATTTTTATGGTCGCGTTTTGAAGAAATAGTATTAATTTTATCTAACACCACGAAATTGTAGATACTCCGTACTCAAAAATCAGGGAACAGCTTGACAATTTTTTTAGACTGCCTTTTAAAAAGACCTTATATTTACAATTGACAAGAAATAACAAGGCACGATAGGATTAAAATCCAATTCACACAATACTTATGTTCTTCTTCTGCAGCCCCACAATACTTAAAGGCAGTGTTCACGATATCTCTTCACTTCCGATATCTCCACAGCTTACGGAAAGTCTGGTGCCCTATATAGCAAGGCATGCCTAAAAAGGACACGAAAGACGTGTTTTTGAGCAGAAATAGGCCCTCCTTTATTTACGTTGATTTTTGAGCGTAGGGGAATTGATCGCTAGAAGGATGATACCTATCAACACCAAAACGCTTGTTTGCAGCCGTTATTTTGCTGCTCCTGGCTCGTTTTCTACCGTTCTTTCAGCACTGGGAGCCTAGGATCCTTCTCGCCTATCATTTCACTGTGGAAAGTCGAAGAGGATGATCATCGTGAACACTGCCTTAAGTCGTACGATAAAGGCGCCGTTTATACTTCCGCCGCCGAGGAGCACGGGCAATTGCATTCCTATACTATCGATAGCGCCCGCGCCCCGCAATCAGTATTACAGAAACGCATTGCGTCGCGCAGCTGGGCGCCGAGAGTACAATCGACGCCAAACACTAGGATATTCACCCAAGATGATTTCATGTGAAAAAAAAACGCATCACGGGAAGAAAACAGCAAAAAACACAGAAAAAAAAATGATTGTACGTCATTAACTCTATGAGCTCAAATTCGTAGGATTCAAAACAACAACGAATGTTGGTTCGTTAGGGTAAAATACACCCCAAACTTTGTATGCGTAAATACCATAACAGACGTAATGGAAACGTTGCTTAATAACCAAATTACTTTAAATATATAATATTTATTGAGAAACAAGCTATTATCATAATGTAACAAGTATTGTATAATTGTAACAATTTCAATAATAATTTGTGACTAGCGAGACCTAGCGAAGTTTTCGCTCAAGAAGACTTTCACGTGCGCTATTTTCCTGAGGCAGATTATTCTGACAAAACGGTGTTGACTGCCTTCCGTCTATCCGAAAGTTGCCGTCCATATGAACTCTCCTGAGCAGAGCAGGCTGCCGCACATTTACAGCAGGGCATCGGGTATGAAAATGTGGGATTAAAAAGCAAAACATAAGAAGCCAGCGGTAGATCGTCGGTTGTTACCGGCATCATATTTACGACCCCTTCCGTCTGTAATGTACCCAAGCTATTATTCTCGCTTTACCATCCCTGTCATGTTGAGAAAAAAGCACTCGCATTTTAGATGTGGTTTCCCTTGTTGACCAACACCATGCCTTTGTTCTCAATAAATGAAATATGTCAGTTGATGTTTACGTTTTTGTGAAGCAGATTTTGATAAGCTCAGACTTTCAACATATATAAAACTGGTTTATCGAAGTTAGTGAATCAAAATGAATGAGCGGTTGTAATGTGTGACGAACAGAGAATATGCGGAAGTGGAGCTGCAGGTTGTTTCGTCAGACTGGCGAGGAAGTTTCTCAAAGCTTTGCGTACTCCTCAAAACGCGCTGCACGCTTCTCAAGATACATGATTTCCCATGTATTCTTCGCTACACAATGGCTAGGATTTCGCATGAAAAAAAATTGGCAAAATCTCTCTGTTTCATTTCTGCTTTCTTCATGACGTCCTGCACACTTCCACTGCGGCCCTGCAAACTTTCTATGACGTCCTGCACATTCCCATCTGGGCCCTGAACACATTTCACGACGTTCTGTACACCCCTACTGTGGTATTGCACCCATTCCATGACGTCCTGTACATTCTTACTGGGACCTGCGCACTTTCTGTGATGTCCTGCACACTTCCATTGGGGTCCTGCACACTTCGGATACGTCCTGCACACTTCCACTGCGGCCCTGCAAACTTTCTATGACGTTCTGCTCACTCCCACTGGGGTCCTGCACACTTTATATGACGTTCTGCACACTCTAATTCGGGTCCTGCACATTCCCACTGGGGTCCTGCACTTTTTCTACGACGTTCTTCATACTCCCACTTGGGTCCTGCACTCTTTATATGACGTTCTGCACACTCCCATTCGGATTTTTCACACTCCCACTGGGGTCCTGCACACTCCCATTCGGGTTTTTCACACTCCCACTGGGGTGCTGCACACTTTCTATGACGTCCTGCACACTTCCTCCGACGTTCTGCACACTCCCATTTGGGTCCTGCACACTCCCACTGGGGTCCTGCACACTTTATATGACGTTCTGCACACTCCCATTCGGGTTTTGCACGCTCCCACTGGGGTCCTGCACTTTCTATGACGTCCTGCACACTTCCTCCGACGTTCTCCACACTCCCACTGGGGTCCTGCACACTTTATATGACGTTCTGCACTCTCCCATTCGGGTTTCGCACACTTCCACTGGGGTCCTGCGCACTTTATATGACGTCCTGCACACTCCCACTGGGGTCCTGCACTTTTTCTACGACGTTCTGCACACTCCCCTTTGGGTCCTGCACACTCCCACTGGGGTACTGCACACTGTCTATGACGTCCTGCTCACTCTCACTGGGGTCCTGCTCACTTTCTATGACGTCCTGCTCACTCCCACTGGGGCCCTGCACACTTCCTCCGACGTTCTGCTCACTCCCACTGGGGTCCTGCACACTTTATATGACGTTCTGCACACTCACATTCGGGTCCTGCACATTCCCACTGGGGTCCTGCACTCTTTCTATGACGTTCTGCACACTCCCATTCGGATTCTTCACACTCCCACTGGGGTCCTGCACACTCCCATTCGGATTTTTCACACTCCCACTGGGGTCCTGCACACTTTCTATGACGTCCTGCACACTTCCTCCGACGTTCTGCACACTCCCATTTGGGTCCTGCACACTCCCACTGGGGTCCTGCACACTTTATATGACGTTCTGCACACTCCCACTGGGGTCCTGCACACTTTCTATGACGTCCTGCACACTTCCTCCGACGTTCTGCACACTCCCACTGGGATCCAACACACTTTATATGACGTTCTGCACTCTCCCATTCGGGTTTCGCACACTTCCACTGGGGTCCTGCGCACTTTATATGACGTCCTGCACACTCCCATTCGGGTCCTGCACACTCCCACTGGGGTCCTGCACTTTTTCTACGACGTTCTGCACACTCCCATTTGGGTCCTGCACACTCCCACTGGGGTCCTGCACACTTTCTACGACGTCCTGCACACTCCCACTGGGGTCCTGCACACTCCCATTTGGGTCCTGCTCACTCCCACTGGGGTACTGCACACTTTCTATGACGTCCTGCTCACTCTCACTGGGGTCCTGCACACTTTCTATGACGTCCTGCTCACTCCCACTGGGGTCCTGCACACCTTCTATGACGTCCTGCTCACTCCCACTGGGGTTCTGCACACTTTCTATGACGTCCTGCTCACTCTCACTGGGGTCCTGCACACTTTCTATGACGTCCTGCTCACTCCCACTGGGGTCCTGCACACTTTCTATGACGTCCTGCTCACTCTCACTGGGGTCCTGCACACTTTCTATGACGTCCTGCTCACTCCCACTGGGGTCCTGCACACTTTCTATGACGTCCTGCTCACTCCCACTGGGGTCCTGCACACTTTCTATGACGTCCTGCACACTCCCACTGGGGTCCTGCACACTCCCATTTGGGTCCTGCTCACTCCCACTGGGGTACTGCACACTTTCTATGACGTCCTGCTCACTCTCACTGGGGTCCTGCACACTTTCTATGACGTCCTGCTCACTCCCACTGGGGTCCTGCACACCTTCTATGACGTCCTGCTCACTCCCACTGGGGTTCTGCACACTTTCTATGACGTCCTGCTCACTTTCACTGGGGTCCTGCACACTTTCTATGACGTCCTGCTCACTCCCACTGGGGTCCTGCACACTTTCTATGACGTCCTGCTCACTCTCATTGGGGTCCTGCACACTTTCTATGACGTCCTCCTCACTCCCACTGGGGTCCTGCACACTTTCTATGACGTCCTGCTCACTCTCACTGGGGTCCTGCACACTTTCTATGACGTCCTGCTCACTCCTCACTCCCACTGGGGTCCTGCACACTTTCTATGACGTCCTGATCACTCCCACTGGGGTCCTGCACACTTTCTATGACGTCCTGATCACTCCCACTGGGGTCCTGCACACTTTCTATGACGTCCTGCTCACTCCTCACTCTCACTGGGGTCCTGCACACTTTCTATGACGTCCTGATCACTCCCACTGGGGTCCTGCACACTTTCTATGACGTCCTGATCACTCCCACTGGGGTCCTGCACACTTTCTATGACGTCCTGCTCACTCTCACTGGGGTCCTGCACACTTTCTATGACGTCCTGCTCACTCCCACTGGGGTCCTGCACACTTTCTATGACGTCCTGCTCACTCTCACTGGGGTCCTGCACACTTTCTATGACGTCCTGCTCACTCCTCACTCTCACTGGGGTCCTGCACACTTTCTATGACGTCCTGATCACTCCCACTGGGGTCCTGCACACTTTCTATGACGTCCTGCTCACTCTCACTGGGGTCCTGCACACTTTCTATGACGTCCTGCTCACTCCCACTGGGGTCCTGCACACTTTCTATGACGTCCTGCTCACTCTCACTGGGGTCCTGCACACTTTCTATGACGTCCTGCTCGCTCCCACTGGGGTCCTGCGCACTCCCACTGAGGTCCTGCACACTATCGATAACGTCCTGCACACTCCTCAAACCCTGGCGGTTCTAAACGGCGTCCCATCCACCACTATTAAATACGTCTCGCCTTGATTAGAGCTTAGCCTTTCTAGCGCTAGACGACTCATAGAAGTTTTCATGACCCAAGGCCAAAAGTGCGCCCCACGGACAAACTCGGTTGCCCCGAGGCGCGCAAGAGGTGGTTCAGGCCGATTTTTTGGTAATCGATGAGTGTCCCACCCACGCAAATGTTGGTACCATTTCATCCCTGTTTTGATCGGCCATTCCGGAGATCCACGGGAAAACACAATTACACACACACACACACACATACATACATACATAAAAACATCGGGACATAACTGCTTTAAGTATAAGGATTATTATTGAAACTCCTAATAATCATAATATTCATGATTATCGGTCCTAAATAAATAGCAATGAAGAGGTGGAGAAACACACAATGAAAAGTTTTCAATCACCAATAAAGCATGATCCCTCCTTACCCCTACACCATACTTCAGCCTTTGAATAATTCATTTCAGGCAAATGGATATTTTTTAAAATATTTTATACCTTTTTGAAGGCTATGCCGTTTTCAAGGACATTGTAAATGATCACAAGTTATCTCATGATGTATGCGGAACTGTTGGACACAGACAGGACTCGAACCTGCATCAACGCTTTCAAGGCGAGCATGTTCCCACTTACACCACCGTGCGTCGGGCTCTGGCAGTCATCAGCTAGTTGATTCACAGAGGGATGTAGCACATCAGCACTATCCCGTCCTCGGGTATGCTTTGGTAAGCCGATTTCGGCATTAATACCAGTTAAGCTGAGGCCTTGTCCTGCCCCTCAAAAGTATTCTCTTCGAACAGTAAATGATAAGGACCTTATTACATACTAGTCGCGCTCCACGAACCCTTCTTTTCTAGAGCACGCATTGTCACAAGGAGAATCAGGAGGAAACGGACATTCACATCACGTACAAGATAATTTTTTTAAAATTAACATTGAAAAATCCATAAATTTTGAACCCTTCAGCTTTAGATTTAACCGATAAAAAATCGGAACAAACGAGAAACTAAATTCGATGTACATAATTTTGTTACTAGAGGATCATGGAGCAGAAAATATCAGCCTCAGAAACGCTTTCAGATTTCCAGGATAACGGTCACCGCAGGATCGATAAACTCTTGCACTTTCATAGCCTCACACCCTCAGCCGTTGGCCTCCCACGAAGAAAACACTAGCAAGCTCCGCCCACCCCATTGATTAATTACAGCATAGATTGGCGTTGAGTGAAGCATCAGTGGTAACTGACAACACAAGAATGAAATTGATGCCTTTTGATTTCGGAACTCAAAACCATTCCTAAGTATATATGTGTAATGAGGCTGAAATATTTATACAAGAACTGTTCGGAATAATCATCCTGGTTTTTCTCTTATTTTCATGCTTGCAGTTGTTTCAATACTGATTTAGGCATCTTCTTGGGAGCTGAAAAGACATCCACCAAATTTAGTCAACACTTCGCAACCTAGCTTGTGGACATACAGATTGTGTAAAACGGAATTCCCTCGATTCGTCCACGTGCGGGTACGGCGCAGAGGTTAGAGACAGCAAGAGAGCGGAGGGCACGCAGAGACAGTAGTATCGCACGCGCCACGAGTGATACGAATTTCGATTTTTACAGAGGATAAATTTATATAAAAAACAGGGGGCGACATGAATAGAAAAAAGCGTAAGCAGACCAGATCGATCTAAAACACAGAAAATCTCCTGTAAAAAATACAGTCAAGGTGTGAAGTAAGAAGATCAGGAAAAACGATGAATCAAGATCTGATAAAAAGAATTTAGACCTAAATCAAGAATAATTTTGCGCCAATATGCACATTTGCTGCTACTAATCGCATTCGTGTCGCCCTCACAAAACTGGTTAAAAATCGGGGATAACCAAAAACTTTACGGAACCGAAATATGAAATTTTTTCGGTTCTAGAATATGCGAAACGTTTCGCTACACTACTGCGAAAATACACTTTGTTTTTCGAGTTTTTCGTATTTTTCTTTTCAAAAAATCAACACCGGGAGAAATCAAAAATTTGCTGATCTCCAATTGGCCTATCTTCACCAAAAAATTGTTCCCGGAACGAGAAATCTCATTTTTTGGTTTTTCGTTTCCGAAAATTTACGCACATCACTGTTCTATACTAGAAGCTTTAAGCTAGAGTGCTAGAACAAATTTCAAAATTTTTTATACCATAAAGGCATTTCGGGAGACAGAAAGGACTAAAACAGCATCATAACATTCTGAGATTTCTACTTTATTTGCTAATATGTGCAGTAGATTGATCGTCCCTAAATCTACTATACAATGGCTAATAAATCACTCAAATGTCATTTCACTAAAATAATCATTCAAAAGCTAAAAACTGTCTCTTCACCTTAACTATACTCTAGCAATTAGTTTACATCGTTATCTGATGAACAATTCTTGTTTTCTCCAATCTGAAATGTGATCTCAAATTTGTAACATGTCAGAGGCAATTGGGAAGACTCTTCCATGTTAGCATACTGTGGACCCCCCATTTCGGAGTGAAAATTACTGTTTTTGATCACGTGCGGGCGTATGCTGCGTCTCCTTCACCACCACACTTTCTCGCCGTCTCTCCCTTCGCTCCGCACATGCACGCGGAGGAGCAAACTAAATTTGCCTCCGATAATGCGGGCACAAAAGAAGATTCTGGACGCTGCGTTTTACCCCGTAAACCGAAACGAATTCGACTAAAAATCTGCCGAATTGAAATCATTTGATACCCATAAATTTTAAGGCTATTTTCATGTAAGAACTAAAAAATATTAAAAAGAAACGAAAAATGAGCTATCCAAAGGCTCGATTAATCGTGAAGTCCCACAAGCCCTTGAATAAAACTAACATTAAAATTCTGAAACTATATAATTCGAATAATGGCAAATTTGAGAAATTCAGAAACAAACTTATTAGAAAAAGTTCAGAATTCAATTTGCATAGAACAGCGATTTTTTTAAAGAGCGAAGATTGACTCAAAGGCAGTGTTCACGATGATTTTCGTTCCCGAGTTTTTCACATAAAACAATGAGTTGGCCTCCAAGTGTTACCCAAATTACGAAGAAACGGCGAATAACGCATTAAAACGTCGTATTTCAGTGACATTAATCTATAACATGGACTAGTTGTCCGGTTGGATGAACATTTTCATGGTGGTTGTCACCGGTATAAAATGGGGCTAATCAGAAATGGAGGAATATTTTAGGCAAAACAGTATTAGTTAGGGTCCGAAGGAAAGCACGGAGCAATAGAGAGCAGAGAATTCCAAAGGACGGGTCCACAAAAGATTTCATTGTCACAACAAACACTTCTGTGATACTTAAAAGGCGGGCTGATACTTAAGGATTCCGGGTACTTCCGGTGCGTTTTTCTCAATTTCTTCGTCATTTTAGTTCTACCCGGGGGCCACCTAGTCAATATAGAGAATAATCTTAAAATTGAAGAATGTCGTGAACACTGTCTTTAAATGAGAACTCGAGGGTAAAAAAAAACAAGGTTTAAACCCAATTGCTAGGAAGAATCAATTTTTTGAGTTTTTATATAGTTTTCTACACCAAGAGTTCGATATTCTAGATTTTTTTTAAATTGACTCCAATGTTTCAACTATTCATTTCAAATATACCAACGAATGCCCATGCCCACCAACGTCCCCGTCCTTCCCACGCTCAATCTAATCGACGCGTGGCCTAACGATAACTGGCTATGTAAATGTTCCCCAGAGAGCAATAGAGGGTACTAGGCAGAAAAACCACAGACATCTAACCCTTCAATCCCTCGCTGAACGTGTTGTGAGAACATTCACACTTCCAAGGAAAAGGCGGCTCTCATTTAGGCATTTTGCTGGGAGGAGATTCCCGGCCCACTAGACACCTTAAAATGGGCAACATAGTACCTAATCGCAAACTAAATTTGTGGTAAGTATTCGAATATGTTGCAGAATATAGAGTTTCTGAATGTGTCGAGTCATTTAATATTTGTGCTATTTGCATTTATTCTTTTTTTTTCTTTCGAATGTCTCTCTAGATTGGATATTCTCGAATAAACTAATTATTCAAATACTACTCGAAATTTTGAATAATTGTGATTACGGCTAATTTGAAAAAAAAAGATCAAATACCAAAGACTTTCCCGTGAAAAGCCTCGAAAAATCAGGGAAACGCATTTTCGGCTTATCCGGGAGCCACAATGATTGGGTTTTCGAATACATAGAATAATCACAATTATTCAAAATTTCGTTTAGTGTTTGAATTATTAATTCGAGATTATCCAGTCCAAATAAATATTCCGGGTGTTTAATTTGTTCGAGACCCAAGATATTCGATATCTGGAGCTTTCAGCCCAATTCAGATCAAGATACTCGAATATTCTGCGGAAAATTCATTCATTCCGAAACTAGAAGAAAACCACTACGCGAATTATTTTATTAAAACCTTCAAATTAAGCAAACATGCAAGAAAAAGCCGAAAAAACATCAAATGTAATGAATAATGTAGGAAAACTGTGCTTTATTCGACTTAAATGGTTATTTAGATGATATCTCAATTTAAAAACAAGTACTCGGTTTTTCGATCGGTCTGCGGAATATACTCGCGCGCCTTTTAATTATGATTTGAATATTCAAATATCATCACATAAAATTGCCTAATTAAACAAAAGCAACTTTTTTGAAGTCAAAAATGTCATTTCCCAACTAAATTAAACATTCGAAAGAAAAAAAAAAGAATAAATGCAAATAGCACATGACGAAAATATGAGGAAAAGAGAATAACTGGAAATCCTAAACTAAATAAATAGTGCAATAGAGAAAAATGAAAACTCCAGAATGAATCGAACATTTCAAGTGTTCGGATATTCGAAACCGGTCAACAACGTAGTACAGATTGAATGTGTGATTTTGGATGGGCGTTCTGAACATCCTTGACCGGAGAATAGCCGCCACCAACTTTTCGAATACGTTCATTTTCGAAAATCCCGCGTTCGAAAAACCCGTTTTTCTAAAAACACTCGAAAAAAAAGCTAAAAAATGCTAAAAAAAGATGAAATGTCAAACTATAACATTAAACTTGGTAAAGGCGTAATCCCACTCTCACACATAATCCCAGCTCAAGAATGCGTCATCGGCTTTTCGAATAGTTGGGGAGACCGCAATTCGAATATATTCGAAAACGGAGCCGATTCGAGAAAAAAAACGAATGAACTATGTAGAGTATACGTGAGTGTTTATTCTCGCAAAATGAATGTGAAATATAAGCACCTGTGAGGTGCTCTTAAGGAGCATCAGAGGAAAAATCAACGCCCGATTTCGTGCCTCTTGGTACTAACTGAAAAACACGGTTCAAAGAAGGGGAAAAGACGGTGAGGTCAACGAAGAGTGAGAATGATGATGACACCAATAGGGATCCCCCAATTAACCTCGTGGTGAAGGAGGAGAGGTGGTTCGGTGTGGCGAAATGAGGGCGTTCCAATGAGTTCGCTCCCCTCCAACATTCTGGAATCGAATCGCGAAGTTATGAAATTAAATCGCCATCGCGTATACAGACGGACGACGATCGGCGGCGGACGCACGTCATGATCCAATTTCGGTTACGGGCCTCCGTCGAAGTCGATCAATATTGGAGAGCAATTATGTTGATTCGTCGACGTGGGGGGCCACGGAATGGGGGGTCGCTTATCTCCGACTCAACCGCCCAAATAATGTAACCTGCCGTTTTCACACGAATGGCATCGGTGAAAGTGAGAATGATGAATGAAGCGTTACGGTTGTGGCTAGACAAGGACATTCAACGAATTTTTTTCGAATAAATCAGTAATTAAAATATCGGATTTTTAGAATATATCAGATAGATAAATAAATAGAATTATCCTTGTTTTAGAGCGTGTGTAAGGGCCGTATACGAGCCTCCTTAATTTTTTTTTCTCAATCAAGTCTGACTTCGACTTCGACTCCCGAACTCGTCTGGGCGAGATAAGCTTCATCAAAATATGTAGATTTTCTCCCTCACATGAGTCGGTCGAAGTAGAGCTCACCCTGTTTATCACGTTAAAATCCCCTTATCTCTTATATTCCACCATTACCGACCGATCCGCTGCTAGCTCCTCCCGGGCTCATCTGAGAGAGATATGCTTCAGCATTTCGACCTTTCTGCAGACTGTGTAGTGATATTCCCTATTAATTCTCCTCAACGATCTACTTCATTTCTAGCCTTTTCCTCGTACACATCGGTTATTTGGTCAGAATTTCTTCCCTTTTCTCAACTCATACATTGTTTTCTCAACATATCCATGTTAGAATAGCTGAACACTAGTTTAACCCCACTGACTGATTCCTTTCGATAATTTTCCCTGAAATTCTATAATCTAGTCCTGACTTCTGTTCCTCATTCAGAACATGCAAATTTGAAGTTTAGGAAGTTTGATTACACCCAACCTTTGAATTGTTCGGACATCAACAACTTTCCTACCACTTATTAACTCACTCAGCATCTGACTCTTCTTTTATCATTTTTTCCATCAACAATTCTGTTCTTCACTGAAGAGCCTCAGCAGAATTGTTGGATGAAGTTCGTCTGAGGCTAGAAGCGATACGAGCTTTGTCAGTTCTAAATCTTCTTCAGACACTTCCTCTTACATCATTCCGTTTCTTTCTTTTTCTTTAACAGGAAGATCCATTTGGCCAACCAGACCTTTCCAAATGAGATGCATTTTTCTAAAACTATTTTGCACGCTAAATCTGAGCATATCCTCCTCAGCTGCCTAAAGACACTCTGAAGGAGGTTATTGGTGTTTATCCAATTTCGCAGAAAGGTACGGGAAAGTATCAGGCATTAAGTGCTCCAAAAGAGGGCTCTTTTTTTGTGGAATTTCCAATGAATGCCTTCGAAAAATCCCTCAATGAATTATTCTCTTTCAAATACAGACTTCAATAAATGTCGATTGGATGGATTAATTACAGAACTCGACCTCTAGTCAATTTGAGTTTATGAATAAATTCTAAAAGTTGTCCGTTAAACGATTCGAATCAGTGTTCGAAATTTGTCGAGCAACTACATATGTGTATGCGGATTTTGAAACAGTTTTCGCATAATACAGGAATAGAAATGTAAAGAAATGCATCTCTCTATCTGGCTTCATATTGGAACGCCGTGGACTAAAACTGGCTGAAGAATCAAGCAATGGAATACTTTTAGGTTCCAAAATAAACCGAACCAATTGGATAAGAAGAATAATCGAACATAAAAAACCAAATAACTTTCAATAGCGATTGGATCGAATGATCGAAAATAAAAATTCAAACACTCTGAATATTATTCGAATGCCCTTAAAGGCAGTGTCCACGATAAAAATCGTTTTCGAGTTTCCACCAGAAAACGAAGGTTTAGAGTCTGACTGTTTCATCAGTGAATAAAGAATCATGAAAAACGCTGCGAAGCACCCAAAATCAGCTTTTCTTCTTGAACGCCACATTTCAACGGTGGATCAGTTGCGCGGGCATGGGTCTTAAATAGACAGCGTGCCAAAATGAGCCCCAATGCTAAAACTCAGCCGCTCTAGCGCTCCAATGCTAATGTAGAAGCGGACCAAACTGTTCCTCAAAAACTCGACCGCGAGCGAAAGGGCTAGCGCGAGCAAACTTCTGAGTCGTATGGAGCTCTTTCGGGCTCGTTTTCGTTCGTTCTTCCGAACCCAGTGCTCAAATTAGACACTGAACTTTCGATTTCCGGCCAACAACCAAGGACGAAATTTATCGTGGACACTCCTTTCAAGTCGAATGATCGGAAAAATCCGAATAGAATATAATCGGAAGTTGATGCAATTTGAATCTAAAAAACTTCGACTATCGCGCTAACGAAATTTTGAAAATAAAGAATTGAGGGATAGAGATTTTACACATTCCGAACGAACGTCCAGAAGTCGAATGTCCGAATACGTGAAAACTTGGTTTACTCGATTCAGTCTCAAGTCTACATAGTTTAAAAGCCTTCCGTTCTAGAGCAAAAGGATTGTATTATACTGAAATTGCGAAAGACAATTTCCATCTATTCGGGAAATCCGGAATACCAGATATTCCAAAAATTCTAATATTTTACTCGACTTGAGATTTTCCAATCGATTCACAGATGAGAGAAGAATCGAAAAAATTCTACTCTCGTAGCAATTACTGGGACATTTCCGCCTTCCAAGTGTGTGAGAACCAAATTGACCCGAAAATTTTACGGCGTTTGTCCAGAATGTGAGGTCCGCTTTACGTTTTTTTGGCCGACTACGATCGGGTACTACGAGTATAACGCTATTCCATTATTATAACCTTTTTTAGAATCAGAATTCGTAAGGCTAACAGTATCACTATCTGCTCATCGAATATCCAGCGAAAAAAGGGCCATCGGCGGACACTAGCATTTCAATTGTTGGCGTATAAACCCCTCACCCACCCGGAAACTGAAACCGATTGTCAGGATTGGGAGCACCTCCCCTCTAACAACTCTCTTCAAAGATATTAGGGCGGAACCCTTTTTCACTCCCGAAGTCCGAAAACGAGATTAGTGCCAAGTACTAAAATGAGGGCAAGTTGAAACGAGAAAGGGCAAACGGAAATAGAAAATAAAACATGAACCATTCACATAGCGCGTAACTACATGACTTAGAATTGAGAATGTTGTAAAAGCTCTTATAAGAAAAAAAGAATCTAGAAAGAAACGAGGAAAAAGCCCTCCCTATCTGGATAAAATATCTACTGCATAGTGGATCAGTTGAGAAGAAGGCAATCGAACCAAAAAGAAAAATAAATAAAGAAAACTGAGGGCGGCAAAACATAACACACGGATCTTATCAATTATTCCTACACTTAACGAACAATTCTCAACGGGTTCTAATAATTAATAGTATGAAATTTCAAAAGGCGCTGAAAACCATTGTGCAGGAGATCAGAAAATGGTCTAGGAGCAGATGAAAAAAATTTGAAAAACAAATGAAGCCTTATTGCTAATAACGGCAGTGTTCATGGTGAGAACCGTATCGTATTTGTTTTTTTTTTTCGCAGATTAGCCAAGGAAGTCGAGAATAACAGCAAAACGGCCCCACAAAACCCTCAATATGAGGAGTAAAATTCTTCCAAAAACTCTACGCCATTCCATTCCCTTCATACGCCTGTTTTATTTATTTAGTACAGCAGAATGCGCGGTCGAAAATGGTTTTGCGCTTCAAAATACTTAGGGTAATTGACCTAATTTTGTGCTTCTTCTAGCGGAAAGCTTCAATGGCTACTTGAAAAAAGTGATAATTCCAAACGCAATGCGACATATTTGAAATTTTTAACGAGAAATCCAAATTCGACCCTCATAACTGTGCTTCGTTTCTCTGAACGGAGTTGTCAGCATTTTTAACTCACAGGCACAACGTATCGCGTAATTTGTGGATCCCTAGAGCGCCATGTGTTGCACCCATCTCATCCTTGTATCAAAAATCGTCCTACAGTGATTGTATACGGAAAAAGGTTGCAACGACGGACGAAAGAACGAGCTCAGATGAGTCCTTTCGATACAGCTAAGATGGCCACTAGGCGCAGTGGGAGTGCGCGCTGTTGATGGACAATTGAGGTAACGGGTTCAAATCATTGACGCGGCTAATTTTTTCGCTTGCACCTGCAGGCGGTTTTAATCCGTTGCCTGCTTGTTTTCCGTCGAGCTTTCCCCACTGCCTTCCCTGAATGGTCAGTGCTAAAGAAAGTATATATTTTTTCGTGTGAACACTGCTTTTAAAATAAGGTGTCGTTAGAAATTGAGAAGGCGAATGTTAGAGGGAAAAATCAGGTCGAATTTAATTCGATGAGAAATCTCTTCGAATTTATTCGTCCCCAAAACTGATTTTTTGAATGAATTTTCACATTTCATTCTCCCTAAATAGATTTCACTGCACTCGCAAGTCAAACGTTTTGCGGAATCGGATGTGCGCGACGCGCGTTGGGTTACCAGTTTTTCCAAACCCCTGGACAGTTCACACAACCGAAAAACCTGCTTGTTCGATATCGGTAACAGTGGGACGTACTCGGTAGCAGAAATGTGGACAAGACGCACGCGCCCAAGTCCGCACGGGCATTTACTGGACGCATTCTAGAAGTCGACTGTATGTCTTTGGAAACTCAATCAATGCGACTTTGTTAAATTATCTTTACACTTCTTATGATGACAGTTTTGAGCCATGACATTTTATAAACTATTCATAGTGGTCACAACGAAATATAAATTCAAATAACAAAGCAGGCGAAAAAGAAAACTACGAGCTTGTTAGATAGCCTTGTGAGTAAAGAAGGGGACAAAAAATTTGTTAGCCATTACACTGTATGAAGCGACATACAAACAAACAACACTTAAAAGAAAAAAATAGCTGAAAAATCAGAAAAAAAGCAATTAAGACAAAAAAGACAAAAACAACATGAAAAAATGAACTGTGTAACTGAAGGTTACAATGTTAGGTACCAGAATGAAATAAATACGGCATAATAGGGTACATTCAAAGAATTGTGAAGAAAGCGATATAGAAAATATCGAATATCGGGCACTAAAATTTTAAAGGTGTTCAAAAAGGGACAAAAAACAGCTAAACTTCTTTCATACCCTCGAATAGTTCCATTATTTGAAGAAAAAAACTGCTATTACCTACCGCATAAGTTAGAAATATGTTTAGTTCTATTTTCGGTGAGTTCTCCTAATCGCAACAACTCAAAGAGGGCGATCAGTGGAATTTGTCTGAAATACGAAGTCGCAACACAGTTTACCTGATTAATGTAATTTCACTCCATTGCACCTCGCGATCAACACTAATTAGTATAAGCATCAAGTTGAAATTAGGTTGAAATGCTCATGAATCATGTCAAACTTATTTTTCAATTTTCCCAGGTTCATCTTATATTTTCAGGCGGCAGCGCGGACTTTGTACTAAGACTTTCGCCGCAATATGATTACCACTTAGAGAGAGCTGTTCAGACGGGAAATTTTCCGCAGCGCTCAGCGGCTCGCGTGACTTTAAAAAATTGAATTTTTCCCGTAGAAAGCAGCTGAAAGTGAACAACGTGCAGGAAGCCGACGTCGATCTGTGTTTCAAGCCTGTGAAGGTTTCTGTAGCGAAGGGAGTGCGAAAATTGACCTGAGAGCAGGAGCTCAGGAGGAAAATGAAGGTGACGAGGTCTGCTTGTACCAAATAGGACAGAAAGGGAGCAAGCCAACACCAGAAGCCTCAGCAATAGAAGCAGCAGCGGTGGAGTCTGGATAACATCGATGTCAGGCAGCAGTGGAGATGGAGCACCAGGGGAGGTAGGATGCGAGCGTCTGACGCGCTCCGAGGCCTCTGCGTCCCTAGTGGACGCGATCAATTGCTGCCCTCAGCCCGTCGTCAGCAGCAGCAGCCGCTGTGTTGGGGCGCGGCCGTGAGTCGAACTCCCCCCCATGGAGGCTGTGAGAACATGAGAGAAGGGACCATCGTCGGCGCGGCTGGCGGCGCTGAACGACGACGCCGAGTCTGTGCGGGCGACCGCGAGACGCAGACATCACACACGACGGCAATCGTCGCGTGCGGCGTCAATGCGGCTTCAGTGGACACCTCTCTGCGACGACGCTGCAGCAGCAGTCAACGAACGACGAGCAAACAGGAGGGACCGCCGGCCGACTCTCAGTCCACACAACCGCACAGGTACATAGATAGAAGTAGTATATGGCTCTTGTTAGAAGGGAACATCACACCTCTTCAGTAATGACCACAAAGATTTCCCGAAAAACAGGCTAGATTGAGAACCTCGCATGGTGTTCCCCCGGATTAGGAAGGTGATGATTGTTTTCTGGTCAAGTCTGAGAAGCTTTCTCAGAATCTACAATAAGATTTTGTTGACAAGGAAAGTGTTTATGGCGGTAAGCGCATCAGCATAAACGACCTTTGTTGTTAGTATCCCTTACTAGGACTGCTTTAAACTTCTCGTGGAGATTTGGAAAACCATATAGTTGTTGCTGTAGGCCTGTGACAGTACATTAGCGACCGTGTTTAAAATTCCCTGCGGGGATTCCAAAAATGGCATTTTCATTGCTTCACAAAATTCAAAAGTAACCAACCTATCAGGGAATTTTTGCGGCGTTCAGAAAACATTTTCGGATTCTGCTCAAAACTTTCAACTGGAGGTTATTTAGAGCGTTGAGCTCGAATATGGGGTCCATTCCTCGCCAAACTTAGGGTTACTGTAGGTTACGGTAGGCATAATGCCTTTTGATTGGCGTTGCTTATGTTTCGATAATCGAAAAATGGACCTCAAATTCGTGTTCAGCGTCCCGAATAACACCCGAAGTGAAATTTTGAGTCAACTCTGAAACCTTGACCGAGCTACCGTATACCCACCGTAACCTCCCGTAATCTATCGCAATTCGATAAACGGGTTGAAGATTTGTGTTAGGCAAGCCGAATAACCCCTATGTATTAGTTCTGAGGCGATTTATTCCTATCAATCTCAAAATTATCAAAAGACGCGTTTTACCAGCAAATTCCCCCCATTTTGAAGCCTCGGACCAAATCAATTGAAAATTTTTCAAATATTGACAAATGGGCCTCAGATTCGTGATCAGTACCCAAAACAACCCCCTCCCCCCCCTCCCACCAGACCCCCAGAAACAAGTTTTCAGCCCTATCCGAGACAATTTTTTTGAATATCCTGAGAATCGCCATTCGCGTAACTCTTTTACCCACGCTAAGCTTTGAAAATGCCCACTTCTGGGAATCTCCTGTGAACTTCTGAGGCATTTAGGGGATTTGGAAAACGGATTATCAATGCTGTGTCCCATACCTACATCTATCAGCACATGGTTTTATAAAAGCCTAAGGGAAATATAAGTTAAGCCCTAGTTAGGCCTCCATAGTAAAACTGCGTAGTATCTAGCCCCGAACTGCAGGTTCCAAGAAACTACAGCTTAAAATTGTTTGTTGACCCTTCCTTCTTACATTTTGGGGGGTCTAAAAGCAGTGAATCATTTTTTCAGATTTGACTTAAAGCCACAGTCCAACCTCAGAATCGATTTTTCGTATTCCAGTCTATCTTAACGAAAATGTCACGCTGATCACAATGGTGTCTCCAGAATCGCTCAGAACTCACTACGAACTGAGTTACGGCTCCTCAAAGATTTTAAAATTAAACTAGTAGAAGTTAGCGGACGAGTTGTCTCGAGCTTGTATTTTCTCGTTACTCGCAGCCATTATTCTGAATAAGGTCACAATATAAAGCCAGACCGAAAACAAAAGAAAGAACATCGATTTTGAACCAAATCATTCGGGCGTCTCTTCCCAATTGAGATCGGAAACCTACCAGTGGGCGTTGCTCATTTTTTCTTCCAAGGGGGCGTGGCCGACTTTTTCCTAGCTTTTTCTCGCTTATTTGAACGAACTGAGATTTCGTGCTTGGCAGGGTTGCTATAGACGGCGACCGGACCAAAATATCAAAAATTACCTCTGAGGTTGGACTGTGCCTTTAAAGGCCGTGTTCACGATGATCTTCGTCCACAAAAGATTTCAGTGTGACAGCAAACATTTCCTGTGATATTTAAAGGCACAGGACACCCGAAAAAATATTTTTCAGCTTTCATGCTTATCTTGGAGAGGGTGACACGCTGATCACAGTGGTGTCTCTGAATTCGCCCAAGACCCCCTACGAACAGCGTTACGGCTCCTTAAAGATGCTTATATTTCTAGGGTGAAAAATTGGTGGACGAGTTGTCTCGTGCCTGTATTTCTCTTCATTTGCAATCGTTGCCCGAGAGCGAGCCAGGATAAGGAGATAGTCCGGAAATGGATTGAAGAACGCGACACGGTCGAAATTCATCCATCTATCCGGCTTATATCGAGGTCAAAAACCAGGAAGGGGGTCGGGCCTGTGGTGGTGAGTGAAGGGGGTCGGGCCTGTGGTAGGAGCATATCGCTTATTTGGAAGAATTGAGATCCCGCACTTGGCACGTGTTATACAGGAGGGGTCTACTACACAAATAAACGAAAATCACAAAATTCATTTCTGAGGGTGTACTGTGCCTTTAAGGGACGTGGTGATACTTAAAGGCACAATCCAACCTCAGAATCTTTTCTCTGTTTTTCTGTCTATCATGTCGCTCCCACGCTGATTCCATTGATGTCTCTGGAATCGCACAAGACCACCTAGGAATGCAGTTATGGCCCCTAAAAAATTAGCTGCAGAAGCAAGATGGACGAGTTGCCCGAGGCTTGTAACTTCTGCCATTTGCAACCGATGTATGCTAGCCGACCTGGACAGACAGAGAGGCTAAGAATGAAGGGAAGAACAAGGCCATTGATCGAAAATCATCGCTCATCTCGCCACTGTTTAGCTCGAAAGATCGTAAAAGGGGCGTGCCAAAGTGGCTTCTCGAGGGGAGCGTCTAAAAGCGGCTTTCTCCTATATCTCGCTTATTCGGAAGAATCGAGAGCTCGCACTTGGCAGGTGTTATATGAATGGGTTCACAATTATGTGGAAATCCCAGGTTTCGCTCCTGAGCTTAGACTGTGCCTTTGAGGATTTCTTGTGCTTCTGGTGCGTTTTTCTCAATTTCTACGTCATTTTAGTTCTACCCGGGGGCCAATTAATCAATATAGCGAATGATCTCAAAAATAAAGATTATCGTTAACACTGCCTTCAAAATCTTCCTCATAAAGGGGAAAGTGGGGTGCTTCTTGCGAATCTAACTAAGGAACCTTGCTATCCATGTATAGGATTTTGAAAATCTGTTAGTGCTTCTTGGTCAATTAAGACACGCTCTTTCCGATTCTGTCATTGGATTTTGCTACGGATCTCAGGTTAAAAAGTTTTTGCTCGTTAGATTAATTTCCTTGTAATCAGTTATTTCGCTATCAATTTGAGGGTTATTTCACCAATTCATGAAATATTAGTCGGTATATTTATGTTGATCACATCATACGCAGCAAGAAACAACTCTAAAGTGGAGGTCTGTGCTAATGGCGATGAGTCATTGCCTCTCATCATGTTTTGTAAAATGTTTGCGGGGGAAGTTTTCCTTTCTCCTAGCAATTTCCACACAATTCTGGCTTTGCATACAAGAAGCTGCCCAATCAAAATACTTTATCCAAGAGCGGAATCCACTGCACGGGCCTCCTTCTTTACACAGAGAGCGGGCTCCGACTTTTCACGATTTTCTAAAGCCCATGCCTTGCTAAAATCACTGTTCATGTACAAAAGGCTCATCGACAGGTACCTGAGCGAGGATCTTCGCAGTTTACCACATTCCTCATTTCTACTGACTTGCTTTTTGCTTCTTCGGATTTCCTTATCAATGTTGTGTTTTTTTATACCGCGTATGATGCATATCCACGTAAGTAATAAATAAATGATTTTTATTGCAATACTGTCAGTATAAACATCCTGCTACTGAATGAATTGGGACCAAGTCACTTTCCAATGGATGCTGGACTCATAATGAACAGCTGATCAAAATATAATTCCTTGTTTCATTTTCCTGCATGATTCTACGGAATGGGGTGCTCCGATGTTATGCTCCTTGCTACGAATCCTCTACTCTCCTATAGAAAACAGAATTGTGGGCAAGTTACTCAAGGAAATGAGATTCTGTCAAGGGATAGGGGCTCTGTACACACAGAGGGAGGAGTTGTCCCGTTTTTGCAGTTCGACACGTTACGCTACTCAATTCAACTGAATTAGAGCCACAAAAGGCCGGACAACTCCCCCTTCGGTGTGTAGAGAGCCCCTATCCCTTCTGTTCATTTTCCCATTATACCAGGTTGTCCAATAAATCTTGTCCGAAAATTTCACTATTTTTAATTTTTTTCAACTTTATTGAAAAACAAGTCTAATCAACAATATAATCACCACTATACATGGGCATTCGACCCGAGTTTTCGAATGAATGAATACTTCGAATACGGCCATTTCAAAAATTCCGAATAAATGAATACATTCGAATAGTGCCTTTTAAAAAATCCCGAATAAATGAATACATTCGAATAATGCCTTTTAAAAAATCCCGAATAAATGAATATATTCGAATAAGGCGTTTTCAAAATTCCCGAATAAATGCATATATTCGAATAAGGCGTTTTCAAAAATCCCGAATAAATGAATATATTCGAATAAGGCGTTTTCAAAATTCCCAAATAAATGAATACATTCGAATAATACCTTTTAAAAATTCCCGAATAAATGAATACATTCGAATAATGCCTTTTAAAAAATCCCGAATAAATGAATACATTCGAATAAAACCTTTTCGAAATTTCCGAATGAATGAATATATTCGAAAAGTCGACCAACTATTCGAATATTCGAATCCTATTCGAATATTCGAATCCTATTCGAATATTCGAAGAATATTCGACATTTCGGAATCAACGTCAATATCACCCCGGAACTTCGACTTCCGAAGAAACTAGGAGACTGTTTTTATCGTGAACTACCTTCAAGACGGGGAACACTAAAAAGGAAACTACTAATAGCCAAATTGGCAGTCCCACATAAACTGTACTTTTCTAGAACCACTTTGAACGTAAGGCCCGAATATGCCCTTCACAGCTGCCTAGTCACTCTGAAAAAAATCGGTAATAGGCATTCTTCCGTTTCGCATACCTATTGTACCATCCAAAAACGCATACTGATCTTTCGAGATGCTGAAAACGGTCAATCGTGTTCAGCGCACAAAACAACCCCTGGACAAAGCGTGGGCAAAAGCACTTTTTCCAGAGCTACCAATGAAGTGATACCATTTCCCACATGTACCATTTTTCGGTTGAGCGTTAACCTAAATCAAGTAGGGCTTCAGAAAGCGTTGAAGAAAAACATTCCAGATTTGACCCTAAATTCCCCTAGAGGTGGTGGTGGTGGGGGGTTGTTTGGTGCTGATCACGAAGCTGAGGTTTCTTTGTCGATTGTCGACTAAATTTGTTCAAAGCTTCTCATCGGGAGGGAAATTTGATGGCAAAATGCGACTTTTGACGTTTCCCGGAGAGCTACGATGCTGCTCAAATTGTTTCTTTGAGGGTTATTTGTAGTGATCAACGCGTATCTGATGCAGTATATCGACTTTTTGACAGCTTGCGGTAGCTTACGGTGGGTATGCGGTAGTTTGGTCAAAGTCTCGGATTTGACTCAAAATTGCTATGCGGAGGTAATTCGGGGTGCTGAATGCGAATTCCATGCCGATGGTGGTTGAGAGATCGCCGCGACGAACACACGTGGCACGCACGCAAGCGAGGAGGTAATGATAGTCATGAACATCGATCAAGTGATATCACGTTAGATCGCTGCGTCGCGGCTATCTCTCGCCCAGTGATCGACGATACACATATTGCCCCAAAGCAAATTATTCGAGAAGGTGATGAGCATTAAGATAGCAGAGTATTCGAAAAGAAGAGGAGAAAAAGCGCGGCGAGAGAAATTTCTGCAGAATGTGAGTTTGAGTTGCATAACTTGTCTTCGCTTCTCATGTTTAATTCTTATATTTGCGTTTCGTATATGTGTATACAGAATCAATTACGAAATTCAAAGAAAGGAGACCAGTGACGGAGGGGTTGAAAATCGGAGGAGATTGGCTTAACTAGCTCCCACAATAGGGGACAGGGGGCAGCCACACTTTCGTGGATACCCTCTATCCACCATTACGGCGTCGACGGCCTAAAATAATGGGAGCAGGAGAACACACTATTGATTTCGCGGAGGCGGCCCAGCGCCAATGGGCGACGGCTACTCAGAAAAATGAAAACAAGTTACTTGTCACATGAAAACCCGAAAACAAGTTACTTGTAACATAAAAACCCGAAAACAAGTTACTTGTAACATATCTAAGCCGATGTAAGTTACTTGCGACTTTTATTGTGCCATTTAAGTTACATGTAACATATTGGAGGCGAATTGCCAGCGGTTTCCTGTCGATATGTTGCATGTAACTTAAATGAGAAAACCTAAACCGGCAGCAGTGACTGTTTATCCATACGGGTTCCATCTCATTGTTTTGCCAGTAGAAATGCTCTGCGAGTTTCAACAAGTTTCAACTTGCCAACTTCCTGCGTATTCAGTGCTAAAAACGATGGGATAAACGGTCGCTGCTGCCTGTTTAGGAGGCCCCAACTTAAACGGCTTGAGATAAGTCGCAGGTAACTTACATCAGCTTAGATATGTTACAAGTAACTTGTTTTCGATTTCTGAGAGGATACTGGGTGCAGTGCGCCTCCGATATGTTCCATGTAACTCAAACGGCACAATATAAGTCGCAAGTAACTTAACTCGACCAAGAAGATGTTTCCAAGGGAAATCTACGACGCACTCGCGGGGTCAAGCCTAGTTTTGACTGCATCGCTGCTGTTTTTCATCGCAGCGATTTCGCACCCGCTGCTGCAGCGATGTAGCAGCGGCAGCGATTCTGTTCATAGTGCATAGGCCCACGGATGATAGAAGAAATTCAATCTATCAGTGAAACTAATGGCTGGTATTCATCAATGACGCGTTTCGACTCGAAAACACTGATCTTGTCATGAGAAAGGGTCAACGTTCACTAGACGAAACGTGTCATTCGCTGGCAATCGCTCCATCGCTGCCATTTTGGCCGCGACTAAGCGATGGTCAGCGACCATTGAGAATCGCTCTTCAAGCAGCGATGCAGTAAAACATAGGATTTCGTCGCCGCGACCCAGCGATGTAGGACGTTTGCCACGAAGCGATCACAATTGGAGCGGCTTTCCATTACGCGCGATGAAAAAGGAGCAGTTGTCCCTCGCATGGCCGCAGCGACCGCCTGCAGTCAAAACTAGGCTTCAGGCTTACGAATGGCGTTGATGTTGGTTCAACTACCCTAGTTTGAGGTACTTGGCCCCACACCAGCATGGGAGGCCCTGCACAGCATTTTTTCGCGTAGTTTGTGGTCTGGAACACGCTCTCTGCGTCGCGTGTCGTCTGCGTCACGTTATGGCCTTCATAATGAAAATATAAATGTAAGTTACATGTAACATAAGTGTAACTTACACGTAATATAAATTTAAGTTGCATGTAACATAAATGTGTGTTACATGTAATATAAATGTAAGTTACTTGAGACATTCAAGTAAGTTACAGTTATATTACAAGTAACTTGTTTTGATTTTACTGAGTACCTGTCCAGCCTGTTGCGGCAACTTCGGATAGCACCGCCCCTAATCAATATGCGTTGGTGCTTGTGTACAGCGCGCAACGGGAGATCTGCACACAAGAACGAACAGCGGAAATGTTACTCCCAAAAATGGATAGCTCAATTTGCGAAAAGATTCTTTGAAGGGTTTCTGTTTCAAAGGAAATAGGTCTTGTCTAATTCGAATGTGAGGCATTTTTTTCCGAATTTTATCGAATAAATCCGAAATTTAAATTTTCGAATAAATCGAATATTCGAATGAATCCAAATTTTAAATTCTCGAATAAATCGAATATTCGAATAAATCGAAAATTGAAATTCTCGAATAAATCGAATATTCGAATAAATCCAAAATTGAAATTCCCGAATAAATCGAATATTCGAATAAATCCAAAATTTAAATTTTCGAATAAATCGAATATTCGAATAAATCCAAAAATTCAATTCTCGAATAAATCGAATATTCGAATAAATCCAAAATTTCAATCCTCGAATAAATCGAATATTCAAATGAATCCAAATTTTAAATTCCCGAATAAATCGAATATTCGAATAAACCCCAAAATTGAAATTCCCGAATGAATCGAATTTTCGAATACTCGAATATTCGAATTATTCGAATATTATTCGATTCGGTCCCAAGTCTAATCACCACAGTTATCCACAACAGTGGCCCATCGATTGGGCAGGTCGCCGATGCCCTTCGCCCAGAACTCCGGGGGCTGCGACTCGAAGAAGTCCGCGATGTCGGATTTGAGGTTGTCGTAGTTGGTGGATTTTCTCCCGGCCAAATGGTGCTTCAGAGGGCGGACCAAGTGGTAGTCGGAGGGGGCGAGGTCCGGGGAATACGGCGGATGGGCAACCGTCTCCCAGCTCGTCGCCAACTTCTGCTGGGTCTCCTTCGCCACGTGGGGGCGCGCGTTGTCGTGCAGCAGGTGGACCGAGGCCCGTCGGGGACGCATTTCTCGGATGGCGGCTAGTTTCTCGAGCTGATCGGTGTAGATGGAGGCGGTGACCGTCCTGCCTTGCGGGAGCAGCTCGAAGTACAGCATGCCCTTGGTGTCCCACCAGCAGCAGAGCATGATCTTCAGCGGGTGCAGGTCGGCTTTCGGCGTCGTCGGCGGCTCTTCTCCGCGCGGGATCCAGACGGCACGGCGGGCGACGTTGTCGTAGAGGACCCAACTCTCATCCCCAGTGACCAGGTCCTCGAGAAACTCCTTGCGATGCGGACGAAGGAGGAGGGACTGGCAGACGACCACGCGGCTCTGCTTGTTGGCGTCCGTCAGACGGTGGGGGATCCAACGGGCCAGAACTTTGTGGTAGCCGAGTAAGTTGAGTCGATTGTGGATGGTGGACTTGCTGCAGCCGAGCGTCGTCGCCAGTTCACGAGTGGTGGCTTCCGGCTTCTCCTTGATACAGCGACGGACTTCGTCATCATCCACCGTAGAAGGCCTCCCGCTGTGCTCCCTGTCCTCGAGGCTCGTGTCGCCGCTCTCGAAACGATTGAACCAGCGGCTGACTGTGCTTTGGGACACTACATCCTCCTTGCACGCTCTACAGATGTTGGCGACTGCGGTGCCCGTGTCGTTGCCCAGCAGCCACTCGTAGTACACGAACGAACGAATTCGACCTTGGTCCATTTTAGCTTGTACTGGTAGCTAGACGCGGCGACTGCGCCTTATATACCCCTAGCGTAGAACTTTGGAGAACCTTCCAGAAGGTTCTTACACTTGCCTGATATTACAACACTTCTAAGGAAAATTATAGAATTTTGAAAACTTTCGGACAGGAATTATTGGACGGCCTGGTATGTTGTTTTCTAAGCGGACGAATCCATTGAAGCCCAAAAGTGATACTCCGAAAAATTATGATACGGAATGAACCTAGCAAAATAAGTTGTCGAGCGTGCCATATCATGTTTGCATTTCCTGTAGTGACGTATTTCCATTCGATTGTTTACGTGAGTTGCTTACTCTCATAGCTCACAACAGATCCGTTACTAACCTCGATTAATGATATGGTTCATGAAAATGCAAGAATGACACACCTTGAAGGCAGTGTCCGTGCAGACAACCACATTTGGTTTTTCCTTTTCGATCCAGTGTTTAAATCAAGTGGAGATAATCAGCAAGGCTTAAAGGCAGTGTTCACGATGAAAAAAGTTTTCGAAATTCCACTAGAAAAGGGTAGTGGAGGGGCTAACTGTAATCCTAACGTCGAAAGAGCGCTTGAAAAGGAGCCAGGAAGAGCCCCAAAAGAGCCCGAAGTTGCAACTTCGAGCGCATTGAAAACCCCAAAAGCGCATCACACGCCCACCGACGTGAACAAATGAATGCTCGAGATCGTGAGATGAGCGATGATTTTCAATCACAAGCCCCGTTCTTCCCTTCATTCTCAACTTCTCTCTTTACTCAGGTCAGCTCGCATAGATCGGCTGCAAAAGACGGAAGTTACAAGCCTCGGACAACTCGTCCACCATTTTCCTTAGCTCAATCTTTGAGGGACCATAACTCCGTTCCCAGAAGGTCTCGAACGACTTCAGAGACACCATTGGAATCAGCATAGGGCCGTTTTCAAGATAGGCGGAAAAACAGAAAAACGATTTTCATCGTGAACACTGCCTTTAAGACCACAATGCCTCTTGCAAACTGCTCCGTGGTCTTAAAGGTGTTTTCCAGGTCCACCATCTAGCACGAGGAGCGGAAGCGCCAGCACAGGCTCTGACAGACTGGGGAAATCCAAAATTCTAAATTCTTCATTTCGAGAGATCCTCGAGCATGTTACGTAAAGACACCTCTAGTCGCCGTCGTGCGGCGCGGCTAGAGGTGTTTTTACGTAATATCTTCGAGTTCAGCTCTGTGTATTAAAAGCTTCTTGTTTTTGAGTAATTCTTGACAATGGAAGGCAGGAAGAAGGAATCAACCCAAGAAGTTAACAGAGGCTAAACCATTTCAGACGTTCGGCTTTTCTATGTTTGTGTATTACACAAGACACAATAAAACAGACCTCTGGAATTTGAGTGTTTTGGGTGGCCTCTTTACGATATATCACGATCTGAAAGGCGTACCTGCACAGAATTGTAAGAAAATGAACACGATTTTTTTGCGCGTACGCTGCCTTCAAAGCTCAAAACACCCAAGGAACTATTTTTCAGATTTCTTGCTTATCTTGGACAGAATCACCAGTTGATGACAATGGTATCTCTAAAATCGTTCAACGCCCCTCCCTCAGTACAACTAAAGTTATGACTCTTTAAAAATGCGTTTTTCAAAAGGAAAAATCTGGTGGACGACTTGCCTCAGGCCTGTATTTTTTCCCATTCGCAGTCGCTTCACAAGAGCGAGCCAGAATGAAAAGACAGACCGGCAAGCTAGCTGCCACTGACTAGGGCTTATCTTACATTTCCCATGGCCTTTTACAAAAACCATGTGTTGATGGTTGTAGGTAATGGACACAGCATTGATAATCCGTTCTCCAAATCCCATAAATGCTTCAGGGATTTACAGGAGATTTCCGAAGGAGGGCGTTTTCATGGCTTTGCGTAGATAAATGGGGTACACGAATGACAATTTTAAGGATGTTCGAAAAAAATTGTCTCGCATTGGGCTGAAAACTTGTTTCTAGGGGATGTTTTGGGCGCTGATCACGAATCTGAGGCCCATTTGTCAATATTTGAAAAATTTCATCTAATTTGGTTCGAAGCTTCAAAATGGGGGGAATTTTGTGGCAGAACGCGATTTCTGACGATTTCGAGAATGCTATGATCAAATCGCCTCAAAGCTTGTACATAGGGATTCTCTCGGGCTCCTTAACACGAATCTGCAACCAGTTTATCGACTTTCCTTGCATTACGGTACGCTACGGAGGGTATAGGGTAGCCTCGTCAAGGTCTCAGATTTGATACAAAAGTTCACTGTGTGTGTTATTTGAGACGCTGAACACAAATTTGTCCAAACTGTAAGGTAAGTAACGCCAGTTAAAAGACCTTATGCCCACAGTAACCTACAGTAACCCTACGTATGGCGAGGAATAGACCCCGGATTCGGGTTCAGCGCCCTAAATAACCCCCAGATGCGAGTTTTGAGCCAAATCCGAAGATTTTTTCTAAACACGCCTAAAATTCCCTGATGAAAAACCTTTTTGTGAAGCAGTAAAGATGCCATTTTTTGGAATCCCCGTAGCCATTTAGGAAATTTCAAGCACGGGTCATTTGTGTAGTGTCACAGTCCTAAAGCAACGACAACATGGCTTTCCAAATCTCTACGAGAAGTTTAAAGGAGTCTCTAGTAAATGCCAAAATTGGAAAAAGGGGCGTGGCCCATGGTAGTGTTTGAGGAAGCCGAGCCCGTGATTGTCGCCTACATATCGCTTACTTCGAGGAATTGAGATATCGGATTCAATCTTGCTACTCAGGAGGGGACTACTACAAAACATCTTAAAATCTCGAAATTCATGGGTCTGTAAGTTCACTAAGTCTAGAAAGACCTCATTTCAGTCAAATAATCTCCCGACCATTCAGGGGGATTAGAGACGCACATATGTATGTACGCGCAGTAAGATCAAAAAGTTTGTCACCAATTTTAAAACCAGCCTGCAGGTCAATGCCAAATATCCGTATTTCAAGATGGTCGAACACGAAAAATGACAATGGGAAACTATGAAATGAAAACCAGCCACCACAGATCATAAAAAATACAGGGAGTTACTCTGACAAATGTCAAGAAATTCGGAAATGGAACCACCTAAAGCATTCTGAGAGAGATTGAGAATTCTTGAAGGCCAGCGCAGCCCAGCAATCATATGCAAGTGTGGCGCAGCGTTGCAGCGTGACATAAAAAGCTACATCGTGCTGTGAACAAGCAGCAGACGAAAAACTGTTAGCGACAGGTGCAGCTAGATGGAGGAATTGAGGTCGAACTAGTCGCAATACATTGTCATTGATATCGTCACACCTTTGTAAATTAAAAGCATAGGGACGAGAAAGTTGTTCTGCTGTCAACAAGATCATGCAATGATTACCCATTACAGGATGAACGAGAAATATTGCGACAGGTTTAATGCCTTCCTAAAACTCAGAAACAAGCTATTATCGGCATTAGCGCAAATTACTTGAAGGATACAAGCAAACTTATGTCGCAAAAAATTGGTTTCCTTAGCATTTCTACTGCCTGCGAACTTTAAAGTTGCGTGCAACATAAAATAATTGAGAAGACAAGTAACTCGCAATCTAAATACAGTTCACGGCGAAGAAAAAAAAACGGTGGTGCAGTTGCGAATTTTCACTACGCATATTGTAACCATGGCTGCCTCGGTTCTAAGCCTGCTATCAATTGCTGAGGAAGCATCGGTAACTTTTTCTCAGTTATGATTTTTTTCTGTTTCTTTCATTTTCTCGTGTTATCCCTGCGTCTATCTATAGGACAGACTCTAGGTGAATCAATATTGTGTGTGCCTATGATAGGGGAAACTTACCGTTTTTTATCGTCCCCAATCGTTTTTCTCTAGAATTCACAAGAAAATTGGAAATTCGCCGTCAATTGTGGCAAGATATTCACGGAGGTGCGCACGAGCACCTAGCCGAAGGTGAATTTTGAAATTTTCTCTCAGACTTGGATAGGAAATCACCGCAAACGTTACGAAACGGAAGGTTCCCCCCACACAATAATAATTAACCTATAGTCTTTCCTATGAATAGACGTAGGAGCAACACAAGAAAATGAAAGAAACAGAAAAAACCATAACCTAACGAACCGAGCCACCCAAAGCTACAGAATGCTTGATAAAAATACGCAGCCGCACCACAGCCCATGTATTTCCGTTGCCGTGGACTGCAGGGCATAGCTTCGTTGGGTGGAGTCAGGCACTCCAACAACCTTCACATCTGGGCAAGTGAAGGCGGGAACCTTCATCATTGGGAAAACCGGTGACGACCAGGGAAACGTCCCAAAAAAGAATGAAGGTGACCCTACATTCATGCAAGTCATTTTCGAGATTGGGTAGGTGTCACTGCCGGCTTTTCGTCCATAACCTTTTTGTGCTTAAAGATAGATCTTTGGCGAAGGTAGTTTATGGAATCCACATGAAATTCTTCATCGAATAGCGTTTCCAGGTTCAAAAAATACGTTCTCACTCTTCCAGCCGATTTCGGTTTATAAAGTGCATTTTTTTGTGTTTGAAATTATTGTTTTTCGTTCATAACCTTCCTAAGTAAGAGACGGACCTCTGGTGAAGGTTGTTTTCGGAATCCCCATAAAATTCTGCGTCGACTAGTGCTTCCAGCTTGCAAAAATATTTTCTCGACATTTCAGCCTCATTCGTTACACGAAACACCAGTTTTCCGCATATAACTCTTTAACCGCTGAAGATAGGGTTGTGATGAAGGTTATTCTTGAACTCTGCGCTAAATTCTGCGTCGAATGATATATCGGGTTCCTAACTTCGCTTTCTCCATGAGCCAGCCAGGTCGATAGAGCCGAGCTCCATAGTAATCTCCATAGGGTGCTCATCTAAGGTATAAATAGGAGACGCAGAGTCTCACTGGAGCCAAGAAACAGTTCCAGTGAGAGTAAAGAGGTGGGATGAGAGGAACGCTTCTCGTGTATTTCTGGTGCGTTTCTCCAAATTTTTTCGTCATTTCTGCTCTACTCGAGGGCCAAGCAATCGATCTGGCGATAATATCGAAATTGAAGATTACCGTGAATATTACCTTCAAGTAATGGACTCACGTAGGCGCGGATTGCGAGGAAATGCACCAAGCTGGAATCAGGAATTTCTGATTAAAGGCAGCAGACACGCTCGAATTAGTTGTTGAGATAACTACATTAGTGGGGTCGTGCAGGCCCTAGAAGAGCCCTGACGAAGCTGCAAGCGTTAAAAATGAGTCCAAGTGACCGTATTTGAGCCGTAGTCAGTCACGAAATCATCCTTGCTCCGCCCATCGATACGGGCTCCGCCCCTCCATACAGGTATTCAATGCTCGATTGCTGCCACTTTAGATTACTTTTTAGGCTTCTAATGGCGTAAGCGTTCCAGAAAGGGCCGTACGAGTACATTAGCGTCGTTATCCCAACAAAGTCGTTGCTAGCTCCGCTATTTCAGCCAGTGCCGTACAACTCGTCCATTTCTGGGCCAACCGTTATATCTTAATTTCCGTCGATTTGTTTTCGTCTTTTTTGTTATTTTTGAATACTTACAGCTTCAGACCTTCAGTTTAATCCATAAAATTGATATCATTTTTGAGCGTGTCCGCTGCCTTTAAGTTACATGCGAATCAAGGACTCTTAACATTTTACCTGCGACTTATCTTTACAACTTTAGGTTACATGTAACCTTCAAGAAAATAAGTAGGTCGCACGGTACGAGTTGATTCAAATGTGGCATGAGGTACTCACGTGTAACTTAAATGTGTTATTTTATCGCACAAGTAACTTATCTACGCGGCAGGCGTCTCTAAGGGGAATGTATGACGCACTCCTGTGGCAGGACTCAGATGGGTTCGGTCGGTTCAACTACCCAAGTTTGAGGTACTTGGACCCGCCTAGCCGCTGGAGGCCTCGCCCAACCACTGGCGGCCCCAGGTTGCGCTCGTCGAGCCGGCCGCATCACGCCGCGTCGCATGTCAGCGTTAGGTTACATGTAACAACATTGCAAGTTGCTCGTAATGCTGCGTAAGTTACGCGCAATATTGAGTCAAGTTACGCGTGATTTTAATCGGAAATCACGGAAAGTTACACGTAACATAGTTTCCAGTTAACTGTGAATTCAGAGTAAGCTGCGTAAAGCCATCACGCAACTTGCGTCAAAGTCTCAGTTAACTTATTCAGAATTTGCTGAGAAGAACAGTCCTGCGTATACAGTATACACGCTCCCATTTAGAAGAAGACTTGGATACTCAGTGCACTGCAGATTTGAGACGAGACGGAGGCGTCCACTGCCTTCTGCTTTTCTCCCGCGCGCGCTCTCTCTTCCTCCTTCTCTCTCTCTATCTCTCTCTTTCTCTCTCTCTCTCTCTCTGCCTGTCTCTCTCAAGTCCGCAATACACAATGTAAAACTCGCTTCGAAACTGAGTATACGCTGGTTATCACTACTTTACAGCAAATGTATGAAGAAGCAAAGAAAAAAATTTCAAAAAGGTTCCCAATTTTATCGAGGTGAAAACAATTTTCCAATGAGTGCCGAGACGAAACTGTGGTACAGTGGTTTCACAGCCAGTTGGCTGTTTGAGGAATCGCCCTCCGTTTTGTAAACTAACTGAATCAAGCCAACTGGGCACTCCCTTCATCACCTCATGCATCATTCAAGCGAACAATGACGATGGGGGTGGGAAGGGCACGCTTGATGCAAAGTCAGCTGTTATTCAGTCTGAGCAAATCAGGAAATCGGGGGCGAACTTAAATTTTAGCACAGTGATTGATGGAGTTAAGATGAAAAAACTTGGGAGGCAAGTCTAGCACCCGGCTGACTGGACTTTTCTACTGCAAGCAACTCTTTGTTGCTCAACTGGTTCCTTGCAGTATCGTAGGATGTTTTGTCCTGTGTGAGAACTGCAAACACGCCCCATCGCGAGGGTTGACCGCAATTTGTTTCAATGAAAAGTCAATGACTGACCTTTGGGTAGGAGGTTCATGGAGCTGGTGGGCAAAAACATGAACCAGGAAGAAGGAAGACGCTGTTCAAGACTGCGGATTATTTTTCTGGGGTTGTAGGAATGGACCCAAGCACATTGCGGACGTAAAGGTCGCTCTGGCGTTTCGTCTTTGCTTACCATAAACTAGAATTTGATAGATCCTTTCCTGACCAGAGCGAAAAAAATTGAAAAGACCGCGTGTGTG
Source organism: Aplectana chamaeleonis (assembly GCA_029168955.1). Classification (NCBI taxonomy): domain Eukaryota; kingdom Metazoa; phylum Nematoda; class Chromadorea; order Rhabditida; family Cosmocercidae; genus Aplectana; species Aplectana chamaeleonis. Next base: position 6,549,532 of record JAPDOI010000004.1, on the reverse strand, counting down.
TATGTGGTGAGAGAGATGAAGAGAGTAACGTACTCAGAAGATTTTAGTAAGCTTACGATCAGCTTAAGGCCGGGATCATACTTCCAGCGACGAACGACGCGACGCAATGTTTACCATCCAAGTCGACCAAAAATCGATATACCTGATGTGCACTGCAGCTGTCGCTGGTCGCGGAAAGTATGATCTTGGCTTATAACGCGAACACAATGTTTCGGTGGGCTTCGTAAACGCGAAAAATACGTTTGGGCTGCTTTCAAATCGCGCTATACCGTAGGCCAGTATGCCAACAACTGAAGGTGGACAAGTGTGTGCACCTACAGCTATTAAAACGAGTTTGGTTATCATTTCTACTGGGCGTCCCTTAGAAACAAATTAACTTCCTCTTTTGCGTTCGCGTCCAATAAGGCATGCATGGATGGCGTGCACGCTCGAAGAAGTTGTTGAGATAACTGCATTACTGGGATCGTATGGCTCCAAAGAGAAAACTTACGCCGTTGGGAGCGTCAAAACGAGTTAAAAGTATCAAATTTGAGCAACATCGAGCCTAAAAATTTCGTAAACTCCGCCCAAGAGTTCCGCAGACTCCACCCCCTCCCCATTCCAACAAAACAAACTCGTTCAGATCGATCGTTCAAATCGAATCACGGCAGTGAAACCACTCCTAATGGATGGGACCATATACACTCTGTTTATCTTTAATTGCACAAAAAACGGTCCGCCAATAGTCCTCTAGTGGGCCGGATAGTACCGTAGTTTACGTCCACGACGCATTCTCGGCAGACCCGGGTGTGCACAGTGGCAGGGTGGGTGGCCGAGTGACGACATTGATGAATCGATCGCTCAGCACACCCCGGTGCACACCCGGGTCTGCCGAGAACGCGTCGTGGACGTAAACTACGGTACTAGCCGGTCCATTGGAGGACTATTGGCGGACCGTTTTTTGTGCAATTAAAGATAAACAGAGTATATAATACAACAGATGTAGTAAAAAAAACATCCTGCATATGGAAACACTAGAACATGAACGTTCTGATCTATCAACAAGACATTCATTTCAAGCTTTATGTATGTACAGGCTGTACAGAAGTGGAATTACCGCAGATTCTTCGCGGGCGAGTGTGGAGGATAAAGACAGGGAGAGAGCGTATTGCAGGTAGAGGGAGCAGGGTGGCGCGTACACGTAGCACGTTGAATGATGGCAGAATTGATTTTTATTCAGGATATTTTGACATGTGCACCTACATATGAATGTGAATAAGTTGCACAATGCTGGAAAGTAGCTGCCAAATATAGATTTACAGCATTTTTTTTTCATAAAATACTAGAATACACTCAACGGGTGAAATTACAGACCCGTGGCTTGAGAGTAACTAGAGGCCAAATTCGTTAACGGATTTCAAGTTTTATTCGTTAACGGATGTCGTTAACGGACCCATGAACTTAAATTTTTACCCGCTCTTCAGTTCCTTGTGCCAAGCATCTCCATCTCGCCATTCGAGTTACCACCAACCCATGGGTTCACCGTTGATAAATGCGGCCTACCCATTTTGGAGCACACCCCCGCCCAGGCGCTGTGACTCATGGAACCTTCCGATTTCAACCTAGAATGGGGTTGGGGGCGAGGTTGTGCCGGTTTGTTGATCCGCGGGTGGTCGGGATGTTGTGCAACCGTCGCCGATGGCACGGCTGTGGCGAAGCCAGCAACCAGACCAAAACACACGAAAAAAAAAAGAATAAAAGGCTCCATCGCCCGAAAATCAGATGAGCACAGTTCACCTTTTAGGGGAATCGTTCAATCTAACAATACGAAAGCTGATTCCACTCACGCACTAGAAAAAAGTTACGAAAAGAAAAAATATACACGAAGAAAAAAGGGAAACAGTTACAAATAAAGAGTAAAAAAAGAGGTTACTTACTAGTTTGCAGACATGCATAGCACGGTGTTACCGATGTACAAGTGAGTGCCGGATGCTGCACTAGGAGGTAGGTCGGTTGGAGATTTGGAGGTGTCTCCATCTCTGAAACAACAACATAAGAGTCCTGATAGATTCATTCTCAGGACACCGACAGTCGTAAGAGCTCTAAATTTATTTATAACCTAATCAATAAAAAAGTTTAAAAAGAGATTAAATACATGGTGGATAAGAGAGAATTTGAAGCTATAGATCGTTTTTAATTCCTCCCTGACAGAAATGTGACCGTAAAGATGCATTTGGGCACGAGTACTTGATGAAATTGAAGCCTTTTGCGCGCTACGGCAAAAGGCTAGTATCTAATCGCTCCAGCCGCAAAGCGGCTGGGGAGGTTTGGCTTTGTCTACTTGTGGTTTCAATTTGTAACTATGTCTGCTTTCAGAGAAGTGCACATAGTGGGTGCAATTGCAGACATCAGAAGCTCGAACAGGGACGATTACAGATAGTCAGTTTGTCCACTATTCAGAGAAAAACTTGCATTGGTGAATCAAATATTCCTAATATTGATTCTGGAGTGGCATTCGATTCTGGAGTGGCATGAAGTGAAGGTGATCTACCCAAATGAGACTCGCGCCCTCAAACTCACCCATACAAAATATTGTGGGTTTCCGGTATACCATACGTCTAAGCGAAATTCTTATGGTTCATTGCGGCCTCGACACGGCGAGATAGGGTGGGCAGCGCTGCCGGATATGCGTGCGCGATGAAACATGGGAAATTTGCTTCGTGACGGTGAATGCACAAAAACGGATGAGTTAACGCATGTTTTTCTGCAGATGAAACCTCAAGCTGTATCATTCGAGCGATGCGGGTCCGAAAAAAGTTTGAACTGCAAGATGGGTAGGTACCTCGTCAGGTTTCGTAAACTGGGACAATAACCACTAGCACTGCTCCACGTTTAGGGCTTGTTGATCGAACGCACACAGTGGGAGACGCTTGGGAGCGTGGTACATGCGAGGCGAGCGATGAAAAGCTGCTGCGTTCACGTAGTCGCTAAGGCGTCCTTTATACTGACGCCTCGAAGCGGAGCCGCGAAGTGCAATCCTATAATATCGATCGTGCCGCCCCCATGATCAATATCGCAGAAATACAGTTGCTACGGATAGCATCGCTACTTTGCCTTCCTTGTTGTGCGTTGACATAGACTCGGTGCATGTATGGTATAACATATGCGCACCGAGTTTGACGCAATGCACGGTAAGGAACGCAACACTGCACAATGTGCCGCGCCGCCCAGCGGCCGGAGTATAAACGACGCCTAAAGCTCCGCGCACGTCGCATTTAGCCAGCTTAGCCCCTCATAGGCGCCTCCCATTCTGTGAATGCGATCAACAAGCCACTTTTCTAACTCAGATATCTAAAAAACTCCGTGTCATAACTTTGTCCAGGAGGAGGTTCGTTCGAGGGGCTGAAAACGAATAAATGTTTTTCCGAAAAATTACGGTAGCCAAACGACAAAAAAAAACTTCCGTAAGCCTTCCCAAATTGAAGAAAGGACAGTAAATACAATGTAATCTTTAAATGTTCAGTCGATTCCGAAACGCCGACCTACTAAGGCATAACCTATCTTAGTCTTCCAAGAAACTGAGAGCCGGCCCCATCTCGTGTTCAGCACCCCGAATAACTCCTATTTTCAAACCTAAAGAGGATATTCGACAACTGGAGTGAAACCAAATATCCTCAGGAGAAATGAATTGTTGACCAGTTCTACCGACTTCATGCTAGAGGGCATGTCTTTAGCAGGATAGTGCGTGCGTCCTGTTGCCCAGCTGCTATAGACAGGTGCCTGCCGGTTGCTGCGAAATTACGCAGGTAAGACAGAAACTTGGGAAAAGTTGGACCAGTGTTTTGTGCGGGTGCGGTGCATCACACAAGGAGCCGAAAAAGTCACTAAGCATTCTCCCGTATAAAAGTTTTTTCAAGGTGGAGGGTCGAGCAAATCAGTACAAGTGCCATCAAGTCGGGTACTGGAGGTAGGGGGCCTGCACCAGAATTGCAGTGCATCATCATCCGAGCTTGGCCCTGTTTCTAGTGATTCAGCGAATCCTAGGAGCTTACGATGCACCTGTTTGTATGTATGTCACATCATACAGCCGAATCAGTCAATCCCGACAGTCGAAGTTAAGACAACGAGATAGAGAGAAAAAGTAAGCAAGGCGACGCTATACTCCGCCTGCGTGGAACCTTGCTGCGAAAACATTGCCGCCAGTAAATCACGTGACTAAGGGGAACTCGAAAAAGAAAGTGCTCAGACAAAAATGCGTTCAGGATCCCGTAAATTTTGAGTGCATTGGGTGCAATGAGGTGTGAGTTGGTGAAACACGCTGAAGGGTGGGCGTGTCTCGATTTCGGCCACCCCGTTAACCAAAAGTGGGACGGCGAATGAAGCGTTTAGGCTGTGCCATTGCGGCGCAAACAGCGACTCATATTTGAGTCACGCCAACTACTTTTGTTCATTTTCACCCTCTTCTCTGCAGTTTCTTATTGTTTCAGAGCAGTCCTTCCTTTGTCCTTTTTTCCTTGCAGTCCTTCATTTGTCTTCATGGTTTTATCCCCATATCTTCTATCTCCTTTACAAGTCCTTTTTCGTCTCCCGAAGTCAAGCGGGGTTGCAAAATTTCGCAATAGGGCTGTGAGTGGGGATCGCAAGAATTTCGGACCAAAAATGAAAGTTTGGTGAAAATATCTCTAAAATTTCCCATATTATCGGTCACCAAAGGGAAGGATCGTAGCAATGGTAAGGTTTTAGACGCTTGAGCCCGACCGATGAACCATTTTTCGGCGTCTGACAGTTTTAGTAATCAGATATGAACTGCCCAGGAATCGCGCATCGGGAAGGGTGGCCTTGTAATCTGGGCAAAAAAATGGTGAGGGGGGTCGCCCTGATTTCGAAAACTACGTCACGCTTTGCTTGACCGTGTCCGCTCCCATTATGATATGCTGCTGGGAGGAAATTCTCCGCTCATTTTATCACCGCTGACCTATCACCTGCGCGGCGGGACCATGCAAGGGTTGCTGTGATGAGTAAGCGCGAAGAACGAGGGCGGAAAATCGTTTTTTAGCAAGAAGTCCAAATCAGCAGTCTAGTTTTCCAAATCGTACACAACCACAGATGAAGCAGAAGCGGCCTGTTGGAGATCAATATGTATGAAACTCTATGCCACACGTTTGCCACTTCCCTACAAGCACGAGAAGCTCCTTAACGCTAGTCTAGAGTGCTACGCTTCATGTAGGTATTTCTATATTTTATCTTGGTACTAAATACAGTCTCAGTGTGTACTTAATCAATGGTGGAAAGTTTGCAGACACTATGAACAAGAATAACTTTTGGTCATTAGCTCTATCACTGTGGCGACAACTCGGGTATCATAGGAGCTCTTACCCAACATGACGGTTTCTTCTTCGTTGTTCTTGAACTTGACCTGATGTTAACTAGTTTGTGTGCTTTTCAATGACTTTTTGGTACCTTCGGTAAGTGGAGACGGCTTTGAGTATGACTAGAAATTTTTCCTAGCTTGTTTTCCAATTAATGTTCTCTTAGATAAAGTCATTGTTCTCTATTAACGATGTTTTCAATTTTAGTATCTGTAGTCTCATATGTTTTGTCCTTGCAAGATAAAGCATTTAAATAGTATTTGTATGGCTGAAAATGTATAGTATACTTTGTCAATCGAATGATACGAAAGATTGAATGAATAATTTTTCCCCCAGAGTGTCAGCACCTACATATTTGACCCATGCTTCGTTCAGATCGTGACGCTAGGAGAAGTTCTCATAAATAATGAAAGAGTAGAGTCCTATACATGAATTGATACTGAAAAAAATCGTGTTTGAAATTCTTATATGTATATAGTTGAAGAGTTTCAGTTTTGTTCAAGATACCACTCTCTCAGACACTCCAAATAGATTCTGATAATCTGGAGGAAATTGGAAACATTTACTTTTCCAGCCTTCGGCGAAGTATATCATGCACCTTATTAACGCGAAAGCGTAATGTACCGAAGAAAAAAAATCAATCGATATTGGGAGGTATCTTAGTAACAGTTGATTGAGCAATGGTCCGAGATGTTACAGATTTATTCGGCTAACGTTTCGGCGTTATCGCCTTCGTCGGAGCCTGGAATGCGAAAAACACACAAGGATTTAGCCGACCAAGCACTATTTCACAGCAAAAGGAGTAATTTTTCAAGAATGATAGGCGAAAAAACAACGTCAATAGCGATTTAAGTATACTAACCTTTAGAAAACAGGCCAAAGCATTCCAGACACCATTTTTTAATGTTTTTGAATATTTGATGCCTTATTATGGCATGGTATATGATCACAAGTTATCACAAGGTAGCTGAGTTGAACGCAAAAACTCAGATGTCAGGCAGGACTTGAACCTGTATTGCACGCTTTCCGGGCGAGAGTTTTACCATTACACCACCGACACCACGTTTCTGCATCACTCATAATTAGGCATCAAATATTCAAAAACATCAAAAATCTGTCTTCAAAAGGCCTCAGCTTAACTGGGTTTAATGCCGATTTGTGCTTACCAGATCATACCCGTCATCGGGTGATTGTTGTTGTGCCCACACAGTTCATGTGTGAATAGCTGAGTGATGCAGAACGGGGTGTCGATGGTGTAATGGTAACACAATCGCCCGGAAAGCGTGCAATGCAGGTTCGAGTCCTGCCTGACATCTGAGTTTTGCGTTCAACTCAGCTACCTTGTGATTCCAGACACCCTCAGTTCAACTCAGATGGTGGGTGAATGAGCGTGACCACATCAGACCACCCATCTCATTAGCCTTCAGAAGGCCGATCAAGCCCATAGGCAGATCAAAACCCACAAAGGTCAACAAAGGGGGCTAGTTCTTGGGTGATCGCCACACACTCGTCCTTTCTGTTAATTTTTGGGTTTCTGGAGTTTATCCAGAACGCTTCCAAAGTTCTGCGAGCAGCGATATCTGGTTCCCATGCAAGAATCGTGACGCCCACATCGAATCAGCTGTTTCCATGAACGCGCACCCGGTGTTTCCCCTAAGAAGTGGATACCTTGGAATTCCTAAGGCCTTCTGAAGGCTAATGAGGTGGGTGCTCTGATGTGGTCACGCTCATTCACCCACCATCTGAGTTAAACTGAGGGTGTCTGGCAGGCCTTGGTCTGTTTTCTAAAGGTTAGGACCCTTAAATCGCTATCGACGTTGTTTTTTCGCCTATCATTCTTGAGAAATTACTCCTTTTGCTGTGAAATAGTGCTTGGTCGGCTGAATCCTTGCGTGTCTTTCGCATTCCAGGCTCCGACGAAGGCGATAACGCCGAAACGTTAGCGGAATACATCTGTAACCTCTCGGACCATTGCTCAATCAGCTACTGCTAAGATACCACATCATGCCAAGATTTATTGAAAGTCGAACGTGGGATATTGGGAGAAACCGCACCTTTTTTTAGGTGGTGACGTCATCAATTCTCTACCATTCCGTTTCCCTAAGCGTAGGTGATGGCGTTACATTTACATAGAAGACTGCTCATCCCGTTCCTCGCGTGACGACCATCCCGTTTCCCTTAGCGTTGGTGATAGCCCTACATGAAGGGCTGTCCATCCCGTTCCGCACGGGGCGGCCAGCCCGCTCATTCTATCGTTGATGGTCCGGCTGTGTGAGCACTCCATCGCGAACGGGTTCGTCAACGGGATGGTCGTCGATCATGTCTGAAGCCATGTTTTGACTGCAGGTGGTCGCTACGACCATGGGAGGGACAACTGTCCCTTTTTCATCGCGCGTAATGGAAAGGCGCTCCAATTGTGATCACTTCGTGGCAAACCTCCTACATCGCTGGGTCGCGACGATGAAATCCTATGTTTCACTGCTTCGCTGCTGGAGGAGCGATTCTCGATGGTCGCTTATCATCGCTCCATCGCTGCCATTTTGGCAGCGATGGAGCAAAAGTTAGCGAATGACACGTTCCATCTAGCGAACGGTGACCCCTTCTCATTACAAGATCAGTGTTTCGAGTCGAAAAGAGTTTTTGATGACTACCAGCCATTAATTCCACTGATTGATTGAAATTCATCGATAATCAGTGAGGCTATGCACTATGAACAAAATCGCTGCCGCTGCTGCACCGCTATAGCAGCCTGTGCGATGAAAAACAGCAGCGATGCAGTCAAAACATGGCTTGAGTCAGGCAGCTGACGAAATTTGATAAACATCTGGTTAGGTTAGGTCCTGCGACGACCTAGTGTACGGTGCAGCGTCCATCAGGGGCGGTACTCAATAATGACACTTGCTTTGTCATTCCCACAGCATTCTACCAGAGCGTAGCAAGGGCCTAAACACAGGTATGGTGATCCTGAGGGTGTAAATATCTGTCAGATACGACGCTTAACTTTGCACAATGCGACGTCAATAGCCAGATATCGTTCACAGCTATCGGACAGCAGGCTGGTATCCTGAGGCGACAGGCGGCCTTTGTCGGTAAGCATACTTCATTTTGGTTTTCACCAGAAAACGGTTTATGCTAAGACATTCCAGTGACCAGCCGTAGAGGACCAACAAATTACCTCAATCCGCAACTCTATAACCAGCTTTACACACAGGGTTCTGCCCCGACTAGCCTCATTTCCGAAGCCTGGTTTATCCCTAGCTTTTCTCAGACCTTTGCCATGCTCATAAAATCGTGTAATGCCCATGAAATAGTTCAGATCCTCCCTGCTTGACTACAATAAGTTTTATTCGACAATACTTTGGTGAGTAGCTTCTGTTTTTCTTTCTTAATTTCTGGAGATTGAATTAATCGGAGCGGGATCTCGAAGCTGAGGCCCAAAAGAAGCCTGACTCCATGATGGGAATTTCAGTATTTCTTGATATGAAACTTCAAAAGACTACCGAGAACGTGACAGTTAGACAGTGCGACGCATCGTGAGCGCCGCATTCAGATGCCACTCAACGCTATAGATTCCAGAGAGTGATTCACTGGTTTTCAATAGTAGCAACACATGCCTGAAATTTTACGGCAACGTTACTAGGGGAATCACAATAACGGGGAAGGAAGCCTGACGCTTAGAGTAAAACAAAATATGAAAACTATTAAGTGATTAAGAAATCAATTTTCACAGCGAAGCTGAGAGAATTTCGCCTGCTTGATCGTTTTGACGATTTTTTCGCCTAGAATTGATTCTTTCGATATTTCTGTTTTACGCAGATGTCACAATGTGTACAGTTCACCTCCGCACTGCCGTTCAGTCCGCAAAGTGCACCCTGATTGCGAAATCTTGCTGCGGCGCGGTTGCGAACATCCTCAGACAAGGATGTGGGATCACCCAGGCGCTTTTGGCCTTTGGTGCCCGGGTGATCACACCGCCCGGGTGATCCCACATCCCTGTCTGAGGATACTCGCAACCGCGCCGCAGCACGATTTCGCAATCAAGCGCACTTTGCGGACTGAACGGCAGTGCGGAAGTGAAGAATACCTAACCACTACTTCATTGCTACATATCCCCTACTTCGGAATGAAATTTATGTCCGACGGTCGCGTGTGAGCGCGCTCGTATGCTGCGTCTCGCTTCTCTCCCTCACCTTATCGCAGACTCTACCCTCACTCCGCACAAGCTCGCAAAGAAACCAAGTAAATTTGCCTCCGAAATAGACGATACGTAGGGAGTCGCTAGTGGGCTTCCGATTTCGGTTATCACCAGCTGCGGAGCGGTGGGTATCGGTGAAATATAACTGGTGATAAGGATGTTTCGACGAAAAAACTAATGCACTGAAATCAAAAAAATCGACAGAGTCAAAAATCGATTCGAATGAAAAAAATCAAAAATTAGGAGGTCAGGAATAACTTGAACGATAACATATTACTCAAAGGAGTTGAAGTTCCATTATAATAATAGTTCAGTATAGTGCTTTGATAATGCAACAGTCTTCTCCTTCACTGAAGAGACCCGGAAAGACTGTTACAATAAATTCTTCTGAAGGGAGGGGTCAAAACGAACTTCGTCGATTCAGCCAACAAAAAAAAATTGGTAAATATTTGGTCTATGTTCAAACACTCTTGGTTGATTTCATTAATTGCAGTTTCGCCAATTTGAGTTTTCGATGATCATTTTTCCTCGTCAGCGACAAATCATAGAAGTTGAAAAGTAGAGAATCCTATTTTTTTAAGCGGATCGAGGCTTAGTGTCCCATTGAAGGACGAGATCGCTCTGGGGTTTTTTATCGAATACACAAAAACCGAAGAGTTATCCCATCTTTGCACACGCCAACATCAGGCCCTTCGGAACCATTCTCCTCGAATGTTCGGAGATGCAAAAATTGGCCGACATCGTCCCCGTGGACCAAAAATCAAGCGGCCAGTGCCTCGAACCTGTAAGGAGCTGAAACTCTTCATTTTCGAACGATTTTACAATCTTCTTCTCGAAGTTTCAGTTCTGAAGCAGATCCTCCGCAATACTTTCCGCAACCATGTGCGGGTAGAAGAAGGGATAGCGAAAAATGTTGCCCCATCCTACAAATGGGGACGGGCTAGAAGGGCGAGAGCGGTCGAAGATGCCACTTTAGAGGACGAAATGCTGAGACTCCGTAATATATAGTCGGCACGCATGGCACTGATACCTTGCGTTCCTTCTTGAGTGTTGACGCAAACTCGGTATAGTTTACGCACACGCACAATCAGGAACCAAAAGTGTTGGTGCCATCCGCGCCGACTGTACCGCCCTAGTGATACTTTGCGTTACCCATTGAAGGTTGACGCAAACTCGGTATCATATGCTATGAGACATGTAGGTGCACCGGATTTGCGCCAGCCTTCTTTAGGGAACGCGAAGTATCACTAGGATCCATGCCGACTGTACTCGTCCGTGTCTCCGCGTCTGCATTGCTCGATCTTTTTGTCGCCATGAAGCCATCAGCCAAGATTTTTTTTATTTTAGCCTCTAGGAAAATAATGTTAAAACTCATTCATTTGACAAGAAGAGCTTCGAAATTCTTCACTGGCTTCAGGTCACACTATTTCTCAGATTTGGAAATTGACAATCCAAAAACACTGACAACACACATAAAGCAAGAGAAACGATTGAAAACAAAACATTACGTCGGATGTACGAGATTGTACGCAATGGAAGAATAGCTCGTCTCGCAGCAGTATCGCTGCTTTTCTGCCATACCGTGCGAAGGGCAGGCACGGAATTAGGCCACGCCCCAAAGCTATCGCTTGATATTACACTGCTCCTTGATTAAACAATGAATCGATTTTCCCGATCGAATCGATTTGCGACTCAGCCGATTTTTTAGTTTCGGAACACTTGATTCATGATCATGTTCGGAATTCCATTCTTCAACTTTTCAAATGTCCCATATGTTCGAAATTCAGTCTTTTCCAACATTCGTCTTTCAACACACTGAATATTAGACTTGTTTGAACATTGAACTGAGTCGAATTCTAACGTATTCGGAAATTCGATGGCGAACAATTGAACCGGAACCATGTATCCTCTATTTCGGAGTTAAAGTTACTATGTTCCTTCACTCGCTTGTGCGAAGCCGAGGGATAGCGAGAAAGTGTGGGGGGATAGGGAGACGCAGGACACGCGCGCAGACGCACGCGATAAAGAGAAACAAATTTTACTCCAAAACAGGTTATACGAGGGATGCAACGAAGCCTTTATAGAAAGGGGGGCTTCTGAGAATCACGGGACGTCTTTCTCGTCCTGAGAATCTTCATAAATAAATCTCGTGCCATTTTACCGCTCCAGTAGGGATGGAAGGTTTGGCTGACATTGGGCGAGGATCGAAGCCGATCGTGTACTGCAAAGCAGCGAATCCTGATGCAACATGTTTACGCCACAGATACAAAATGTCAAATTTACCCTAAAGCAGCATCGATGGTAACCGCACAATCAACCTGTTCTAGTCTCCAGAATAGCAGCAAGATTTTCAAGCGTTCCACCAATCTAATGACGAATTTTTCAGAGTTAAAATATCTTTGCGAGTATTCAAATATTCATTTCCGTTCGATTCCAGCAGGGGCAGGTCCTAGTATCACTCACTTATTCAAGATTTCAGGACTGTAGACACAAATATAACCTAAACGTAAAATTATTCAAATGTGATTCAAATAGCATGAATATTCGAGTATTCAAACTTCGAATGCTCGACTGTATATAACGTTGGCATGGATCCTGAAGAGACTTCGCGTTCACTGTTGAAGGTTGGCGCAAACTCGGTGCCATATGCTATAACATAGGTGCAATGAGTTTGCGCCAACCTCCAATGAGGGACGCAAAGTCTCTTCGCGATCCATGCCAATGTTACAGGAATTCATTTGCTGAACAAATTCCACTTTGAATTCATGCTACTTGTTTTTTATAAGCAATTTTGGGTGAAAACGTATTCGATTTTCATATGATTCGATTCTGAAAATTCGACAATAATCGAAATTCGATGCAAAGCGATCTGTACTCGGATTGAAGACCTCGCATGAACCTTACGAGCAAGCCATCAAGAAAAACGAATGCGCAAGGAGGAAACTGCGGACGACAAGGAACTGAATTGTGCGTTTCGAAAAAATACCCCTAACAGAGCTCGGATTTCGAATATCAATCAAGTGGTTACGAAACATCCAATTTCGAAAGCTGCGCAATTGGTTTCGCAGACGAATTCGAGTACTATTCGAAAATAAGAAAGACTTTCAAATGCAAGAAGTTGAGAAAAGGCTTTAAAATCAATACTGAATGATGAGATTTAGTCCTGGCAAAAGAAGTGTTTATGGCATAAACGCATCTGCAAAAACAACTTGTATTGTTAGTATCTCTCAGGCCTCCATAGTAAAACTGCGCAGTGTCCCGCCCCGAGCTGCAGGTTCTAAGAGGTTATAAGGGGTATGGTATACTTTTGCGACACACGGTCGCATCGCTCTGCACAGCGACAGCGACCGCCTCCCGTCCTTTAAATCTGTCGCTGTCGCAGCGCACTGCACAGCGACAGCGACAGTGGTAGGGACAGGTTATGGCACAGTTGCAGTATGTCAGCCCTTCGCGACACGTCGCTGCGACCCACACGCGACATCTGTTCCTACGACGACCGTTATCGTTGCTCCGATGCGGGTCCCGCCACGATTTGTGTGAGATTGCATGCCTGTCGCTCATTACAGCGACAAAGTATACCATAGGCCTAAGCTTAGAACGGTCGATTTCTGGGCTTTTTGTACCTTCTAAGACGAGCAGTACCTTCCGAAAATCTGGAAACTGACCTCATAATCGTGTTCAGCCTCCAAGATAGCCCCCTACCCCCCTCTAGGCGAGTTTGGCTAGCACATTCTTGAGACTTTGTACAGGGTGATGACGTTTTGGACTTCTTATACGAATTGTTTGCTGACCGTTTCTTCTAGCAATTCGGGGGTATTAAAAGGGTTTAGATTTTTTTCAGATTTGACTCGAAACTTCATCTGGTTATTTGGTGTATGTACTTATCACGAATTTGAGGTCTACCTGTCGATTTTCCAAAGTTTTCGACTAAATTCGTTCAAGGCGTCCAGTTGTCGTAAATTTTAGGGCAAAACGCAACTTTTGACGATTTCCGGGACGCTACGATAGGAATGGATCAGAATGTTTCTATAGAAGTTAGTTGGAGTGCTAAACACAAATCTGAAATCCGTCTATCGATTTTCGACAGCTCACGAAAGATTATGGAGGGTGTGGGGGCTGTACCATTGACAACCAAGCATTCGTTTCTAGCACCCTATATAAACCGTACATACAAATTTTGAGCAAAATCCGAGATAATTTTTTGACACACTAAAAAAATGCCAGACGGGTGCCTTTGCGCTGTCTTTCGCCTAAAAATGCCTTTTCGCTATGCTTGAAAAATCCTTATAACTTCTTGGAAAGGGGAGGGATACTGCGCAGTTTTATTATTGAGGCCCAAGAGATATTAACAATACTAGCCGCTTTCACAGATGCATTGACCACTGAAAACACTTCCCTTGTAAGTACAGATAGCGCTGAATTGTGGCTTTCCATTGGATAAATAATTTTGGTTTCCAGAAAAATTCCCAAACAAGTGAATTTTTCAAACATGACGTATTGATAATTTTCAGATTACTAAATTGAATCCTAACATCTGTCAAAAATTAATGAGTATTTCAAAAATTTCTAACTAAGGATTTAGTTCAAGATCTTTCCTATGTCCGACAGATGATCTACAATGCATCCAAATATGTATGTATAAATTGAAGTTTTAATATTTAGTAATGTTTGAAATATCATGAATACATTTACATGATTTTTGATGTCCTAATATTCGCATGTATTGATCCGAAATCGGCCGACTGATCGAAAATTCAATATCTTCAATTTTCCAAGTAAATTAACCATGTATTAAAAAACTGAGGATCCTGATTTGCCGGAATAATAGAACATTCGAAAAAAAAAACTGGAAATTCCGCACAACGAATGGACAGGACTCCAAGAAAAATGAGCACTTTGAAATCACAAACGAATCAAATAAAAAAACGAATAATCGGAGTTTCCGAAAAACCCAATGTTTGAATAAGCCGGAAATAGTAGTTCCCCAAAAAGTGGAGCATTCCAATGCTCGTATGTACAAACGATTCGAAATCCATATAGTCCCAAAACTTTTTTCTCAAATATCGCGTTTCGAAAATTCCCAAATCAACGAATCTTTTTTCGAGCACGTAAAGCCAAATAAAAATGTTCCAAACGATAAAGTTTTCCGCATACGAGACGCAGCCTTCGTGTGCAGACGCATGCAATGAACGAAAAAAATCTACCCCGAAATAGAGGATATAGTGTAAATTTTACTTTTGCAATAACACACGCATAATTATTAATATTTTTCCAATGACAGTCTTTAGCTGAAATTCGTCGCTTCGCATATTTGGAAAATTTAATATTCCGGCTTACCGATTCTCGGCCAACAAACAAGGTAAACTCGATACGAAAAATATATAATTTCAGTTCTCTGAACGAACTGCGATTGAAAGACCGAATACGTACAAATAATACCCGCACTAAATTATTCAAAAAAGGCGCAAAAGTCGCGAAATAGTGACTTTGCGACTTTTCGTCATAACGCGCCTCAAAGTGACCCGTTAGGGGAGCTAGGGGCACATTTGGAATGACCATCGAGAGCTCTTCATTTCGAGCACAAACATTGTTTAACCTGGACCCGTTAAAGCGAGAATGGACGTGGCAAGTGTGAAGGGTATGGAGAATCGACTTTTCCGGATTGGGCTACCGCAGTGCTTATTTAAAAGAGGATCAGAAAGTAAAGTTGTAGGCCAAGTCCCAGGCCGATTGGTCCCGTTCGAGCTGAGAACGGGACGCCGGTGGTGTTTTCGTTCACTCGATTTTTCTGTTAACCCTATATGCCTTGTTTGCAGGTCAAGAAATGTGTGCGCCAAAAATGAAGAGCTCTCGATGCTGATTCCAAATATGCCCCTAGCTCCCCGAACGGCGGGTCACTTTAAGCCGTGTTATGACGAAAAGTCCAAAAAGTCGCGACTTCGCGACTTTTTTGAGTAAATTAGTGCGGGTATTGTAGTCCGAAGTCCCAAATTAATCGATTATTCGAATACCTGAATACTGAAACATTATTTGATCCAGCTACATGTACAATACACGGTGCGTGATTTTTTTTGAGGAATAGTAGAACTAAATAAAAGAATTAAACATTACTACAAATTTGGAATCTTATGAACTATTACATGAGAATCGATAAATCAGAGTCATTCATCAATGTGTCATAATATGCACAGGGCTGTTGAAATTTGACTGTTTTGAGATCCCCGTATCCTAGTTCTAATGCTGAGAAAAAAACAAGAACACTAAAATCAATCAATGAAAGTCATCAATCTATGAGTAATGAATTTGAACAAAAAATCACATGAAAACCGCGATTTGCAGGGCAATGCGATTAAAAGTGGAGTTCGCATCAGAGCAAACGAGAAGGAGCGAGTTGGTTTTTCGTGGTCAGAATATGTACATGCACTTACGCAGCAGAGTAGTTTGGTAACGATCTTTGTTCGTGCCCTGCGCAGAAAATAATTTGCATTAAACGGAAACATCACGTGAAAACTGAATTTTTTTTCGAAAAGTGGTTCTTCGAAATTTCCATGAGAGAAAGGGAATGCTGAAACAGTTTATGTACATTGAAATGTTTGGCATGGCTGACTACAACGGAAAAAGCTGGAAGGATGACTGACATCTTCTGAGTCAGCACTGAGGAATCGTGTATTTATGGAACACGTGGATTTGGGAGCACGTGCCTTTGGCAGTTATGAAATACAGTGACGTTTCTGTGCGACAAACCTGATGATGGAGATGATGCCGGAAGTGTCGCAGCCGTTGTTGTCTGTGATGGTGATAATCAAGTACTGAGTGGTGTAGATGTCGGGAGACGCACTGGATAGTACTAACGCTCCTATTATTGACGGATTCTGTTGCACTGCGAATCCTCGTCATCGTTTCCTCTACGATGAAATGATAGGAGAGCAGCGGTCGATGACATTTCGCGATACAAAATTCCAGTGTTTCGCTGCCTGCCGCTGGCTTGCAAAACCAACGGAAAAATCTCTTTGATAGACCGAGTACATCCAGTGGTGCTTTTACCAATAAGACTAGGAGGCTTACTCTTTAAAAAAATAGGGCAAACAATTTCAACTCAACTCGAAGGTTGAGCAGGTGGGAGTAGGAGGCTTTTGGCGTCTCCCCTACAGACGTAGGAGAATTCTCTGATTCATGTATTTACCTGAATCGCCCACAGATTTCACAGCTGAACAAGCCGTGGTGAATCCTAATTAGTACGAGACCAGCCATTCCAAAGATTCTTTCCGCTTTGAAAAGTGCGATCCGCGATTGCTGGCAGCACTGCAGACTGAACATTCCAATCAAACGAATCACTTTCGGATATTCGGCTGGATTATCCTATAGGATATTTTTATCTGAAATCCTATCCTACTTCAAAACGGGGAATTTGGTCAGATCCCAGATTCGACGCGGAACAGAAAAAAAACGCAAAATGCGAACTACCCTAAATCTAGTCAATTTAGAAGTCCAGCGATCCTATTAGGCGCTATTCATACTACTCAACGCCAGCGCGGCATGCGCGTGTCGCGCTGGCGTGGCGTTTGTGTATGAATACTTTCTACGCGCGTGACGCGCGTGCCGCGCTTGCGGAGACTATGAATACTTCAGCGGCGACGCCATGGCGGAGCGGTGAAGCTGGAATTAATGAGACGATCGATAAATAATATCAGTGGATGAAAACGCAAATGCGTTCCGGGTGGCAGTATGAATACTGCAGCGGCGACGCCATGGCGGAGCGTGACGCGCGTGCCGCGCGGGGCGTCAAGCCATTCATACACACACGCCACGCCAGCGCGGCAAGCGCGTGCTGCGCTGGCGTTGAGTAGTATGAATAGCGCCTAAGATGGAAACGGATGGTTCCCTGCCAAAAAAAAAAACAAAAATTGCAGGATTTGTTTAATACCTCAAATTCCAAGCTGGAGCAATTCTCGTCATCGAGTAGAGTTTATGGTCGACGTGTAATGTTTCGTGGGATCGGTGTTTTCTGTGGAAGGCATAGGAACCGCGCCGCATACTACTCCGGCTGGGACGCAGACGGCTCGGGCATGCACCAATACGACGAACGATTCCGCGTTGACGGTATATGTACGACTAGCATTCATCTGCTAGTGAGCGTGTGAGAGGTGCCGTGCCAGCACAGCGCACTCTCTCCCTAGCAGACATCTCAAAGAAAGCCGCGCGCCGTGCCGCGCGCGAAGGCATCTTAGACCCCCGTCATAGTTGGCCGAAGCTTGGTCTGGGCCGCCTTCTTCCGTCCCTACTGATCCTGAGCCGTCCTCTCCCGTACCTTATGATCTTGCGCCGTTCCACGCCGTCCCTAGTGTGTCGGCTGCATGGCAATCGATTACATAGGCGTGCTCGAGCACACTGCGGCTCATTCCGGCCACAACAAGTGGGGGACTTCCCACCTCAGTAAGGCCTAGTGCATACTTAACGCGGGGGGCGACGCGACATAGTGTCTGTCATTCATATCGAAAGAAAATCGATATGGGTGATATGCACTGTCGCTGTTGCGATGCGTTGCATACTTATCGAACCGGACTGAGTCCACCTGGTGTGTCCTGATCTAGCTGTGCTCGGCCAGATCAGACCAGACCGACCAGGTGGGCTCAGTCCGGCTACACAGGGGGATTTTCCGATTTCAATGAACAATGCATCACATGCGTATTGAGCGACATGGCCACAGACGTAACAGGCGTACTTAGTTCGTCCGACAGTGGTCTGCAGCCCTCACTGCACTACGGGGTCTCGTAAACAAGCTGTTGCAGGATCGCAGTATCTAAGTATCTATGCGAGCTCTATGCGTTGCAGCTATCGGTGGTCAGTCCAAGATATTATCATTAGCAAATACTACATGCATAAGCGATGTTGGGTGGGTTACAGAATTGAATCATTTTGCCGTCTGCCGGTTGCCTGCCCATTTCGTGGTTTTCCGTTGCCGTTTGTGAAAATTTTAGTTTTCATAGCAGCACACCCTTTTCCCAATGCTGTTTAAACTCTAGTGAAATTGTTCGCCAGCAAGGGTAAGGATTTAAGAAATGTAACTTACCATGTGATAATTGTAGAAGTCGAAACGTCTCTATGGTTAGATTAGATTAGATTCGATTTATTGCGACATATAAGACGTCGTGAGAAAAAAAAAACAAAATTGCAATAATACTAAGCAACCACAAAAGGATCACGCGATATGCATTAGGGAAATGCTGAGTGAAAAAAATCCATTCCAAATATTTGATTTCTGGGAAACCTGTGAACCACGTAACGCAATGTTTCAATATGTCCAGTGTTCTGCATCAACTGGCCGTAAACAGTAGCGGCTCTAATAGCAAAAGCATGAGCTGCTATGTTAGATCGCGCTCGAGCTGTGAAAACTTTATACTGTTCACCTCTCGTTCTAGCTCGCCTAAGGCAGAAAAACTGTTGGAAACCTACCTTGATTTTTCCGTTATTCAGTTTGTAGACCATACAAGCGCGATGAGAAAGCTTCAAAACTAGCTCAGTTCTGTTCAGAAAATCGTCCGTCGTTACAGGGCGCATGCAAGCGTTGCCGTGCGAAATGTCTCCTGAATCATAAGTCGGACGTAAATGGAGACCATGACGTTACAAAAAAAAACATTCTTAGTAACAATACTCTGAAGCTGAACTTGATAGCTCAATATCTTCCCCAGGCCTACTCCGCGGTCCAATGTACATATGTTCAAGGACAGTCTAGAGCTCCGAATCTAATAGCCGCTTCGTGGACACGCATTAGTTGCAAAGAGCGAGAAAGGGGCAGAGGAACTGCAGAGGTTCATAAGTTTCTGACAGCGCCGAGCAGAAAACGGTCCCTGCTGTGAAGGGAAAACTTTCATATACAAGTGGGGTACAAACAAAGTTCTCTAATTGTTGTCATTGGGTGTCTACGCATGAGATGAATATCACAAATAAAAAAGTAGTCACAAAGTTGCGTCATCCTAATGGTTTCATAGTCTGGTTCAAGTTTACATAATCGCTCCAGCCGCGAAGCGGCTGGAGAGGTTTGGTTTTGCCTGGCACTTGTGATCACTTAGATTTTGGTAAAGTAGTTAATAAAACCTGTAAAACAAATTTTCTAGAGATTTCCTTCTGGATATAAGTGAGAGAGTATAGAAGACACCCGCTGACAAAATTTGAGCCAAATCGATTGAAAATTAACAAAGTTAGATCGGCGGAAGCTTAGCTAAAATTCGCGTTTTTTCTTGTAACGCGTCCCTCGTGTCCTGTTCCTCGTCCCTCGTCCCTCGTCCCTCGTCCCTCGTTCCTCGTTCGCGCCACTAGCCACTGCCAGTGGTCGCAGGCTATCAGTACATAGGGCATCTGATGACGTCATCAGGGTGTCATGTAAAGTACATAGGGCATCTGATGACGTCATCAAGATGTCATGTAAAGTACATAGGGCATCTGATGACGTCATCAAGATGTCATGTAAAGTACATGGGGCATCTGATGACGCCATCAGGGGGTCATGTAAAGTCCATAGGCTATCTGATGGCGTCATCAAGATGTCATGTAAAGTACATAGGGCATCTGATGACGTCATAAGGGTGTCACGTAAAGTACATAGGGCATCTGATGACGTCATCAGGGTGTCATGTAAAGTACATAGGGCATCTGATGACGTCATCAGGGTGTCATGTAAAGTACATAGGGCATCTGATGACGTCATCAGGATGTCATGTAAAGTACATAGGGCATCTGATGACGTCATCAGGGTGTCATGTAAAGTACATAGGGCATCTGATGACGTCATCAGGGTGTCATGTAAAGTACATAGGGCATCTGATGACGTCATCAGGGTGTCATGTAAAGTACATAGGGCATCTGATGACGTCATCAGGGTGTCATGTAAAGTACATAGGGCATCTGATGACGTCATCAGGGTGTCATGTAAAGTACATAGGGCATCTGATGACGTCATCAGGGTGTCATGTAAAGTACATAGGGCATCTGATGACGTCATCAGGGTGTCATGTAAAGTACATAGGGCATCTGATGACGTCATCAGGGTGTCATGTAAAGTACATAGGGCATCTGATGACGTCATCAGGTGTCATGTAAAGTACATAGGGCATCTGATGACGTCATCAGGGTGTCATGTAAAGTACATAGGGCATCTGATGACGTCATCAGGGTGTCATGTAAAGTACATAGGGCATCTGATGACGTCATCAAGATGTCATGTAAAGTACATAGGGCATCTGATGACGTCATCAAGATGTCATGTAAAGTACATAGGGCATCTGATGACGTCATCAGGGTGTTATGTAAAGTACATAGGGCATCTGATGACGTCATCAAGATGTCATGTAAAGTACATAGGGCATCTGATGACGTCATAAGGGTGTCACGTAAAGTACATAGGGCATCTGATGACGTCATCAGGGTGTCATGTAAAGTACATAGGGCATCTGATGACGTCATCAGGGTGTCATGTAAAGTACATAGGCGATCTGATGACGACATCAGGATGTCATGTAAAGTACATAGGGCATCTGATGACGTCATCAGGGTGTCATGTAAAGTACATAGGGCATCTGATGACGTCATCAGGTGTCATGTAAAGTACATAGGGCATCTGATGACGTCATCAGGGTGTCATGTAAAGTACATAGGGCATCTGATGACGTCATCAGGGTGTCATGTAAAGTACATAGGGCATCTGATGACGTCATCAAGGTGTCATGTAAAGTACATAGGGCATCTGATGACGTCATCAAGATGTCATGTAAAGTACATAGGGGATCTGATGACGTCATCAAGATGTCATGTAAAGTACATAGGGCATGTGATGACGTCAACAGGGTGTTATGTAAAGTACATAGGGCATTTGATGACGTCATCAAGATGTCATGTAAAGTACATAGGGCATCTGATGACGTCATAAGGGTGTCACGTAAAGTACATAGGGCATCTGATGACGTCATCAGGTGTCATGTAAAGTACATAGGGCATCTGATGACGTCATCAGGGTGTCATGTAAAGTACATAGGGCATCTGATGACGTCATCAGGATGTCATGTAAAGTACATAGGGCATCTGATGACGTCATCAGGGTGTCATGTAAAGTACATAGGGCATCTGATGACGTCATCAGGGTGTCATGTAAAGTACATAGGGCATCTGATGACGTCATCAGGGTGTCATGTAAAGTACATAGGGCATCTGATGACGTCATCAGGGTGTCATGTAAAGTACATAGGGCATCTGATGACGTCATCAGGGTGTCATATAAAGTACATAGGGCATCTGATGACGTCATCAGGGTGTCATGTAAAGTACATAGGGCATCTGATGACGTCAGCAGGGTGTCATGTAAAGTACATAGGGCATCTGATGACGTCATCAGGATGTCATGTAAAGTACATTGGGCATCTGATGACGTCATCAGGGTGTCATGTAAAGTACATAGGGCATCTGATGACGCCATCAGGGTGTCATGTAAAGTACATAGGGCATCTGATGACGTCATCAAGGTGTCATGTAAAGTACATAGGGCATCTGATGACGTCAAAAGGGTGTCATGTAAAGTACATAGGGCATCTGATGACGTCATCAGGGTGTCATGTAAAGTACATAGGGCATCTGATGACGTCATCAGGATGTCATGTAAAGTACATAGGGCATCTGATGACGTCATCAAGGTGTCATGTAAAGTACATAGGGCATCTGATGACGTCAAAAGGGTGTCATGTAAAGTACATAGGGCATCTGATGACGTCATCAGGGTGTCATGTAAAGTACATAGGGCATCTGATGACGTCATCAGGATGTCATGTAAAGTACATAGGGCATCTGATGACGTCATCAAGGTGTCATGTAAAGTACATAGGGCATCTGATGACGTCATCAGGATGTCATGTAAAGTACATAGGGCATCTGATGACGTCATCAAGGTGTCATGTAAAGTACATAGGGCATCTGATGACGTCAAGGGTGTCATGTAAAGTACATAGGGCATCTGATGACGTCATCAGGGTGTCATGTAAAGTACATAGGGCATCTGATGACGTCAAAAGGGTGTCATGTAAAGTACATAGGGCATCTGATGACGTCATCAGGAGTGTCATGTAAAGTACATAGGGCATCTGATGACGTCATCAGGATGTCATGTAAAGTACATAGGGCATCTGATGACGTCATCAAGGTGTCATGTAAAGTACATAGGCATCTGATGACGTCAAAAGGGTGTCATGTAAAGTACATAGGGCATCTGATGACGTCATCAGGGTGTCATGTAAAGTACATAGGGCATCTGATGACGTCATCAGGATGTCATGTAAAGTACATAGGGCATCTGATGACGTCATCAAGGTGTCATGTAAAGTACATAGGGCATCTGATGACGTCAAAAGGGTGTCATGTAAAGTACATTAGGAATCTGATGACGTCATCAGGGTGTCATGTAAAGTACATAGGGCATCTGATGACGTCATCAGGATGTCATGTAAAGTACATAGGGCATCTGATGACGTCATCAAGGTGTCATGTAAAGTACATAGGGCATCTGATGACGTCATCAGGATGTCATGTAAAGTACATAGGGCATCTGATGACGTCATCAAGGTGTCATGTAAAGTACATAGGGCATCTGATGACGTCAAAAGGGTGTCATGTAAAGTACATAGGGCATCTGATGACGTCATCAAGGTGTCATGTAAAGTACATAGGGCATCTGATGACGTCAAAAGGGTGTCATGTAAAGTACATAGGGCATCTGATGACGTCATCAGGATGTCATGTAAAGTACATAGGGCATCTGATGACGTCATCAAGGTGTCATGTAAAGTACATAGGGCATCTGATGACGTCAAAAGGGTGTCATGTAAAGTACATAGGGCATCTGATGACGTCATCAGGGTGTCATGTAAAGTACATAGGGCATCTGATGACGTCATCAGGATGTCATGTAAAGTACATAGGGCATCTGATGGCGTCATCAGGATGCCATGTAAAGTACATAGGGCATCTGATGACGTCATCAGGGTGTCATGTAAAGTACATAGGGCATCTGATGACGTCGTCAGGATGTCACGTAAAGTACATAGGGCATCTGATGACGTCATTAGGATGTCATGTAAAGAACATAGTGCATCTGATGACGTCATCATGGTGTCATGTAAAGTACATAGGGCATCTGATGACTTCATCAGGACGTCGTGGAAAGTGAGTAGCGCTTAATTCGTAGCGTGCGCAACAAGTTTGTTGCTTACTGATTATTATAGCAACCAATGCTATTTGAAAAATATTGAAGATTTTTTCATAGATATTACTTCGTAATATCAATAAAAAGTGAACAATTCTATCAAAAAGGGTCTTCCAAGCGAAAGAGGTTTGGTTGGCGTCAGAAACGTCCCAACAAAAAGAGAACAATAGGTAAGTAGATTGAGGAGAGTCTACAAAAAGTGAACAATATTCTCTGAGAGTAATTTTTCTTGGTGAACACTTCTTAACAGCGAAAAACAAACCGTTGCGGTGTTCTACACAGAAGCTTTCTGTGGTTCCAATAATGGTCTTGATTACGCAAGAACCGTTTAAACGTATGTGCATGTAAACCTAACTCTTACCATCAGAATAGAAGATGACGTCGCAAAGACTTAGACAGACTGTTAGGTCTTGCTGTAAGGAGAAGCAAAACAATAAAATAGAAATACAGCATTAAGCAAGAGTAATCCCGTAAAATCTCGCTAAACGAATAGAAGTGCTTTTTCCGAAAGACACTATACCCATCATCATAAAATGCCACAACGGTTTGTTTCCGCTGTTAAGAAGTGTTCACCAAGAAAAATTACTCTCAGAGAATATTGTTCACTTTTTGTAGACTCTCCTCAATCTACTTACCTATTGTTCTCTTTTTGTTGGGACGTTTCTGACGCCAACCAAACCTCTTTCGCTTGGAAGACCCCTTTTTGATAGAATTGTACTGAAGTCCACTCGTATATCTACTGGGAAGGGATCTCACAAAATATGCGGTTTTTTAAAGTAATAATCACAACAATGTGGTCTTCCTGCAAGATTGAGCGCGTGCTCACATTGCAAAGTCGACAATCTCCTATTTGGACTCGAGTTCTGTGACTCGCAAGACATTGAAGGCTAGATGTTAGCCTGAACTCAAATTTGCAGACTCTTTCGCCTAAAGGCAGTGTTCACGATGAATATCGCACTCGAGTTCGACCCAAAAATGAGATTGTTTGGTCGTGAGCTAACTAATAGTGAAGAATCAGGGAAGAAAAACGTCCAGAATAAGTCAAAGTAACGGTTTCTAAATTCAGGGCGTGGACGAGAATCATGGGCCCTGCTGATTTCGGCAAGCGCGCGCTAATCCCGAAATCTGCGCGAATCGATAATGCTAACTGCGGCAGAGCTGCTTGGCAATTTGCCATCGAAACGTATGCGGCGCCACAAGCTCGTCCGATTGGGGGCGGACCGGGATAGGTAGGCGCACCGGGAGAGCTTTCAAAGCCGTTTGTATTTATTTCTGGCCAGTTTTCGTTGCTTGCTTCGACCCTATCCTCTACAGCACCTGCCAACTTAGTGTTTCACACCGAGACCTTGAGACCGAGATTTATCGTGAACACTGCCTTTGAGGCCGCTCAGAGAAGAACATGAGGAACCAAAGAATTTTAATATCCCCGGTACGAAAAGACGATTTGCATGTGATCCGGTGCAGTGTGGCTTCCAAGAAGAGATGGTTCCGCTGTGCGTATAGGGGTCTGAAGAGTTCAGGTCGCGGCGTTAAGGGGTCTGCAGAGTTGCACCGCCCGGCGGCACGCCGCCGAGCGAGAGGATTGGGGCGTGGCCAAACCCTGACGCGGCGGCGCACTTCAGTGCCTCGCAGAGTGGCTGCGATGCCTGCCGTCGTTCTCCATTTTAATCCATTACGTACAGGATCATTCATTCCACGCCAACATTTTAATTTCGTCGATTTCAAAAATTCGTATTTATTTTCCTCGCTCATTTTTATATGTTCTTTGGATTCACCATGAAACCATAGTTCAACAGAAATTTGAATCTCAAAGACGCCAGAATTGAAGAGCTTCTCAGAAATAGCTAAACTTCTCTGTTTTTGGAAGATTTTCGTACTTCAAAAAAAAAAATCTAAATATACGCTCTCAGAAGCGGAAAACATAAAATCTAGCAGCAACGTTGATTTGGAAGTTCTCGTGAGAATCAATATTATCCCACAGAATGTGAAAACTGTAATAAAGTCAATTATTCAGGGAGTGAAATGGAATGGATCACATAAAAAAGCGAACAGATGAAAAAAATGTTCAAGTGTTTACGGAAACGTGCGATCAATACCTCACATCAGAGTAAACTAGAAAAAGTTTGCGTAGATAGTTGAACAATGGAAAGTACATTGAAAGGATCGATGGCGGCGCTCTTCGCCGACGATGAAAATGGTCCAGACCATTCCTCGCCTCTGTTCGTTGGCGGCGTCGCTCCGGGAGCCGCTGCTGTCGCGGCGGCGAAAACACTCTGCGAGGTACAGACGTCGCTGCTCTCGCGCGGCACGTCGCCGCCCTCGCCCACTGCGTGGCGCTCCCCACTCTCCAACACTGCCGTGTTTCAGCGGGACTCGCCGCGGCGCAACTCTGCAGACCCCTTTACTCGCCGCGACGAACAGCGCTGGTTGATGCAATATCGATTGGATTCGGCGACCAGGGCGACCGACGCTGCGTGAAGGGCGACGAAAGGGCACCACACAGTGCTTAGACGCTGCGACTGCCGTGCATCACCGCCAGCGAGCGACAACCGACGCGGCGACGATAATGTTCGAAACATTTTTGTCGCCGCGTCAAGGCTGACGGTCGGCGATCTGTCGCCGGTCCACGCAACTTTGCAGCAACCTTCTGGTCACAGCGGGGCAATTCAGACCATCACAACAATTTTCTTGTCTTCATAGGTGACATACAATTGAATTGAAAAAACCATAAGAGACCACGAAAAATTTTGCTAGGCATGTTTGGGTGCGCCTATACTTAGCAGTAATCCTGTAACGACTGATCGCTCACGCGGGCAGCGTGCGCTTCCAGCAGCATGTTTCGGACGAGCGTTCTCAAGCTGCAAACAGCTGACTGGAATCTCACTCACTATTTGTCTAATATTCCTGCCAGTCTATTTGCAGCTGAATAATTACTTTCACGACGGTGGCTTGACACGCACGCCGACAACCTCGAAGATTGTAAATTCGAACAGCGAGAATTTCGTAGAGGAGTCGTCTCGTACCTGTTCTTGCTTGTCATTCGCAGCCATCGGACTGGAGCAGAATGCATTAAAAGGCTAGACCGATCCTATTAACTATATTTGCCTTAGTGTGTGTGACTGTCTGTGTGTGTGTGTGAGAATGAACGGAAATTGGTCATCTTCATCCGTCGTTAACAATTAACACCTGGTTGTCACACCCACTGTCCACGTATGCAGGGGTGGTCATTGGCCTCGCTCTCGCGTGAATGGACAAACAAGAGAACAATCACTTTTGAGGACTGTTCTAAAGCATATATTTTGCTTTATTCATGCCCATTGCTTCAACTGTTAATTCAAATTCACTTTCTAGAGAGATAGCTTCCTGGGATGGGTTCAAGAACTGCGCAGGACATCAATATACAGTTCACCAATCCATGGAGAAGTGTGGCAGAACTTTCTCCGCAGATTCTCCTTTCGAATCTGTGTCAGGCTGTGAAGGGTTATGCATTGCGTCACAAGAGTTCCCTGCGTGAGCTTGATTGAGCGGAAGAGTCGCGGCAACATTTATCAGAGGAAGCGCCTCATCGTCATATCTCGCTTCAAATTTTACGAAATGGGTTTTTGAGGTGGTTTTCGTGTTCCTCTCAGTGAGGCAAATCCAATGGTACGTGTAGAGAGAGAGTCTTTTCAATCCTATTATCCTGTCTCTCCTGTCGAAAAATGTGTATTTCCTTCTAAAATTCACATCGACTACAGGTCAATACATGCAAGATTTTTGCTATCATGATCGTCTGACCAGCTCATAATGAGGGATTTTGTGGTGCAAATATGCATTTTTCGATGCACTTTTGCAGTTGAATCTATTATTTTGTAACACTGTCGTATGGCACTCAATGAAAGCAAATCAGAAATCACTTCAAATTTGACACCGGCCACTCTAAAGCAAGTTGTGGCGACGCGGCGCTTTGTGAGCGCGAAAAACGCCGCAAAGCCCTTCTTCTGCAAAAAAATACTGCATGGGGCCAAGGCTGTTAAGCACAGCGAGGCACGGCTCTGCAGTTCAAATATTCCATGGATCCTAAAGCGCGAAGCAGCGTGGGTGCGCACCTTGTTGCACTATACGGCCCGGAACTCTAATGTGGCGTACCCACCCCGCCCAATCCCTCAACGCCTATTGAGGAAGAGGGCGGGCGGGCGTGTCACATTCGAATTTTGGTGCAGTAAAGGGCCATTTAAGGTTTGTTTGTAGTCGTTTCTTGCGATGGGCCCCAAATCGTCCCATTTCAGTTGAGAACTCGGAGTCGGCTTCCATCGTGAAACCTGTCTTTGACCATTTTTAGAGGCAGTGTTCACGATGGAAAAAGAAATTGAGAAAACTGCAAAAATCTGTTTTGCTCGAAAACAGTTGGAGATCCGCGGCGACAAGCTCGCTAAGATTGGAGTTATTAAGGCACAAAGCTGCCAATCCGTGCACAGGTCAGGGTTCAGCACCGGTGGCGATTATCGCAAGGAGAGGTAGTCGTAAAAGGCAAAAGGTACCAAAAGGGGGCTCGTTGTGCTGATAGAGGGGTCGTACATATCAGGGACTCGAAAAATTTTTTCTTAGGGGAGACGTGATTATTGGTGACCAAATCAACTAAGGTTCAGAATACATACATGTCAGGCTTGTTTCAATCGATTGTGCTATGGGGTGTTAATGTAAATAGCTGTATTAAAGTTGTGGTTTTGAAAAGCTAAAAACATGAAAGTGTTAAGAGAATTACTCTTTCAAGGGGACCCCAGGGCTCTTGTAGACAACCCGTCCAGTTCTGCTTGAAATATTGTAAAGTATAAATGTATCCGTTAGTTTTCAACTTCAGACCCCCATCTTCGAGCTGGGGTAGTTTTTTTACCCTTATATTGAAGAATCAACTCACCTGGGGCTTACCTTAAATTTCAATTTTTCGCAAATCTTGTGAGCGGGTTGAGACAGTGAAATTTTTTGCAGATAAACCCAAAGAGAGTCGATTTTTCGACAGAGAGTTCGGGAAAACTACTCCAGCTCGAAGATGGGGGTCTGAAGCTAAAAACTAGCGGAAATATTTCGTTGCGATTCGATTCTGGGAGCAGCCGTTTATTAGCTCGAAATATGTCTAGATTTCCTCTTCAAAATGCGCACTTGAGCTGGCTTTAGTCGCGTTTGGATGTGTTTTTTTGTCTACTACAACATATTCAAAGCAGAGCCTGCTAGGTCCTCTAGAAGAACCAGGAGGACCCCTTGAAGTGGACAGTTCGTCAAGGTACCGTAAAAAATGACGCTTCGCAGCCCAATCGCAACGAGGAAATTTCTTTGTTTTTCGAGTTTACCCCAACTTCGTAATAGTTTTCGTATGCGAACAAGTTTCTATACAACATAAAACTTTTGCAGATGCGCAGCTGACCGCATCGTCGGGATATGGAAGCCTCAGGATCCTGTTCCGTTGCACACAAATCACACGAAAATCTTCGTCCGGACAAGGCCGAAAATTTTTTAACCACCAAACTTTGTTCCGAATCACTCCATTTGGTCTAGAAACCATGAAAATATAAATACCTTTTTTGCCCTTACACGTGGGTGAGGGGCCCTGAAAATTATGAAAAATTTGAATTTCAGTTAAGTCCCAGGTGATTTGATTTTTCGGGAAATATTTCGTTGCGATAAGATTCTGGGAGCGATAGGATTTTCTACAACTAATCCGCTTCTGAGCCTGAATGAATGAATTATGACACGACATGTGGAGGTAGTGGGGTAGTAATACAGAGGTCCAGCAAGGGGGGGATAGTTACTTCTCGGACAATATCGCAACGCCGTGCTGAGCCCTGGCACAGGTGCACAGTGTCGCCCGTAGAAAGTGGAATTTGCTGCTGTGCTTGGTTGAAATTCTGCGACGTG
Organism: Aplectana chamaeleonis; assembly: GCA_029168955.1. Classification (NCBI taxonomy): domain Eukaryota; kingdom Metazoa; phylum Nematoda; class Chromadorea; order Rhabditida; family Cosmocercidae; genus Aplectana; species Aplectana chamaeleonis. The sequence continues at coordinate 6,519,855 of JAPDOI010000004.1, read as the reverse complement.
CACGGCAACCAAAAAAAGTAGTTTAAAGTCAGCAGACACGCTCGAAAAAGTTGTTGAGATAACTAGGCTACTTGGGTCGTATGGCCCCTAGTAGAACGCTCACGCCGTTGGAAGAGTCAAAAACGAGTGTAAACTACTAAATTTAAGTCGAAAAAATTCGTCAGCCACGCCCATAAGCTTTCAATTCCTGAATATACGAAAACGGTCACCTCTACTGGTTTTTGAAGCTTCCAACGGAGTGAGCGTTCTATTAAAGGCTGTGAGAGTCTATCGGCTTCGCTATCCCAACCGTTTCATCGTCAATATTAGCTATTTCAACCGCTCGAGCATAACTCGTACAATTTTACCCCGTAACAAAAACAGCCGTAATTCCTGTATTTGCATGCAGTTTTCGTCGGTTTTTTTCGTTAGTTTCCCATACTACTAGCTTCAAGCCTTCGATTTAAGGGCATAAAATCGATATAATTTGTAAGCGTGTCTGCTGCCTTTGAGAGAGAAGTCAATTACTGATCATCAGTTTCGAGCCAGATGACCCCTGATAGTACAAAACATCGCCAGGGTTGTGTACCAGCAAAAAAAACTACCGATCCAAGATTGGTTAAATTAACTTCGAGTGGGATTTTTTTCGTGGTTTTTCTTCGTATAGATCGTACTACAGGGAACCAAAGGTAGACTTAACTAAGAAAAACACGACAATAATGGTTAATCGTAAACACTGTCTTTTAATAGGTCTGCATTTCAAACTTAGTCAACACCATGACATTCACAGTTCAATGATCAGAACGGTTTGTTTGAAAATTTGTCAACAATTAGAGGGTAACCGCAAAAACGTTTGACGGAGTCTTTCCGTGCGAAACATATCAACGCTTGAAGGATTTGGTCAGGAGGAGCGCAGGGACTCTCACGTCATTATTCAAGACTCTGGTAAGGATGACCATCCAACAGTATTAGCAACAGATAACTTTGACGATCGAAGTCTCCGAGTCCGCCGAAAAATTTCCACGAACTTTGTTACAAAGCACCTTGTGGGTGCAAAGTTGAATATCTCCCAAAATCAAACCACATAGGAATCTTGAGAAGCTGAAAAATCATTGCCTCACCTTGGCCTTTCTCGAATTTTCTTTGGAGCGATATACTGTTGTTCTCTGGGCCCAATTCCGGTCCGCACTTGCGGACCACGGCTATTGCATCATGCGACACGTGTTAATCGTGCTGGGACCACTTGGTCCCGGCACATTACAGCACGATTATTACGTGTCGCATAATGCAACAGCCATAGATTTTCAATTGCGGACCGGAATGTGGCCCAGAGAACGACAGTACTCACCAATCGCCGTGGAGAGGGCTGTCTCCTAAAGGCATAGAACACCCTCAGACATGAATGTTTGTGATTTCTGTTTGTTTGTGTAGTAGACCCCTCCTATACAACACGTGCCAAATACGAGATCTCATTTCTTTCAGATAAGCGAGATTTAATCGAGCACCACAGGCCCGACCCCCTTCGCTCATCACTACGGGCCACACCCCTTACCAGATTTACGAACTCGATAGCGGCTAGATGGATGGATGAATTCTCAACAAATCGTCGTTCGTCAGTCCACTGCTGGGCTGTTTCCTTATCCTGGCTTGCACTCGCGTAACGATTACGAATGAAGGGAAATACAGGCCTGAGAGAAGTCGTGAACAAAATTTTCGCCCTTGAAATATAGGCATCTTTAGGGAACCATAACTCTGTTCATGGGAGGTCTTGGACGACTTAAGAGATACCACTGAGATCAGAGAGTGGCTCTCTCCAAGAAAAGGATAAAATCTGAAAAATAATTTCTTGGTTGTCCTGTGCACAGTCCAACCTCTGAATCGATTTTTGCTGTTTAGTCTATCTTGGAGGAAATTTCACGCTGATCAGAACAGTGTTTCTGAAGTCGCTCGGAACTTAATATGAACGAAGTTACGGTCCTTCGAAGATTTCGAATTTGAACGGGGAGAAGTTCGCGGACGAGTTGTCTCGAGCCTATTTTTTCTCGTTATTCGTAGCCACCGCTCTAAAATAGGTCACAATATGAACGCAAACCGAAAACAAATAGATCACAAATATGAATAAAATCAATCGCGCTTCTCTTCCCTATTGAGATCGGAAACTTTTCCTTTTAAGGAACGTGGTCGACTTTTTTCCCACTTATTTGAGCGAACTGACATTTCGCGCTTGGTGGGGTTGCTATACACGGCGGCCAGAGTATAATGTTAAAAAATACCCTTGAGCTTGGACTGTGCCTTTAAAGGGACGAAATCTGAGACTTCCACATAATTGTGAGGTAGACCCACCCCGTATACCACTTGCCAAGTGCGAGCTCTCAATTCCTCCGAACAAGCGGGATACAGGAGGAAGCCACCACGGGGCGCACACCTCGGGAAGCCGCTTTGGCACGCCCCTTTTACGATCTTTCGAGTTCACCAGAGAGGAGATGAGCGATTGTTTCCGATCAAAAGCCCCATTCTTCCATTCATTCTCAGCCTTTCTCTTCACTCAGGTCAGCTCGCATACAGCGGTTGCAAATGACGGAAGTTACAAGCTTCGGACAACTCGTCCACCATGCTTTTGCAGCTCAAATTTTGAGGGCCCATAACTCCGTTCCCAGGGGGCCTTGTACGATTTTAGATAGAGCATTGAAAACAGCGTGGAACCGTTGTCAAGATAGACAGAAAAATAGAGAACCAATTCTGAGGTTGGACTGTACCTTTAAAGGCACAGTACACCCTCAAATATGAATTTCGAGATTTACATGTAATTAAGTCGAAGACCCCTCCTGTATAACACGTGCCAAATGCGAGACATCAATGCCTCCAGATAAGCGAGATATAAGCGACCACCACAGGCCCGACCCCCTTCGCTCACCACCACAGGCCCGACCCCCTAACAGAATTTCGAACTCGATAGCTGCTCGATGGATGGATGAATTCCAACAAGTCGTCGTTCTTCAGTCTATTACCGGACTGTCTCCTTATCCTGGTTTTCTCTCGCGCAACGATTAGGAATGAAGAGAAATACAGGCCTGAGACAACTCGTCCACAAATTTTTCACCCTCAAAATCTAGGCATCTTTAAAGAGCCATAACTCTGTTCAAAGGGGGTCTTGGACGATTCCAGAGACACCACTGTGATCAGCGTGTGACTCTCTCCAATATAAGCATAAAATCTCAGAATTTATTTTCTGGGTGTCCTGTGCCTTTAAAGGCAGTGTCCACGATAAAATCCATGTCTGATTTCTTTGGGTGAATATCTTCAGCTGCGGGGCCTAGCTAAACTCTAACGTTGAAAAAACTAAGACAAATGAGCTCGGAACGGTTCCCTACGGCCCCAAAGTTGGACACCCTTATCAGCTCGTCACACCCCAGATGCACTTTCCACGCCCACCGACGTGAACAAATGAATGCTCGAGATTGTGAGGTGAGCGATGGTTTCCGATCAATAGCCCCGTTCTTCCCATCATTCTCAACTTCTCTCTTTACTGAGTTCAGCTTGCATACATCGGCTGCAGAAGACGGAAGTTACAAGCCTCAGACAACTCGTCCACCATGCTTTCCTAGATCAATTTTTGAGGAACCATAACTCCGTTTCTAGAAGGTCTTGTACGATTTCAAAAACATCATTGGAATCAGCATGTTACCGTCTTCAAGATGGGCGGAAATGCAGAAAAACGATTCTCATCGTGAACACTGAATTTAAGGAGCCTTAATTCTGTTAGAGTGACTTGGACGATCTCGGAGATACATATCACTGTGATCAGCGGGTGACCCTCCCCAAGATCAGCATAAAAACCGACAAATAATTTTATGGGTGTTCTGTATTCTTATTCTTAGTATCCGAATGACACCTCTTTGGATATCCAGCGGGATATCCAAGATTCGGATAATCCGATTTCCGTAAGTTTGAAAAAAAGCATTATCTGAATCGAAACAATATCCGGGATATTTAAAATCGGCATTATCTGATTCGAACCATTATCCGAATGGTCAATAATTCGGATAAAATCGGATAATTTTCGGATAGAATCGCGGATAATTTTCGGAGAAAATCGCACTGGGCTACGCCCATTTTCCGTGCCGGCTTCTTTTTAGTAGATCAACCCAGGGTTTTCTTCTCCTTCCGGAATCGGAAGAGTCGTTGCGGCGTGGAAAAAATGGGCGTGGTCAAGTGAGATGACCAAGTGGCTAGTTATTCAGTTTAGAATTTTTTTTTGTATCGTTGCTTTGCATACTTGATACTAGCTACATAGTTGTCCTGAACCAAACCCGTGTATGAATAACATCGTGCCTTCGTACGAAGATATAGTCGCATTGAAGACTTGTTTACATATTTATAAATCTCACCTGGATGCCAAATAACTTCTCAGATCCGGAAAAAATGATGTCGAAGGAAGTTATTAAAAAAAAACTCTGAAGACGCAAAAACGAACCGTCGCGCGCCTGCTACCAAAATTTTAAGAGAGGTAGTGCAACATTACAAGCATCGCACGCGCCGAGAATAACTAACAGTTGCCCGTGTTTGATTACATATTTGAATGGGCCAGTTTGAAAACGGAGAGAGTTTGTTGGGTCACCAACGCACTACTGTGATGAAAAGGAAGATCAGTTGTCTCCAATTCTGTCAAAAGAGGCCGGCCCTCAGTGATCTGGCACTATTTGCTACCAGCCATAGTATAATTATGAAATTCCTAGCGATCAGGCGCAACAGTTCAAAAAACCAATTTGGCGAGAACCCAAACACCACTGTCGACTATTTTCGACCTTGACTTACTTCACAAATTGTTGTTCCGAAAGGGCTCCTTCGCCAGTTTCGTTCGCTAGAGGAATACACCCGCTAAAAATATGGAAAAATATGACATGGCTTTTTGTGCGTACGATGCCTTTAACCCTTCCGGAGTTGTGAGAGAATGAATCTGCCAAACCGCGAGGCGAATGAGCTCCTAATACTATATTCGTGAGCTTCAGCCAACATTCAGAGTATTGTCCTGGTGCTCAGGTTTATCAAGAGTGGTCTCATAGGAACAATAATTTAGGACAAATCATCATCGCCGAGAAGCCCAGCATTTCTACTGATACTATTATGGAACGATCAAATGTGCTCAGGTGAAAACATCATCATATAAGAAATTGACTGAACTCCTTTTTTACATGATCAGTTCCATTTCCGACTTTTTCTATTGATCCTAAAGACATCGTTCACGATGATTTCCCTCTTCAGTGTTCCATAGAATAATGAAGCTTGATTACACTAAATACCAACTAAGCTGAAATATCGAGGAAACATAACTGAAAGGGCTTTTCAGATTTTATTGCAAAGGAAACAGCTTCCCCGCAATCTACTCTCGACGGTGGAAGAGTTGATGGCCAATTTGTGATGTGCTCTCCCAATCTAGTCAAGCTCACTTTTTTCAAATCGTCTTCGAGAGAAGAAGAGGTAATCAACGTGTACTGAAGCGATATGTTTCATGTAATCATATCGTATAATATAGTCACTTCCACTGATCAGTACTACATATATCATTTGTTAATCAATTACTTCCATTTCTCTTTTGGTGGCCGAAGAACCAGATGACTGGCTGAAATTGGTGGAAGAGCAGTCTTTTCCACCTTTGGCCTATTTATCTAATGATATATGTAGAATGACCTACGGAAATGAGACAAAATTGACTAAAAACAATAAATATGATAAGGATGCATTATAAATGAGATGCACTAAAAACTAATCTCTAATACTGCAAAAAAATCTACGGCACAACACTAAAAGGAACCCTCTGGTAGCACAAGTTCTCTAGCCTTGAATATGAACAACTTGAGTGACATTTGGAACCCATCATCACTGAGTGTTTTGTTAAGCATTGTAAGAACTCTTACTGGAAAATAACCTGATCTTAATTTGATTCTTGATAACGGAATCCTGAGTCTGATCCCATTGTTCCTGATCCTGGAATTAGCGCAAGTGAAAAAGTCCGTGAAGGGAACCGACACTTTCCTTGCTAAGATTTCGTTTTGTTCACCTTTACCCAATCAAAATTGCGAACTATGTCTTGAATCCTTATTTCGCAATTGTTGTGCAACGCTTACTGTTTCAACCTTTCTGCTCAACTGCACTTTAAATCGTCACAGCTGGGTTTCAGGACGTTCTCTGCTGGGAACAATTCTTCCGCTTCTTGAATAAATAAATAAATAAATAAGCCCATTGGGCTAGACGTTGATGAATACGGCCACAGATTGCCACCACAGATAACTGCTGCGAAGTGTAGTGTCAACGTGTCCAACCATGTTATGTGGCGTGAACATATTGAAATGACATCATCCGATAACACCGACTCAGGTTGTCCAGTGGAACATTGAAGAGCAATGATATCGTCCGTCATCATCAATGTATAGCGGCTTGTTCGCTAAGACAGACACTCACGCGCGCAGGTAAATTGGCAGCGGGCCACAGCGGCCGATCAATCGATACTCGGCTGTCTACCCGCCGTGTGTTATGTTCCTTACTGCGCAATGGACGTCTGTGCATCTTACTGATTCGATGGATGTCTAGTTCCAAGTTTCCCATTCGAAACGTCGGCTATGGATTACATTCAATCGAACAGACACGAATGCTTATCAGCTGCCGATTCATACCGATTTTCTCGTCAACATGCATTCCTTTCGCTTTATTTCCTTCAATATTTTTCTCGTCGGCACTATCATAAATGCTCCGATTTGACTATTATATATTTCACAGCATAACATAATATAACATTACATAAAATAACAATTCCCTGATAACTTTCCTCCACATATACCGGTCAAGAAAACAAACGAAGGCCGGCATCAGTTGCAAAAGAAATGGTGTAAATTGCATTTGTGATGAAATGAAAATGAAAATATGAAATTCAATACATAAATTATCTCTTTAATTCCTTTTCTTTTGAAATTACTTCGTCTTCATGTAGGTTCCCACAGTTGATTTTTAAAAATTTTTCTGCTCACTTTGCATTTGCAAAAATAAATGAAATGGTTATGCTTTAAAAAATTAGCAAGTAGTTTTGACATCAAAAAGTTTAAAATTTCAACATTACAACGCTTCGTAATAAGAGGAGGCTTTTCAAAACTATTTTTATCCGAGGTAAAGACACGATTCGACAAAAAATTACCATCTCAGAACCATCGTAGTCTTCAACTCCATTGCAAGATGTTGCCGGATTTCAACGGAGTCGTTTCAATTGAAAAAATCTTTTTTTTGTCCTAGCTGGGTGAAATATAATTAGTTAATAATTTTTTTTCGGTAATTCATTTTTGTGAATTATATTGTTTTCACAATAACAGTTGACACGATCTATTTTTGGTCATCTTCACAACTCGTAATTATCATATCTTATATTAGTTAAACTTTTTTTGTATCACTATTTCACATGACTATTGATCGCGTAATGTAATCTAATCAATAAATGATTGAAGATGTAAAATTTGGGCTTGATTACACATAAGGGGTGTCGAAGAAAAAATTTGCATCCCCGTCAGGTTTTCGCCCACCCAGGGGCGGCATGCACGTACGCGGCGGGTTAGGTTGGGGTTATACAGGGTTTGGGGCGTCGGCGCGTTTGATCATTGCTGTGCGAGTGCTGGAGATAATCAATAGTTGGGGTCTCAACGGGGTTTCGGCTGCCCCACCCTCCTACGTAGGGTTTGCGAGGGAACGATTTTTCAGTGCTAGCCTAACCCCCTTTTAGCCCTCGCGCTGCTATCATCAAACGCGCCGACGCTCCAAACCCTGCCTAACCCCAACCTAACCCGCCGCGTACGTGCATGCCGTCCCAGGTGTTCCAAACCCGGGATCATACTTTCAGCGGCGCGACGCAATGTTTACCATCCATATTGACCGAAAATCTATACGCCTGATGTGCACTGTCGCTGTCGCTGGTCGCGGGAAGTATGATCACGGCTTGAAGCTGTTCCAATCATGCCGCTTTCGAATTTTATAGTTGCAAGTAATTCGCCCATGCCTGTGTGATATACTTGCTAATATCAGGCTTGCAGGTGAGCTGACTGGCTAGTTAAGGTACAAGTAACTTGATTCGGTGGTCATAGGTCGCAAGGAACTTGATTATTAGGTCTAGAAGTTAATTTCCGCGTTTTTTTACGCTTTTTACACTATTGAAAACTGGACATACTTAAACAAAATTTTTATTCAAAATAATTTCCGTCATTAATAACAACCATTTCCCAGAGTTTGGGTAACTTATGGATTCCATCATAATAAAATTTTTCTGGTTTGGCCTCCACCCATTCATCGAGCCATTTTTTGACATCTTGACGATCTTGAAAGCGCTGCTCCGCTAGACCATGCGCCATTGACCGGAAAAGGTGATAATCCGACGGGGCGATGTCTGGAGAGTACGGCGGGTGCGGTAAGACTTCCCATTTGAACTCTTTTAGCGTATCCTTTACCGTTCGAGCAACATGAGGTCGAGCGTTATCATGAAGCAATATGACTTTTTCGTGTCGACTCGCCCATTCTGGTCTCTTTGCTTCGATTTCATGCCGCAATTGCGCTAGTTGATGTTGATAGCGATTCGCAGTAACTGTTTCGCCAGGTTGAAGAAGTTCATAGTACAGTATACCGCGTTGATCCCACCATATGCACAGTAAGACCTTCTTCCCGTGGATGTTTGGTTTTGCGGTCGAAGTTGTTGTTTCACCAGGACTAACCCACGATTTTCTTCGCTTCGGATTGTCGTAGTACACCCACTTTTCATCGCCAGTTATGATGCGGTGTAAAAAGACTTTCTTTGGAATCGGTCCAACAAGATTTGTGAAGTTGTTTTTTCTCTGCTCTTTGTTGCGTTCTGAGAGCTCATAGGGATCCATTTTCCTTCCTTTTGAATCTTCCCCATTGCCTTCAATCGAATAGAAATTGCTTTTTGGGTGACGCCGAGAGATGCCGCGAGCTGTTCTTGCGTTTGAGCCGAATCTTGATCCAACAAAGCCTGGAAGTTCTTCGTCTTCGAACTTTTTGGCTGTCCTGGTCGATCTTTGTCCTTAACGTCAAAATCACCCGATTTGAAACGCTGAAACCATTCTTGGCAGGTTCTTATGGATGGAGCAGCATCCCCGTAAGCTTGGGCAAGCATTTGGTGCGCGTCAGTGGCTTTCTTCTTGAGATGAAAAAGGAAAAGGAGAGCTTCCCGCAAATGGCGTTTTTCCGGCACAAAAGTTGACATATTCTGAAACTAAAATAATACTTTTTTTATAAGGTACGTGAAGCAAGTTATATATCAATAGAAAGCTGATAATACAGTGAGCATTATAACATAAAATTCGTTATATAAAAATAATTGTATTTTTTACAAAATATCAATAACAACAAAAACGCGGAAATTAACTTCTAGACCTAATAGAAAGTTCTGAGCTGGGGTGCCCATATATTCGAACGATTTCAGAATTGAATTGCTCAGAAAATTGGATTCATTGCTTCCGCATTCGAAACAATTTGCCTCTGAGTGTGATAATATTCTAATAAATTTGTATTTCTGCTACCTAAACGTTCTATGGGACGTGCGTGCGCTTAATTTTCTTCCATTTTCTTGCATAACTCCTTACCATTCGAACATACTCAATGCCGACATTGATTACTTTACAACGTTTTACACTAATAAAACGAAGTTCCGCTCAAACACGATTTTTCAACAGTTGTCTTTATTACGTCAACATAAGCGGTGCTGAAAATCTGTTTTCCATTTTAGTCACCCTGCCATATTAAAAATTCTCTTTGATCTTGCTTGACTATGAACAAATTCAGAGTTTTTGTAAATCTGTAGCGGAACTTGGATTTTTTCGAAATCAGCTCGTGCTCATAGCTGCTGGCCTCAGGCATCCAGCTTACGCTCTGGAATGTTATCAGGATATTTTCCGTTGTAGAAGTCTTTATCAATGCCTTTTTTCGGTGTCTCCATGCTTTTTTCTGGTTACCATTGTGCACGCTGGAATATTTTCTTCTGGAACCAAAATAGATTTTCTATTTTGAGGTTTTAATAGAACTGTAGAAAGTCCATTTTTTACCTTCTCGCCTCCATTTTTATATATTCATCAGCCGTGTTCATGGAGTGTTTTAGTTTATTATTATGTTTAATGTAAGTGTGATCTCTCTCACCTGATTTCTCTAGGCTATTCAATTTCTTTCTCTTGCTTTGTACCCTCAGTTAGAGAAATTATCGGACATCTGGGCGGCATTAGCGCGCCAAGGTTTTCGGGAACGCGCTTGTAGACGTGCATCTCACATGCTGATTGTTTCGACGAAGTTGTTTTTTAGATTAATATCGCTGCGTACAAGCTCCCGCCACTAGAGAGAGTTTTCTTGAGGCTGCGTGCAAGCTTTGCCGACGTGACGCACAGCAAGTTTCATGAGGCCGTGTTCATACTTTACCCGATCAGCGACGCGATGCCGTGTTCATCATCCATATCGGCTTAAAACTGATACGCCTTATACGCATTGTCGCGGTCGCGCGTCGCGCGAATCATAAACCCGGCTCAAGGCGTCGTTTATAGTTCTGCCACCGAAGGCGTGGCACGATGTATCTCTGTGATATTCATTACGCGGCGCGTCAAGAGCGATATTGTAGGATTGCACTTCGCCGCGCCGCTCTGCGGCGGAAGTGTAAACAACGCCTCAGAACGAGACTGCGCGTCTCTGTAACGTTAGTTGTGCGTAATCGTTCGTGTTGGCGCGCAAGGTGTTTCAAGACATCTGGACGTTAGTTATTCTTAGGCCGACCACATTTTTTTTTTGTATTAACCAAAACTTTATGGGAGCCTATAGGGAGTGGTTACCTGGATTGATGAATAATACGAATTCAAAATCCGCTTAAGATAAATCGTAGAATTCTTGTACGTTCTGGAAGGTTGCGATATATATCAGGTCAGAGTCTCTAGGTCGCCTAAATATTTTTAGTTTTGATTGAATTTCGCGATATGAAATCATAGGATTCCTCAGATTCCCTCAGGAATCATCGCTTTAATTTTGTAAAATTTCGTGTAGAGTCTATGTCCATACGACCGAAAATTTACTGCGCGCCGAGATTTTATGACGAATTTGCTACGAAATTCATAATCTGCTCTCAATTCTTTGTTTCCATTGATGTGGCTTGTATAATTGTGGAACATTGCATACACTTATGTCAGAAGTCTAGTGGGATAGGAATGTGAATTTCTGTGTTTATAATATGTACTATGTACGATGATTCATGCTCTGGGCGGTGTGGTTTCTGTCGCAAAATTGGCTCTTTGAACATCATCTGCATCGAGCGGTAGTTGTTGCAGTTGGAAGTCTGCTAAAAGTATTCTTTGCTGAAACTAATTGATGCGTCTCTTCGCTGTCTTTCCATGAAATGACATCTAAGAACGTATCTGAAGTGTTGCAGTTTCTTGATTTTGTATCCTGTATAACTTCCTCATCCTGGATTTGTCTGATTTCTTATGCCCTTCGTAAACTGCTCCTTCCGAGTTAGCCTGCCTGGATGTTGCCGTTTTGCCGTCCATTCGGCACCAAAGCAGCGAAATCCCGCCAGGACTGCAGCGAGGCCTCATTTTTGTCTAGTACTGGAAGAAGGGCAGAATGGGGGCTGTACCGCGCTGCTACCCAGAATTTGACAGGGATGTTTTGCTCAGTCCCCCAGCTGAGTTTCTCAATAGTTGAAGCAATGTTGCTCTTCCTTGTCACATGTTTTCAGTATTTTCGCTCACTGTAGGGATCCGATCATTGGTACGCTAGTCAGCCTCGTCGGTGGCGCAGTCCGAGTAGAATTCGAATCCCTTCCTCAAACCTTCCTTTCCGAATTCACGAAACCTTCATGTTTTGATCAAGAAATTTAGCCCAAATGTCATTTCATCATTTCGTAGCGCGATATAGTCATATCGACAGTGAAAGAGACTCGGAAACGTGAGAGTTTAGGGTTTATTCCCCACCCAGTATAGCCCATCTTGCTCGGATGAGTTTGGATGGAAAAAGTAGCGGAGCGGTCGGTTCTGGGAAGAAATCACAGTGATAAGGAGTTTTTGACGTGATCAGCCCGACAAGTCTTACTTCGAGCGGCTCACTATGAGGAGGAAGGGCCACATTTTCGGCCGCATCAATATCTCAATGGATGACGATCTGCAAATTAGTCAACAGTTATTTTCCATAACGGGCCTCAAACTATATCTCCGAGTAGTTATTTGAAGAACTGAACATGAACAAAGGGGGGGGAGAGAGTCGTCTCTGTCCAGTTTCATCGAAGACTGTGATAGATTACAGATTCTCTAATGTCATTTAGCTATCTTACCCTACCGAAACATTCCGTAAAACTAAATTTAGACGCCACGTCCGTGTTTAGCGCCTCAAATAACCTCTCTAGACAAAGTTTAGATGAAATTTTTCTTCAGACCTCTCCAGCAATGGTGATATGAGGTGGTAAGGGAACCCACCTTAGCAACCCTGAGGTCGAATTTTTTTGTTCGAATTTCGAGGGTTATTCGGGCTGCTGAACACGATTTAATATCCGTTTCTAGTATTCCCGAAATTTTCGGTGGGCTGAGGTAGCCAAATGGCTTTTTATCTACTAAAACCTATAGTTATGAGATTATAACTCGTTGGGATCAAGGACTCGCGGCGAGAGCATGCTATTAAACCGTTAAAGGCAGTGTTCACGATAATCTTCGATTTTGCGATTAATCGCTAAATCGATTGTTTGGCTTCCGAGTAGAACTGAAATGACGAAGAAGCCGAGAAAAACGCACCGGAGAGGGGCGAAATCTTTTACTCTCATCCCGCCTCTTTACTCTCACCGGAAATGTTTGCTGTAACAATGAAATTGTTTGTTATTCTTTATATTGTCTTGCTCCGTTCATTCCTTCGGACCCTAACCAATACAGTGTTGCCCAAAACATTCTTCCATTTTTGATTAGCCCCATTTTTACCGGTGACAACCACCGTGGACATGTTCATCCAACTGGACAACTAGTCCAGACCAGAGAATTATATCTCCGAAATAAAGGCGATTTAGTGCGTTTCTCGCCGTTTCTTCGTAATTTTGGTAACTTTTGGTAGCCAACGCATTGTTTTGAGTGAAAAACTCGGGAACGAAAATCATTGTGAACGCTGCCTTCAAGTCATTGCCATACCCTCACGGTATTCGACTTTCCTCGTTGAGACCTACGCTAGGCATACTTCCCTTGTTAGGCATGAAAATCTCATAATGAAGGGAAAGAAACCTTTTCAGCGTCCTTCAGAGTTTTTTCTAGTCCGAGATGCCAAGGCTCTTTGTATCCTTTTTGTTCAAAGATCAGAGGGCAGTCTCGCTTCCGTTCAAAAGATGGAGTGCAGGATCGCGTTTGCATTCTGGTCTCATTTTTGTTCTCTGGAATATTTAGAGACGGTTACGCTTTCGAAAGGGCATTGCACACGGCGGGATGACGTCCGGAACGTTGTTTGTGGAATTATCATTTCTGCTGAGGAAAGATTGATTGCTAACTGATCTGGAAGTTTCCGAAGCGAAGGTTTTCCTCCCATCTCTCACCGTGTAGGAATTGATTCCCACATTTGGGACAGGAAAGGGATGGTTCACTTCTTACTCAGCCACCTCCTCATCATCATTCCTCCCTACGGAATTGTGGTTTTCATACCGAACCTGTTTCTTTTTTCTGCCCAATGTGATTGCTTTTGCAATTGCACATCGTTCCGAGGTAAACATTATTAACAGATGCAGGCCTGTTCTCTTCGGTGTTTTGAAATTGTTGCTCTGACAAGGGAAGATCACTTGGAGAATTCCGAACGAAAGGCAACATTTCAGGATTATTGTTTTTGACGGAAAGCTCAAACTTGACCCATCTATCTGCGCTCTTTTTTCTGCAAGGAGTTATAAGCGGTTGTAGAGTTTTACTCAAGTGCGCGTCTCGCCGTGTAATTCACAGATCTCTCAAAAGGGCGCGCTCAGATGAGTCTTTTCGGTGCCGCAGCAGACTTGGCCATTTGGCGCAGTGGTAGTGAGCGCTGTTTCCGTACCGTAACCCAACAACATAGCCTGAAAACTGAAAAAGGACCTCATACGCAGAAAAATGAAAATATATTACATGTAATATAAAGTGTAAGGTACTTGAGACATTCAAGTATACAGTGCGTATCATAATGATAGGACACCCCCTGGTTTTGTCGGTCTCGACTTTGTTGAGCAAGATAGATCTTTTTCGTCAATACAGCTGTGATCAAGATGTAAAATAGCTCCCGTATACCTCTTTTGGGTTAGATCGAATGTTTGTGGACTTTTTTAGAGTACATTAATGTTTTAAATCGCGTATCAAAACGATAGAACACCCCTGGGTTAAATCGGATTTCTCGTTTGATAAGATTGTGCAATCCCAAATCTAACGACCGATAGGCTTTCTTAGCACCTTTACTGCAACAAATACTCGATTCAGTACAATTTCGACCAAACTGATCTGCCTTTACAAGTCGATCTTGCTTCATTTCTCGGTTATTGCCCGTTGGAGCGCAGAAATCGAGAAAAATCGCCGGCCATTGGCTCAGACCCGACGACCTTAAATATCCTAGAGATTCTTCATTTTGTTGATATCAGGATTTTAGACTAACCACTCTGGACAAGATAGTTATTGCCGAGCAAGGAAGCCGACTTAGGACCTGCTCGCATCAACTTTCTCGTTGTCTTGCTAGGTACTGGAACATTGGCGCCCGAAAGCATGGATAACTGAAAGTAGATGTTACTCTGATATCCTCTTGTATTCACTGGAGATCATCCGACTCCTGGCGAACGCAAGCTGTAGACGTCCTTGAAGGGCAAATCCCCTGACGGATTATGGGAGATCTGCGTTCGGATTTCTGAAGGTTAAATTGGACAGTTTCTACTCTCGAATTGCTTTAGTAGCACTTCAGATCATTAAACCTATTGGAAAATGACTCCTTTCCATCAGAAACTAACGCCTATACACAAATAGTCGAAGTAGCTGTTCACCTTAGCCATCGGAACTGCGGTCACAGATCTCCCATAATCTGTCAGAGCATTTGCCCGTCATGGACGTCTGCGGCTCGCCCTCACCAGCAGTCGGATGATCTCCGAAGAGTACTAGACGACGTTAGAGAGACACCTTCTTTCATTTCCCCTCGTTTTCGGGCGGCAAAGTAGCAGTTTCTAGCCGGACCACTAGAAAGTTCACGTGAGCAGATCTGAGGGCGGCTTCTTTGCTGGGCAATAACTATCTTGTCTAGAGTGAATAGTCTACAGTTCTGATCTCAACAAAATGAAAAATCTCTGGGGTATTTAGGGTCGTCGGGTCAAAGAAAATGGTCGGCGATTTCTCTCGACTTCTGCGCTCGGCCAGGAAGTAACTGAGAGATGGAGCAAGATCGACTTGCGAAGGCAGATCAATTTTTTCGAAAGTATACGAAACCGAGTATTTGTTGCAGTAAAAGTGCGATGAAGGCCTATAAGCCAATAGTTTTGGGATCGCACAATTTTATCGAGCGAGAAATCCAATTTAACCCAGGGGTGTCCTATCTTTTTGATACGCAATTTTAAAAATAAATTTATTCTATAAAAGTGCACAACCATCCGACCTGACCCACAACAGGTACATGGGGGTCATTTTACTTTCTAATCACAGTGGTATCGACGAAAAAGATCTATCTTGCACAACAATCACGAGACCGACAAATTTAGGGGGTGTCCTATCTTTATGATACGCAGTGTATTACCTTTATATCGCATGTAACCTACACTTATATTACATGTAACATACACTTATATTTCATGTAACTTACTTAGAGCTGCAAGTTGAGGTTCGATGCTTGAAGGTTGGAGCTGCAAGTTTCAAGTTGCTGCTTCAGGTACGAATCAGCAGCCTTCAAGCTTTCTTGGACATCCCAGAAGCTGAAAGCTCGCCGCTTCATGACTGAAGCAGCAAGCTTGGGCCTTACAGCTTCATACAAAAAAGCAGTGGGCTTAACCTTGCTTCATAAATATCGCATGTCGCTCCCTCTAAACCTCCTCACACTTAACCCGAACCATGAGGAGCGAGTGATCAACGACTCGGCCAGGGCGAGTGACCACCCTGTCGAATGTCATTCCAACGGGCCTGCGCTCATGGCTAAAGCCTAGTTTTGACTGCATCGCTGCTGTTTTTAATCGCAGCGATTTTGCACCCGCTGCTGCAGCGATGTAGCAGCGGCAGCGATTCTGTTCATAGTGCATAGGCCCACTGATGATGGAAGAAACTCAATCAATCAGTAAAATTAATGGCTGGTATTCATCAATAACACGTTTCGACTCGAAAACTCTGATTTTGTCATGTGAAAGGGTCAAGGTTCATTAGACGAAACGTGTCATTGGCTGGCAATCGCTCCATCGCTGCCATTTTGGCCGCGATGGAGCGATGGTCAGCGACCATTGAGAATTGCTCTTCAAGCAGCGATGCAGTAAAACATAGGATTTTGTCGCCGCGACCCAGCGATGTAGGACGTTTGCCACGAAGCGATCACAATTGGAGCGGCTTTCCATTACGCGCGATGAAAAAGGAACAGTTGTCCCTCGCATGGCAGCAGCGACCACCTGCAGTGAAAACTAGGCTTAAGGTATGAGGCGGCCCGTATGCTGTGCAGGTTTTCAGAAGGTATTCAGCATAGGCCCTTAGTTGCTGGAGATATTTGAATTATGTTACACTTATACTACATGTAATTTACTTGAGTAGAGATAATTTACATGTAACTTACATTGATGGAGATGTATTACAAGTATATTGTAATCGTCTGTTACGTTACAAGTATTGTGTTTTCACCATCAAAAACATTACGTGCGGCATTTGGCCTGCGAGCTAGGGACCGATATATCACATGTAACATAAATGGGTCGAGATAAGTTGCAAGTAATAAACAGTGGCCAATTTATATTACATGTATATTCATCCAGGCCTTTTGTATTACATGTAATATGTTTATATTTTCTGAGTAATCACACGTGTTCGGCCCCCCTAGGTAACTCGCACTCTGTAAAATGTTTGAGCTGAACCTTTTTCGAGCCTCTGGAGCCCCATTGAGCCCTTCGGGATTTTGTGGCGCCGGTTTCAATTTTTTGCGCTTGAAGTTTGTACAAAGTATTCATTTGGGTCGCTGAAAAAGATTTCGGGCTCATTTTCATTTCTAAGAAATCTTGAGATAGATTACAGTGGGCATAATGGCAATTAGCGGTGGTAACCCACCAATAAACTCTTATAAATTAGTTCAAAGAAACGGAGCGCAGCTATGAAGGTCGAATCCGAATTTTTCATTGAAAATTGAGTCTGCAAAGTTGCGACTCATTCGGAGTGGCCACTTTCTCCAAGCGATCTTCCCTTGTGAGAGGATTTTGAATCTTTCGCCATTCTATCTTGTTTTATGGCTTGGGCCATCAGTAATCTAGAATTAATGTTTTCCTCCGAAGTTTTGAATCAAGTTAATTCTGATCATCGAGTATGCTACAAAAAGTCTTCGAGAAACTTGCTTCCATGGTACAAGCAGCTTATCATAGGTCGTACACAACATACACATACAATGCAAGTAATGAACACCTGCCCGACAAAAAACTTACTCTTACGATGCTTGTGCCTTACTTACATAGGCTCCAGAATATCGCATGTGTTTCATAATACCAGCAAGCTTCGAGCTCACAGCTTCAATTGTGAAACAGCAAGCTTAATGCTCACGGTTTCATACATGAATCAGCGAGCTCAAAGCTCGCCTCAAAATTGCAATACCGCCACTATCCGAGGGTAAAAAATGGGCGAAGTGGGCAACTAAAGCGTCTTTTGATCACAACTCGCCTCAAAGTGCTGTGTTTTCAATTATGAAAAGACGACAACGATTACCGTGCCACAATCTATCCAACTGTCTAATATTAGTATGAAATTTATTACTGTACGCGATCTCTAGCACTGTCAAAAAGAAAATGCATTTCACCTTGGAAAATAATGTTCCTTCCGGATTTCGCGGAATTTTTTCACATGATTGACTGGAGAACGACATGCTGTACATTTCGGCGTTTCCAAAATTCAAAACGGAGCACTTTGAAGCGAGTTGCGGTTGAAAGACGCTTTAGTTGCCCACTTTGGTGTTTTCGCCCGTTTTTCACCCTTGGATAGCAGCGGTATTGTAGTATGCTCTAACACCCTCATCAGGGATGTGCGTAATAGAAATTTTGTAATTCGTTAGTCGTTAGTCGTTAAAAATTCAGGCTTCGAAAACAAGCACAGTTGAGGCAAAAAAACCCTTATGAATAGAAAAAAAGGAAGGCATGAAGAGATGTATGGTTTCCAAAACATTCATGGCCTTTTAAGAAACAAATCATTCCTTGTTAGAGAACCTACTTCAAACGGCAAACCTACGTATACATAATTTAAAATATGTACGAAAGCCTATTACTCGGTAGTGTGTGTTTATCCAATTTTGTCATTTTTCGGTAAGAAAAGAAACAATATGGGAAACCGAGGAAATCTCGAACTCTGTTTTCTTTTCCAGCGCTAAATTTGCCATTCTGCATTATATGATGTTATTTGAGATCTACCCGGTGGTGAAAACACGGAGAACTGCACCGACTTTGCACTAATTGTTCTTTGCTTAGCGTCGCGAGCCGAGCGTTTGCGTGGTTTAGAGCTTGTTCCCATAATGGGGAAAGGTCGGAAGAAATTAGCACCCAAGTTAATATTTTACCCTGAGAGGTCTCAGCACCACTTTATAGAATCCCCATATCTTGAATTTATCAATGAAAGTCGAAGAGCGGCACCCTTTACAATCCAATCATGGGATACAGTTCCCGTCGTTGGGCGATTGTGGCCTGCAGGCTTCGCTCCATATTATCACCTCTGATAGTGCACTCTGCAAAATTCTCTGCTGGGGCCGGTCAAAGCCGGAACAGGTTCAGTGAGCCTACCATAAAGTAGCGAGACCGACGCGAAGTCGCATAAACGCTGTGCCTAACGTTGCGTATTTGACTGGGGTTTTAATGTGGGGGTTCCACAACTGCGAAGCAGTGTCAGTAGAAATAATATATATTATAGGCTATGGTTATTTTCTATTATTCACCAAGAACATCCAACAGGGCAATATGTATTAATCCTGGTGTAAGGCTCGGGTTGGAGCGAGATTTGAATGACTATTAGCTTTTTAACGAAATTTGGGATTGCTTAATATCTTTTTATTTTCGTTAGTCGTTAGTCGTAACACCCAAAAAGCCCGTTAGTCGTTAAATTCGTTAGTCGTTAGTCGTAATTACACACATCCCTGACCCTCATCCTCCACTTGAGAGCACAGAGCCCTTGTAGGTCATCGATTCCACCCGGTTGAGTGACCATCCAATCAACTGCCAATCTAATGAACGCGAGACAGGCAATGAGCATTGAGCCGCGTCGTAAGTGGCACGGGTTTGATAGAGCTGTTCGAATCGGTACTTGCGAGGTCCATAGTCGCAAGCACATAATTCTCCCTTCTCTTGTGAGATAATTACTGGTACGGGGTTTAAAAGTGAGTTGACTTGCATATTTGACTTTACGCAAGTCTCCCTCTCTCCCTTGATTGCATCGTGTTGTGCTTACATTGAACTATTTCAAAGCTTCGTTTTCGAAGGCCAGGGTCGTACCCACTGCGAAATGTTAACGCCTCCTGCTTCTGTTCCGCCTATCTATAAAAAACAAGATCTTTTCCAACATCGATCATCAGCCCAGATGCCATTCGGCGGTGGGAGGACCACGAAGTTTACATCTTTTCCAGGAGCCCATGATAGTAGCGCCCTGCCAAATCACCTTTGACGGCGCAGTACACCCAGGAAATAGTTTTTCCGTTTCCATGCTTGTATTGGAGCCGATCACACGCTGATCACAGTGGTATCTTTGAAATCGTTCAAGAACCCCTACGAAAGGAGTTATGGCTTCTTAAAAAGGCCTGTTATTTGAGGGCGAAAAATTGGTGGACGAGTTGTCCTAGGCCTGTATTTCCTTTCATTCACAATCGCTGCACGAGAGCGAGCCAGGATTATGAGAAGCGCCGGTGATCGGACCCAAGAACGTAGACTAGGTTGAAATTTATCCATCCATCCAGCCGATATCGAGGTCGAAAATCAGGAAGGGGGCCGGGCCTGTGGTGGTGAGGGAAGGGGGTCGGGCCTGTGGTGGTCGCTTATATCTAGCTTATTTGGAGGAATTGAGATCTCGCCTTTGGCAAGTGTTATACAGACGGGGTCTACTACACAAACAAATAAAAATCACAAAATTCATATCTGAGGGTGTACTGTGCTTTTAAAGGCAGTGGCCGAGCTAAAATATGCTTGTCTTCTTTTCCTCTGTAAACCCTTTTCTGGATTCAGACCATTAGGACCTCTAAGAATAATTCGCGGAAAAACCTTGTTTTAGGCCAAATTCTGATCCAGAACTTCCCTGCCTTCTAATGGTGGACGAGCCCATTCCTTGTCATCGGCATCGATGATCTCTACATACAGGCTATAAAAGGCGAAATTCACTTGGTTCCTACCAGGGATGAGCGGAACAAAAATATGAAATTTCGGAAATCGGTTTTCGGGTTTCGGAACTAAAAGTTTTTTATCGGGTTTCGGAAATCGGGCGCGGAACGCCTGAAAATGCGCGAAACGCGAAAAAACTCAGAAAATATCTGATATGTTCTTCCTCCCTGATGACCCGATATTTTCGAATTCCGCAGCGTTTTTTGCGGTTTTCGGAATGCGGAACGCGGAATGCCAAAAATGCGCGAAACTGCGGGTTTCGGAACGCGAAACTCCGCTCATCCCTGGTTCTTACGTGTGCTGGTGCGGAGCGGAGATTAGAGACAGTGAGAGCGCGGAGGGCAGACGGAGGCCGAGGCGTCGCGCGCGCCGCTCGCGCCTTGAATGATGTGACTTACGACGTTCTATAGAGGGTAGTATCAGGAACATCGGCGAGCTTGAAGTCGGAGTTTAGTCAATGAACAGTAGCCTTCGGTAGGACCTGCTCGATTATGTATTTCTGTCCTCGTCGAGTTAAACATTGAATGAAAGGCTTGTTTCTATTTTTCAGTTGTTTTATTAGTTAGGTTAGCACTTATTTCTAGCTGTGAACAACAATGATTTTTTTACGGCTCAGCATGAGACTGCGATCTTTTTGGGCGGAGCTGTGCACATGTGCACGGATTGGCAACTTAGGATCTTAGTACCTCTATTTCCAGCTCGTTTCTTGATGCGCAACCTTCGTCATCTTTCAGCCGTTCGCGGATCAAGCTGATTTCTATGGGGTTTTCAACGCCTTTTTTCTTCGCGACCACTGCCTTTGATTCTTGCCACTACATACAGCCCCACTTCGACTTCCCTCTGACTTTGAGGTTCTATTCATGCTTGAATCAGTGAAAGAACATGAATCTCCGCTTGCTATCTTCCTCTATGAGACTTCATAACCTGCTTTTACTATGGTTCTGAACTGTTTCATAGCAATGGTTGGGACTTCTTTTTTTTGCATAATCTCGATGACAGAACGCCTTTTTTGTATGACTGCCCTCTTACCCTCTTCGTCGATGGTGCCACTCAGCGTCAAAGTTGATGATGATTTTCTTAGGTCGGTTGTGCGTCTTTTTTTGTGATTGCCTCACATTCCCTCGTTCCTTTTGTGTTTTTCCATTCTTTCAATTTTCGCCTTTATAATTGTTTTATGGCGGTGCGTCTATTTGGCTCGCGAATAAATAAATAATTAACTGATTAGTTTGAATGTTCAAGTGTTCCTATTATTTTTAGCAACACACTAATGCTGTCAATGTTGATAGGATATTTGAACTTTCGGAGTGCTAAGTGCATATGGGCTTCACACTAGGTGTTGTGGATCAAAAGTCACTCAGTTCTTTTCCCAAATTATTGGATGCCTCTAGAGGACCATGCTGTTTGTGAGGGCCTGATAAATGATTTCGACTTATCAAAAAGATTCCAACCCACATCGCCTCGCTCGGCGGTTAAGGAAAGCATAAACGCTCAAAAATGCTATCGATTTTATGACATAAATGGAAGGCATGTAGTTGATACTAGAATGGGAAAATGATAAAAAAGTGACCTAAACTGGATGAAAATAGAGAAATAACGGGTTATTCCTGATATGGAGTGAAAGTGGACGAGTTGCACTACATCATGCCCGCTCGGTTGAAATAACGAAGCTAGCTATGAAGTGGTTGTAAGAGCGAAGCTGATAAACCTCCAAGGCCTGTACCTGAACACTTACGCCGTTAAAAACTTCAAAAACTAGCCGAAGTGACCATCGTCGAACTATCAATCTGGTCGGGATTGTATTGGGGGTGGAGATTGTAAAGCGATCAGGCAGGGACTGCGGAATTTTTTTTTGATATGGCTCAAATATAGTAGTTTTGACTCGTTTTTGACGCTTCCACGGTGTGAGCATTCTATTTGGTGCACTACGTCCCAGGAACTTCGTTCTCATAAAAACTTTTGAGCGTTTATGCTGCCTCTAAAGCGATGGCGACGCAGGTTCGAATCCTGTCTGTGCCCAGCAGTTTTGCGGCCAAGTCAGCACCTTCTGACATTTTATTTAATAGTATTTACATTTTAATTTATTACCCATTTTCCTGAAATCGTTGGAGAGGACTTAATTTGAATCATTATAGTTGACGGCAATAACAGCACTTCCTTGAATTTTGTGAAGCATTGGAATCTTACCCCACAAAGATTTTACGTGAATGTTATCAATTGTCCCTTACAATTCCTCGTAAGAGATTCCAAATGTCCTCTCAATCTCGGTAGCCTTGGTATGATTCTAGAAGAATTATAAAAACATTTAAGGATGCTACGTCAGTGCCAAAGATTTCCATTGAATTTTGGCATGAAAACCACATAGACACCGCCAGCTTCCGGCGGCAGCAAGAAAACGGCTTTAGAAAGAAGATTCACGTTTTATAAAGAGCTCGCACTAGGCTGAAACGCACACTTCGATATTGAACAAAAGAGCATTTAAAAAAACCGCATTGAAAATGTCAGGCTTTTTTGAAAGCTTCAGTAACGCTTCTCGTAGCACTTTAATATACATTGTCATTAGGTTTGTTCTCAATGTCATTTTGTAGGGATGGAGTCAACAGAAAGGAATAGTCGAGGTCGATCAGCTGAGCTAGACGGACGACGAATCAACGCTGTGTCACCGATGCATCTTGGCGAGTCAAAAATGCTGCAAAGCCTTTGGAAGGAGCATCAACAGCAGGAGCAGCAGCAGCAACAATTACAACAACAAGTTGCTTCATCGTCTGGCTCCTCGGATAGTCGAGGACACCTCAAAGGTCCGGTTATAGGTTTCTGCAATAAGGGAAATGTATTCGGTGGGAAAATTTTTTTTCTGAAATAGAATTGCGCACCAAGTTGTTAAAATTGTGGCGAAATGTTCTGGACCATTCTGAAGGGAATTGCTTTCTTAACAAAATAATGTAGTTTATTTATTTATTTTTTACCTGCACGCAAGGTGCTCTATGCCCATATGGCCCAAGCAGCAAAACGAATACACTGGAAATGTGAATAAAAAAATGCAAGGAAGATGATGATAAAAAAACTAAAAGAACTCTAAGCATAACAAATCAACAAAATTCATTTGAAGCAAAGCTAGCTGACCCCCCACTCTCGTAGGTTCAAACACACAGTGCGTGCTATTGAGATCCACGTAGAACAAAATCAAGGCGAAGCTGACCAGACGCGGAGCCGTAGGCACTAGAAGCAGGACTAACGCACACATGTAGGCAAGCGAACCACATAAAAATTATAGTATGCGAGTGGCGGATGACGCTAGGGATAACGTCACTCAGACGAGCTCAAGGGCATGCGTGAAGAATCTGGAACAGGACTTCCGGATGTTAGGTATTCCCTAGCCCTAACAGTCCAATCCCAGATTCGCCAGAAATTTAGTCCTTGAAAAAAGTCAATGTGCGCATGAGATTTACTTGGTGTGACAAAAAGCAACCGTTTCGTGTACGTCAAGACCGCTCAATGGCAGATTCCAAGCATTTGAATATAGAAAATTTTATCAGGAATGCTTCGTTTGGTACCATTCCACCCTTCGGTCATCGAATTGCTTCTTTTGATACTATTCCACCCTTCGGTCATCGAATGTCGAAGCATTTTTCTCTCGTAAGCTCTATCCGGGGGTCACTTTGGGTGTTGAATACGAATACTACCTTCCAAATTTTCAAGAGTTTACGTTACCGGACGAGTTTCTGCTCGTTAGAGCCTACAGGACATATGATAGACCTATGATGGAATGTTGGAGCTCAGTCTTTTGTTCGACTAGAAAGAAAGGCATTAGTTTGCTAGAGTAGGTTAAAGATAATTTCACTCGAAGGACATTCAAAAGAGCGTTTTCTCGCTCCTTCCGAAGCCTGCCCTGTTCTGAAACTAGGAATCAGATGCTCAAACTGCACACTCTTCAGTCTCGTCGTCAACTAAGTGACGTTAGGCGCTATTCATACTACTCAACGCCAGCGCGGCACGCGCGTGCCACGCTGGCGTGGCGCTTGAGTATGAATACTTTCTACGCGCGTGACGCGCGTACCGCGCTTGCGGAGACTATGAATACTCCTGCGGCGACGCCATGGCGGAGCGGTGAAGCTGGAATGAATGAGACGATCGATAACAATATCAGTGGATGAAAACGCCAAGGCGTTTCGTGGCAGCATGAATACTGCAGCGGCGACGCCATGGCGGAGCGGGCGGAGCTGACGCGCGTGCCGCGCGGGCGGGCGTCGAGCCATTCATACACAAACGCCACGCCAGCGCGGCACGCGCGTGCCGCGCTGGCGTTGAGTAGTGAATAGCGCCTTAGTATGGTTTTTAAAATACTTTCTGGTATTATAAAGACTAGATCGTTCAAGTTCTATCAGCTGGTAATTTCTAGGACACGGGGAAGCTTACTCAAAATCTCTTTTGGTACTCCTAAAACAACTTTTCGTTCAGCCAGCTTCACCTGCAGAGCGGGTGCCATTATCGCTTCTTCGAAGGTGGGGTCCCACTCTCACCCACTCGGTTTTCGTGCTTTCAAACGCTTTGCAGGGAAGAAACTTTTGTGTTTTTAGATATTGTTAGATTGACGTTTGGTATCGTCGCTTGTCTCATATTCTACTACGCTCGCCTTACGTAACGCAATTGAATAAATAAATAGAATGAATATGGGGTCTATTAGCAACATTTCCAAAGGTAACGGAAGGTATGCGGTAGTTTTGTCAAGGTCTCCATTTTGATTTGAACTTTGCCAAGAGAGGATTTCGGATAAATGATTACGAATTCAGTATGCAATTTCTGAAGGAACACGGTAGGGTATGCTGGCCAAGCGACGTCAAACCAACATTACAAGGGAAGTGTAGAAAGTGTAGGTCACATCTGCGGAAACGATTTGTATGCCTAGTTCATATTTGTTGCGCATCTATAGTAAAAGTGCGCAGTATCCCGTCCCGAGCTGCTGGTTCCACGAAGTTATAAGTTCAAGATGGTTGTAATAAATAAATAAATAAATGTTTTTCTGTAGCATGGCCTCTCTAGTGAACGAAAATGTAGAAGGCGCCCATGAAAAACCTTCATTTGTAAAGAAAATTCATGCGGAACACATCGTAAATACAGGCCATAAAACGGCCAATGTCTCACCGTCGACTGCGAACCACGCGCTGCGCGACCGCACGCGCGTCGGAAGCAGACGGGTTTTGGCCGCCGCGCGACGAGTTTTGGCCGCCGCGCGACGTTTCGGTCGCCGCGCGGCGGCCGAAACTCGTCGCGCGGGGGGCAAAACTCGTCTGCTTCCGACGCACGGGCGGTCGCGCAGCGCGTGGTACGCAGTCGACGGTGAGACATTGGCCGTTTTATGGCCTGTAGTTTGACGGTCGCATTAGCATTCAATAAAAAATGTTAGATGACTGGTGAAAAAAGAGAACTGGTGCCGGATTCTCATCTTTGACTCTTTCCAACCTCATAACCTTACGCTTTTTATGCGCAAAGGCTCACCGGTGTGGTGTACCGGGCTCATTTATGAAACTGAGCCCAAAAAATGGAAATTGGTTCACAGCGCGAACGATGTCATTAAAGGCACTATTCACGATAAACTTTGTCCTTGAGCCTTCAATGAAAAACGTTTGTGGTAGTCCTCAAAAGAAGAACTGCGTTGAAGAAATAAAAACGTATCTGAACGCATCTCCAGAGGGAAAATGGCTTCGAAGATTATCTCAGAGGGCAAAGCCGGCCTTCTCGGGTATAGTTGTTTGTATCGACACCGACACGGCTCCATCACTGCCACGCTTTGACCTGCGATCATCAGCAGTGTGCTTTATCGAGTTAGACTATGGAAAGATTTTTGCTTGACAAAGATCTCCGTAAGTTTGCGTGAACAAATTCTGAAATCTAATGTCTCTTTCATTTGTCTCTGGGAATGTATTAAGATCCGCTTATTCAACACAGTTCTGCTTCTGTGGGCTACCACCATTGTTTTTCAAGGAAATCTCAAGGACGGGTTCATCGTGAATAGTGGCCTCCAATTTGTTCAAAGCTTTCCATTGAGAGAAATTTTGAGGGCAAAACGCGACCTTCGACGATTTTCGGAATGCTACGGTTGATGTGGCTTAAATTGTTTCTTTGGTGGTTTTTCGAAGTGATTAACACAGATCTGGGGTCCCTTTTTCGGACTTGGACAGATTACGGTAGATCACAGGGGGTATGCGGTAGTTTGGGCAAAGTCTCACTAGGGAACCTAGCCATGTATGGGGTTTTGAAGGACTGTGAATGTTTCTTGGTCAACTCGGATACGCTTTTTCCGAATCTGTTTTTGGGTTATGCTATGGACCTCAAGTTAAAAAGCTATTACTGGTTAAAATTACAAGACATTGAAAACATTTTCAGTCCAAAATACGAAAAAAATATTCTCGTCTCCGATCACCAAAATTGCATGTGGGGTAGGTAGGTAACATCGGCATGGATCGAGGAGAGACTTGGCGTTTGTTGTTGAAAATTGGCGCAAACTCGGTGCCATATGCTATAACGTAGGTCCACCGAGTTTGCGCCAACCTCCAATGGGGAACGCAAAGTTTCTTCAGGATCCATGCAGATGTTAAGTACCCTATGAAAAAAGTAGAAATTTTTTTCTCGGATTTGAACCAATTCAATCTCGTTTGAAAGCCGATTCGGAAAAAACGCCTTCTTCTCGATCCACACTTCGATTCAACGAAAGCTGCTCGAGATAGCTGCGGTGATAACCCTCATGTAGCAACAATGTGCAATTTTCAAGATAACAAGTCTTTAATTCAGCAGTGATGGTACATTTAAAAGAAGTGAACGGAACAGATTAGAGATTAACCCACTGCACAGTGGATGCATGCTAGTTCCTGGCAATCCTTTCCACAGCAGTCGATAGTCTCAAGCTCGAAAAAGTAATCTGCCGAACTGATAAAGGATCCGGGATGATGGCCATTTGACCATTTGCGAAGAACGCTGCAAAAATGAAGCAAATCAATTTTTGTGAAAACCTAGTCATAGGTGATTCGAGGTGGTGAATACGAATCTGATGTCCATTTGCCGTTTTTCGAAATATTAGGGTAGGTTTCGTTCCTTCAGTAGCATGGTGCCCAGCGTAACCTTCAGTCAACCCTTGAGTTTCGGCAAACGGGCCCCAGGTTTGTTTTTAGCACCCTAGTTAACCCCTGAATACAAGATTTGTTCCAACTCCGAGAAAAATTCTCAAAAGACTCCGAAAAACGCCTGAAGAAATCCCTTACCTTTTCGTATAGCGTAAAATGCGCTCATAACTTCTTAGAATTAGCAGCTCGGGTTGGGATATTACGAAGTTTCACTATACATGCTCAGATACGAAAAATACAATTCGTTCCCGCAGATGTGACAGACGCTTTGTATGCTTTCCTTCTCAGTTGGAAATTAAGGATATGGGATTGGTGATAAACATCCCAAAGAACTTTCTTGTATTTGCTTCTGTATTTTCGCACCCATTAGATTAATACTATAGCACTTAAAGTGTGCGTAATGGTTTTATGGGGTTCTTAGCAAGAATTAACTGTGGTTTTACGTTTTCCCTGAAAGACCAAGATTCGGTTCTATCCTAGACGGGGGGGGGGCACCTAGGATTCAGGGCAGAAATGAAATGAACCACCGATTGGAAACGTTACCAATCCCTGGGTCCCCCCCCCCCCGTCTAGGAGAGAGCCAAGATTCAATAGACAACTTTTTAATGTTGAACCTATTGAGCTAGTGTATCAGCGTTTTCATGCATGTTTCGCAATTTTTCCGCTGTATATTCATAGCTGTTATACATATTCAGCATCCATAGCATGAGCGCTTTTCTCGCAACACTCTTTCCAAAAGCTTCTGGATGTATGATGCTGTTAACTGGTTTTGAAAGTTCTTTTTAAGATGGCGTTTTTATAGTCTGAATGCAGTTTAGCTGAAAATGCTCCCATTTTTCATTTTAAGAGCAGTGACGAATTCTGTCGAATTCTGTTCTTCGAACTTCATAGCTATGAAATTCGAAAGCGCAGTGTTTTCGTTCGATGGTGCTATCAGATTTTATGTAATGTTATGATTCATCATCGGTTTAGGTGACGATGGTGATCGAAAATTACAACTGATGCTAGAGAAATACCAGAGCCAAGTGAAACTACAACAGCAACGAGCACCAACGTCATCGCAAGCGAAGACCCCATCGAGAAACAATATTAACAAAATCGAGAACCAGTGAGCGGATTACTACGTCTGTCTGCTGGAGGGCAGAGTCTTCAGCATCATCCACATTTCTATTGCAGCTGTGTGGCTTCCGTATCTGTTGCCCCGTCACCGGGTCGTTCACATCCAATGAGTCATTCTCAACCGTGTCTTATCGCCATATCGGACAAACCGCCTGATTAGTAGGTTTCAAGGTTTTTTTCCAACTATTGAACATGGAAATTGTTTTTGTTCATTCAAATTTTGCTCTCGAATACAGAAATGTTTAAGAATACTCTCATGAATCGAGTACTCGCTATCGGTTTTTCAAGTATGTTCGGAGTTCAAAGTCTAATATTTGGAGGAGTCTAATCTGGGGAATCTTTGAAACTCAAGTGTTCAAAAAGTCGGTTTTCGAGGAGGCTGATTTAAGAACATATTTAAATGTCGAAACGATGGGGAAAAATTTCAAGATTTCGATGTTTAATCCAATCCGAATTTCGTTTGTGTATCATTGGCAAATGTTTGGGGTACCGTAAAAATTCTTAGAGATGTAGTTTCCGAAAATGAGTTTTTGATCGATACGAGCTCTGGAGATCGGATCGCCTAATTTCATCCGGAATTAGGAAGACGTTTTTAGGGAAAGGGGGAGTTTGCTTAGTCTGCTTATTAAGGGAAAACAGAGAGCATAGATTAGCCGGACAGGAGCGAGCTCCCCTTCCATGGGTAGTTCGTGAGCGCGATCTTATCCTGTAACTTTTTTTTGCCCGAAATTTCAATATTCCTTCTTGAATGCACAGCACAGCCTTGGAATCATCCACCAGTTCTTCTGCCTGCTTCGGAAACAATTTCGCGCTGATTTCAATGGTGTCTCTTAAATCGCTACAAAACCACTACGAACGGAGTTATGGCCGTTTAAATGTCGTGAATCTTAACAGCAAGATTTTCGTGGACGAGTTGTCTCGGGTCTTTTTTGTCATCCGCAGCCATCGCAATAGAGTAGAGCACAATATAAAGCTAGACCGACATCAAATCGAAGAACGGATTCCGAATGGAATCCTTCCAGTGGGCGGAGGGATTGGCTGCTTTTTGAGGGCGGAGCCAGTGAATGGAGCCACATATAACTTCTCTCGGTTATTTGAGGGAATTGAGATATCGCGCTCGACAGTGTTGCTATGCTTAGCTTCCGGTATGTAATCTCAAAAGTTATCTTTATTATTGCACTGTGTCTTTAAAGTTCCCGTAAAATAGATCGTTTAATACTCAAGGAGTAAAATTTTGTTGTGAATAATTTCTTTTCTGCCTTTTTATTTTGAATCGCGTCTTTTTTTATTCAACACATCTCGTTGGTTTGTCTTCATATCGCTCAAGTCTGCGCCCCCTCCTTCAAGAGAATGAGATGGGAAGATGGCCCCACTTTGGGATTATCCCAACTTGGGATTGACCTTACACCTTATTATAGACCACAGTTATCATGAATGGTTTAATATTTTGTGCGTTCTCTCCCTAGATTTACTAATTCGTCAAATTCTCCTTTTTCCGTTAATGACGTATTTGACTTTTAACCCGTTCCCATCTTTTTGGTTTCAATCCTATATTAGCCCATGTTTATCCTATAGGAGTCGCGACGGATACTTTGATTTTTGATTCATTGGATGCCGGATATTTATAAGTCTCCATTTTCACTTCGGGTAGGACTTCGAATCAATTCAATTTTCGCTGTTTTGAGTGGGATCACATTGCGGACATTCATTCGGCCCAAAAGTGATCTGGTCGGACGAAACGTGTATAATATAACATTGACATGGATCGTGAAGAGACTCGGCGTTCACTGTTAAAGGTTGACGCAAACTCGGTGCACCTATGTTAGGCCTCTTTCAGAGTTCGATCGCTCTGCGACGCGATCGTGGGCACGGCGACGCGACCGTCGCGTCGCCGTGGAAATCGCAGATTTTGGAAGTGTGAATGCCCAATCGCGGAAGTTGGCGACCACGCATTTTTACGTACACATTCTAATCGACGCCTGTTTCATGTTCGCGGTGTCGCGTAATTGGCTAGTTATTCATGATAAAAAGGTGCATTGTGCTTTGCCATTTAAAGGCATCGTACGCGCTGAAATCCACTCTCCATTTTTTATGCTCAATCCCTTCCTCGGGCCCCTGTGAGAACGGACAACGAGCTAGGCTGCTCAAAAACGTACCATTGTGAGCATAGAGGAAACGTAAAGTAAGGGATTCCGTCAAAAGGGGCCGGCCCTTCCGTCAGTCATTTGGCACTTTCGCAATATTTGAGCAGAACGTCGTGTCGCTAAGTACAGGGCATGCCACTGTACGCTGACGCACCGTCGGACGAAAGTGGCATTATCGACTGGAAATTTCTCGTCACACAACGGGCGATTGCTTCTAACGCTGCGCCAATGAACGAATTGTAGAACTGTTCCTTGCGCCCTCCGCGTAACTATCCCGAGTCGATGCCGGCGCGAATTTCAAATGATTTTCAGAAGTTTTTTTAAAACGTTTTTTCTTGAAAAGTTAACGTTTTTGAGCGGGCTTTTCGCTACCTTTAGTCACTATAGGGAGCTAACAACTCAAAAACGCTTAAAAACGAAACATGGTTTTCAGCGCGTACGATGCCTTTAACTTTAACTTTATTACACGCCCTTGCAGACGTGAAGAAACATAGAAAGGGCAGAAAAACAACGAAAACATCGAGGAACTTGAAAAATGACAAGTTTCGGAAGGAAAAAGCGTAAAACGATTGACAATGAAGGTAATTTTTGACAAGTGTTTTGAATTTAGTGAAGTTCTGAACAGTATGACTCATCTTCAAGTATTAAATGCCGTCTCTGAAGATGGAGAAGCTGCGCCCCAAAGAGGTGCGCGGCTAACGGAATTTAGGCTTGAATCCTTCTCCCCTAGTATTTGATTCAACCAGTTTGAAAAATGAATGAGCTTTGAGACCCAGTCTTCCAGTTATAATATTATATACCAAAATTAAATCATTTCTCTTGCGTCTGTAATGTAAAGTATCCAAATTAAGCATACGATTCCTCACTATGCCATGGGGATTACTCCTATACGTGAAGCCAAGAGACCTTATGAAGACCTTCCTTGTGGAGTTGTTTTGCACTCTTTCTAGTTTAGCAACGCAGGTTTTTTAATGAGGAAAGTAGATACAGGTACCATATTCAAGAACAGATCGAACGTAAATTTCACAGGCTGTAACCAAAAGCAATAGACCTTTAGTTTTCAACGATTTGAAGAGAAGGAAAAGTTTCTGTTCAGCTTTCGCAACAATACTATCCAAATGCTTATCAAAATTCAATTTCGAATCGACAAGAAACTCTAAATCTTTAACTAGGTTAACATGCTGGGGTATTGAACCATCGATATTGTACCCGCCTTCCGGATTAGTTGTTCTACCCAGGTGTAGTACTTGACTTTTTTGAGTGGAAAGAGGGAGAAGGTTTCGTTTAGACCATTGAACTACATTGTCAATTGTGGTTTGGATCCTAGTTTTATTGTCACCCTCAAGTGTATCGTAGATTTTTTTAATGATAATAATCATTTTATGATAATAATTGTTTTGTATTATGATTGTTTTGCCCACTTATACTGATTTTGCCTGAATCAACGTGAAAAAAGGAGGAATTTGAACGATGACATATGAAGCGGTCGCCGCGATCGGTCGCGTCGCCGTGCACTGCATGGCGACGCGATCTGGCCATCTCAGTCGCCCAATCGCGCGATTGGGCGACTTTTCCCGCGATCTTGTCTAAAAGGCTGGCGACCAGATCGCGCGACGCGACCAGATCGATACACAGTGTTTTCATTCGGTCGCGTCGCAGAGCGATCGAACTCTGAAAGAGGCCTTATAGCATACATGTGGCACCGAGTTTGCGCCAACCTTCAACGGTGAACGCGAATTCTGTTCACTATCCATACCAACGTTATTTGCGATTTATCGTTAGCAGTTCAACGGTTGCTCAGGGTTTTTCAGCGTTCCTTAGTGGCTCTCGAAAAAGTCCAGCGCTGCGCTTCAATGGTGATCCAATTTAAGTGAGACTTCGTGGTTTTTCCAAATTTGTCCTGACAAGTCCCCAGTTTCATGTCACTCGCCCCACTTCACCGTCAAGTTCAGATGCTAGCGACGGGTACACTCGCCCGCGATTCTATTTTCTTAGTATGAAGGAAACCGGAAAGTAATGTCGTTTCTGCGCATGTCAATACTTGATTGTTATTTATCAGCTCATTGTTCAGTTCAGAGACGTGCCAAAGGCATTGTGAGGTCATAAGGACTTCTTTACTTATATAGAATTGACTTACGATTTCTTTGTAATTTTCGGTAAAAGGGCCAACCAAGTACCAGAAGAGGTACACATCCGGCATTGGATTCTTCCTGTCGTGGCCAGCAGTCCAGCTACCCGCGACCTTTCAACCCCGCTGAGGGGCGGGGCTTTTATGCAGCAGCTCTCCATTTATTCTGTTATAATCGTGTGTCCAAACAAACGTGAATAACTATTCTCTCTCAGGCCGCTGAAGAAAGGCCTCAACAGAAACTGGTGCATGCTTATCGCTACCGCTGCTACCATTTCCGGGATGCTTATTCTACCATGTAGCGCAGATTCCCCAGGATACAGAGGTGTACCAGGTCTTCAGGTGCAATTCATGGAGCTTTGAGACTCACATAGATCTGCAGTTTACTTCCGCCGTTGCAAAGACGAAGACTTCCTTACAACTGCATCCCTATGTAAGAACCAAGAGCGCTGGTTGGGATATCAAGGTGATCTCAAGGCAACCGACAAACCATCCCACTCTAAACAAGCGATTCGCAGCAACGGTCATTAAACAGCTGTTATTGGATGACCTGCTGAATATTGCAGTCGATTGCCCAGACGAGAAATTGGCAATTGAACGTTTCAGCTCCTGCACAAATAAGGAAATTTGCGCCTGCAATCCCAACTTGGACACTGTGCAATGCGTCTGCCCACAAAGCAGTCTGCATAAGGCGAAGAATGGTACGGCTGAATCGCCGCTCATATCACCTCACCTTAACGTAAGCGCATCTCACACAGTTATAGCCGACAGCAACGACGCAGAAGTTATAATACTGATCACATGCAAAAGGGAAGTAACGCAACGGTTGCTACCAAAAACATTTGCGATGTTTATCCAAATGCGTTGGACATACGTAAAGGCCAGAGGTGGTTTTCCAAATTCAAATCGGGTGATTTCGATCTTTCCGGCTCGTATCGATTAGGAAGGACATCAACGATAGACAACGACGTGCTAAGGGCGGAAAAGAAGCAAATCCGTGTCAGACGATCGAGGCATTGACAGATAGTGTTAACCAACCTTGTTCAAACAACTAAGAACATTTCAAGCAGATCGGGAAAGTAAGCAGAACAGTATGTGTTTGAAAATGGCGTAAGAAAACGACATTGCTTTCGGGTACCCTTAGAAGTTCCGGAATCAGTGTTGCGTGGAAACTCTGACTGGTCCCTCAGAGGTGTTTAAAGGCAGTGCTGTCTCACGGCTTCCTCGAGTTCATCCTGTTCGGGGGTTGTGGTCATAATGTGTCCAAACCGCAAAAAGAGAGGGGGAAGAAGCGAAGAGCCTTGAGTGGAGGATATCGACAACCGCCAATCTTAGCCCTTCGCTCATCTCCTCCCATTTTGCGGTTTTAGCCCATCACGACCTCCTTTTCGCCTGTTCGCACCATTGTCAAAAGACGTTGTGCTACAAATGTTCGATGACAGTTCTATGATCAACTGGGTTTCAGTTCGGCCAGCCATGGGCACCAGTCTGTCAGCCAGTTCCCAAATCGAGCATCTTCCGGTTTTGGGTCATGTGAGCAGCACGAAGGCCAGTCAAATGGAAATGGAATACAGAGGGTGAGCGTTTGTTACCAGCTGTTCAGACTAGAATCGTATATATGAAAACGTTTATCGTCTGTCATGAGGTCGAGATTCAGGTTCCCAATAATCAAAAACTGATACAGTCTCTGCGGGAAGAGAATCTTCACCTGAAGCGGGAAATCGAGTCGAATAAAAAGAAGCTTGTAAAGCTTCAGCAGGTTTGTACGAATTATACAAGATGACAATCAAGTTGCTGCCGCGACATCCAAGGCAATATCTGCGCCAGATCCTTACCTAAACTGACAAATTTCTACCAGTTTACCAACTCTCCTTAACCATAAAATTGACAGTGTACGCTTGAAAATTACTGTTCGAGCCTGACCGTCATTTTCCTGAGTCAATTATGGCTAGGAAATATTCGGCACAACTGGAAAGTCTCATGTCGTAATGATAAACAAAGGTGCAAGGATCGATGCCAAGTACTATCAAGAAACCATTCTGCGAAGAATTGAAGAGCATTGGCAGGTGAGCAGTTCGGGAATAGCGAATGACAGCTTCAACAGAATTGGGCGCAAGTGCGTTCAGCTCGCTCCACCTCGAAATCGTGGCAGGAACTTGTTTGGCACCCTGTATATATGTATCTGCGATTTTATTTACTGATTTCCTCAAACCTTATTGGGCAGATGGAAACAGCATACGACCGAATAGAAAAGGAGTATGAAAGCCTTCTGAGAGAAAAGGAGCGACAAGAAAGCGTTGAAAAGTCGGCACTGGTTCAAATGGAAATGCACTTGAAAAGGTTGGTTTAGCTTACCATTTCGTTTTCTGATAGTATTCTGCCTACTGGGATTCTTCAGGATAATTCGAGCTCAGCGAATACATAAACATGTACATAGAATGCATTCAGGGTGATTTCCGAAAAAGAAGCAGTACAAGATAGGCTGGAGCAACTGTCACTGCCAAATGCTCAGGCGATGGAGAAATTGAGTCAGCTGAATATGGTTCTGGCTGAGATCATACCTCAAAGTGGGTCTCAGTTTCCCATAGGATTTTCGTTCATTTCTATAGCAGTTTTTAAGCTAGAAATAAATAATAAATTTTGGTAGTTTTCAGATAAGGAGCTGGTTACTGTCAAGGAGCGTCAGCGTCTGGAGTTGGAAGCTCAAAATGCTACTTTGGAAGAACAAAGGACGCATATTTCAATGCTGGAAAAAGCGCTAAGTATTGCTCAGGAACGGTTAGCAAAAAGGGAAAAGGTGAGTTCCATCGGACATCTGTGTTCTAGGGAATGTTGAAGTTGTGTAGCGAAGATCTCGTGGAGCGGGGATTGAGCACGAACAGAACATTTTCAGTGCTACTAGTTGAAAAATTCGTGAGTAGCCTTGAGATCTATACTCAATGTTGTGTAAAATTTTCTATGAAAGATGTGTACGAACTCTGCAGAACGATTTCACACGAAAGAACAGGCACGGGAGGTGAAGTTTGGATGGTTGAAGGACAGTGATCGCGATAATTCTCGTTTCCGAGTTTTCAGTGTGAAACATTTCGCTGGCAGATGCTGACGAGGATAAGGTCGATGAAAACATCGAAAACTGGAAATGGATAAAAATGGCCGCGAAGTGAAGGCTTCGGTAACCCAGTACGCCTCCTTAGCCCGTCCCGCCCCTGTGCTGACGAGCTCGGGGCGCGGCGGACGTATTCTATAGCAAACTGCCAACGAACTCCGCCACGTCGAGCTTGCTCGATTCGCGCACCTTTCGCCATTAGCGGACTTGCGGAAACAAGCAGGGCGCGGAAACCCCTGAATCTTTACGGACGTTAGAAACGGTTACTTTAGCTCATTCTGAGCGTTTCTAGACGATCTTTCTACACTATAGGTAAACTAATGCAGAAACAGACCTATTTCTAAGTCGAATTCGAATGTGATATTGTCATGACCACTGTCTTTAAAGTCTCGAAAAGATCGAATATTTTCTAAAATTAGGTGTTCTGCTGTTTCAAACGCTGCAAAGTTCCAGGTTCGACCGTGATCGGTCTCGCGGTTGAACCGCAGATTCCAGGTAGTCGAGAATCTGATAGAGAAACTGGCCTTTCTTTCACGTGCTAGAGCATCTAAAGCTGGTATGCGTGCTAGGGGTCTCCCCAGGGTCAGGCTGGTGTTGTCCGGCCGGAAAGCAGGGGGACATGAGAATTTTCAAAAGATCCGGGAATTGGGGGATGGGCGGGGCGTAAGTGTAAAAAAAATTTTTCTAGAAGATACCTCGTAAACTGTCGCAATTTTTTTCAGAGCCAAGGGGCATAGAAATTTCAGACATTTTCAAAAAAATTTGATCACGAAGGGTTGGGGCGTAGCTCCGTCGAAGTCCAGTGTAAGGTTCTGCTGGAATCTGGGTCTCTCGTGCAACCGTTAATAGGAAGCTAAAATTATCAGTGCGATTCAAGCCGACTGTACTGTGCTTCTCTGGGCCGAATTCCGATCCACAATCGCGTCTCGACACGCTTTGCGGCCGCACGCGCCCTAGTCAGTCGAGTTTCCAGCGCTGAAGCCGACTCGATATGGCTTTTTTACACAGTTTTCTCAAATTTTGTTTAGTTTCCATTTTCTAAAACCTACCTCGAGTCAACAGATCGGCGGCTGTGAAGCTGCAAACTCTTCCGACTCGAAAGCGCGCCGAGACGCGATTGCGGAACGGAATTTGGTCGAAAGAAGCACAGTGGGATATTAACTGTCATTCAACCACCTCTGCCACCACTGTCATGCGGCGTTCAGAGCTTCCGCGGTGGGGCGTACTGGCGCATGGTGGTGCGACGTGAAAATGTGTCGCGCAGCAATTCAGGTGTGAACTTTTCAGGTATGCGACGAATTGCAAGTAGTTGCGGAGCGGGCGAATCATCTCCAACGTCTCCTCCATGAGACGTTGTTGGACAAGCAAGCTCGTGATGAAGCGCATGCTCAAGAACGAACTCAATGGGAAATGGATATGACCCAGCTGAAAATGCAGTTGAACAAGGTGAGGAGTCGTAGGACTTTTCTGAACAATATTTCTCCAACTTAGTATGTTTCTAGGATCTCTCTCAAAACGGAAGTTTGAAGCGAATAAGTCGGCTGGGTGGTGAGGCGAACGATGAAGTTGTAAATAGGTTGAAGAAGTCCTTGTATGCGAAAGACGAACGAATTACGCAGCTGGAACGAACTGTGGTAGAATTACAGAGGTACGTCTATTACCGTTACCTCTTCAACATCTGTGCTCTTTACCATGGGTAAATCCGGTGGTAATTTCTATGCCAAGTCCAGAAAATATATTCATCACAGTTTCAGGAGATTGCAAGAAGAATCCGACCGTAAGAAAAGCGCGTTAGGTGCTCTAAGTGAGAATCTGGAGTCAAAGATCAAGCAGTTTGAGGACGATCAGGCCGCCAAGGTATAGAACAAACTTTGACATCTCTGTACCTGCTAGAAAAATGTGACGCAATAAATTGTGTCCTGGAAACCAATTTTCGTCTTCAGGATCGTCGTATGACACTGCTGAACGATGATAGAGTAAAGTTGGGCGAAATTTTGGATAGCAGCAGTACAAAGGAACGGGATGATGATGCTGCCCTTGGCATGCATAAGATGGAAGAAATTCGACAGAAAATCCAGGAACGAAAACGTAAAGGCCGAATGTGCGCAGCTGGCGGGTGAGTGATCAATTGTTGGGTATTTTCTTTTAGTGAGGCATATCCATCATGTTTCTAAAGATGATGCCGTTAAGGTTGATTGGAATGGGAGTTGATCACTCACGCTCGTCGTCCGGTTCCCTTCTTCAGTCAGGATCGCATATCAGGTGAGCGTGACCCGGGGCATGAAACCTACGATGCGCCTGCTTATGCACTCTCATCGCTTGACTCCGTAGCTGCTCTTTCACCATGTTGATGACCTCCTGATAACTTGTTTATTCCAGAACGTCATCTGGCCCATTCGAGCAGACAATTCTGGATTCAGCAGCGCTCCTGTCCGAGATCTCTTCTCCTTACGCTAATCGATCATCGGTCTCTTCCGGATATCATAACCTATTCAACGGTGAAAAACGGGAAAATTCTGACGGTGACAGTGTATGGAATGTCTAATCAGCGCGCACTGGTACATACTTACATAACATACATAGTTGAACGCTTATATTGATTTTTTAGCCACACACAATTTTCACTGTTCTCACTCGGTTTCAGATTCAGCTACCGTTGTCATGGGTCGCCCTTCGGGGTCTCTTTGCCATAAGATACTTATAGTTTTATTTGTCTGCAGTGTTTTTATAGGTTTGTAGCTATAGCACGTATTATTTTGTTTTATTGATTTATTTTCATCACTGGGTTTGGAAATCGCAATTTCTGTGAACTGAGAGTGAATCGCGACCATGTCGTTAGTTCACCGCGATGAGGCAGCAAGTATTCGAGCCATCTTTGTAGGTGGTCGCAAGGTGATCAAGCCGCGAAGAGATCGGGGGAAACGGGGAGGAGTGAAGGGCTGTGATTGGCGGTCACCCAGGCCAGTAGCAACTTATTCTCTTGGTCTCCGATCGTTGTCTCTCCTTTTCCTGTGTGAGCGCGGATCGCAGCCCTTCGCTCCTACCCGTTTTCCCCGCCATTTCTGTTACTTAGTACATATTGGTCAGCTAACGACCACCTGCCAGTCATTCTGAGTTGGTCAAATTTCGTTGTTTTCGGCTAGGCCCTAGTTATACACTGGCTTATTGAAAACATCCCGCGATGGCGTTGGCCCAGTTTGCCGTATGGATTCAGCAGTCTTGCGTACACGCCATGTTGCAGACCAGAAAATTGGAATGCTCACAGAATGTTCTTTCGCTGACGTTTCCTTTCCCCATCGAAGAATCATTGACTTTGTGAAAACTTGTACCCGCCGCGGTTTTAGGCGTTTCGGTATCTGTCGAAAAGGCTCTTTATTAAATCCGACTTCGTTTAAAATTTGGAGCCCCTTGGCCACTAACTGTGTAGATTTTGGAGGGGAACCCAGATTTTCGCAGTTTGTGGTAGGTCAAATACCGGATTGTGATGTCACCGCCGCCTGGCGGGACCGAGTTCTCCGACGAACAGAAATATTGCAGAAAACTTCTCTTATTCCATTACTCTTCTCACCGTGAAGCTGATTATGGTATTTTTTTATCGCGTTCCAACATTTTTTCACCAGAGAATCATCTGCTGGAAGTTGGCGAATCTCTAGTGGGTCCCGCAACGACACAATGCGCGGTGCGGCAACGTGCATAACTGTTGGGTGCGGCTTCCCTCCGCGTTTTACCCCGTACAACTGTTCGTTTTGGGAGGCCTCAACATGCGGTAGATGCCCAGTTGTGGCAGTTGTCCTGTAATTTCTGCAACTTTTCGCTGGTGTATGACGAGGGCCTTATCGAGTACTATTGTCCTACACTTCCTGCGCAAAATGTTTAGAAGGAGTAAATGCGAATTCGGGACTTTTCGCAATAACTCGTCTCTAAGTGATTCGTTCGATTTTGCAAGGACATAGGTGTCATCGGCATAGAGCTCTTTTCTTCTGGTACGCACTCGCTTTACCGCCGCCAGGGCGTGTAGGGCTTATACCACAAATCGAAGATGCGTTTATGGTAGAGTTGCTTTCGTTTTGCGGTAAGACATGTGTATACTCAAGAGATAGCGCTCTCGATGCTGATGTCAACTTTGCGTTGCGAATTTGGGCGGTACCCTCCTGAGTCGAATCATGCGTAAAGTCGCGATTCCACTACTGTCGCGTCTTTCTGAGAAAAATGCGAGTTTTCCATCTGAGGTCCTGAGTGGGCGACGCTTCCAGAGAGGGACCAGGTGTATCCGATTTTGTTACGGGGGTTCGCTGCTCACTACTGGTGTGCGCTTTTTATTGGTAGCAGCATTTTGGTCTTGGATCTATTTTTTTGCACGGTAGTTGTAAGGACTGGGGTCAACCATGAGTGCTTACTATTAGGTATATCCTATGTGAAAAATCTTTTTTCATCACTGACGCTGTTCCCTCCGTTTGTCATACGCTTTCTCTCGCTGTCTCTAATTTCCGCTCCGCACCAGCATGCGTAGAATCCATGAAAATTTCGCTTTTTAGCAGCCTGTAGTGAAGGTATAAGTCGTTTGGCTCCATACAGAAAACGTTTCACAATTATACTTCGTCGACGCGTAGGCGAGAAGCCGCAGTGACCTTTCATCGCATGGCGTTTGGCGTCGATTATAGTTTCTATAATACAGGTTATGCCGCGCCACCTGATCAGTAGTTGTGGAACCATTAGGGACACCTTGCTGCAGTAGTGCGGTGCCACGTTCGTGGAGCGACGGTCTGCGTTTTAATAGGTTTGTTGAATAAAAGACGATTTTTTCAAGACAAAAAAGGGTGGTTTTGTATTCTCTATATTGGAGTGAAATTTATTTCCTTAGATCGCATGCGTGTGCGCGCGTATGCTGCGCCTCCGCACAAGCACGCGAGGGTACAGAGTAAATTTTGCTCAGAATAGAGGAGAGGCAAATTGCTGTCCTTTCTTTGTCAATAGAGGAGTATGCCGCTCGCAACCGCACGCAGCCTCAGAACTGGGTGCGGCTTGCTATTCGATTGATGCTATTATGTGTCTTCGCATTCAGTCGGAACGGATCGAATTGCTTCATTGCGTTCCTTATTGCGCATTGGCGCAAACTCGGTGCACTTTTGTTATTACATATGTGCACCGAACTTGCGCCAACGCACAACAAGGAACCCAAAGTGTCAGTGCGAGCCGTGCCGATTATATGTAGTGAGTTTCTGCTTGGACAGAAAAACTGGAATTTTGGAAAGTTTGACGTGGAAAACTGGTTTACCTTCAATGCCTTCTGTTATTTTTCGTTGTACATTCATATGATATTCATATCTACCAAAGTTGCCAATTTTGTTTTCTGGTTGCCGCAGAATGTCATATTACTACTTATCTACGTGATAGGGCACAACACTCATCATATTCCTTATGGTAATACTTCGGTTTGTAGAGATTTGTTTGAAGCAGAGCTGTTTCTACTTGTGATTTTCAGTGCTCCTTGTAAACATAGCTGGTTGATTCGTGTTTTCCCTTTTGAAATTCCTGTAGATTCTAGAAAGTGCCTTCGACCGAATTACATACATAATTATACATATTTATTAAAGATTTTCCATCACATTGCAAATTTACAACATTCACATGTGCATATACACAGATATAAAGTCAATAAAAGTCTGAGATCTAATGTGTGAACAGCGTAGAAAAGAAACTGTTTCAGATTCTAAGTAGAGTGCCGTGAATGATTTGGTATGGTTGTCGTGCAATATGACTAAAAGAGTACTGGAGCTGGCTCAACATTGAGCCAGGATGAAGGGCCCTGGCAGATGCATGACTGGTAATGCGCAGCAAAATGCAAACCACACGGGTGATCGTAAATTCTGTCCGTGAAACTGCCCATATACGCGGTGGGCATGCGTGTCGGGTGGCCATCGCTAAGGCATTTTCGGGCCTGTGAATCAATTAGCAGGAATATTAGACGTATAATAAGTAATGTAACCACCTACGCGACGGCCGCTCGACGCGCGCGCCGACCGCGTGGGCGGACAGGATATATGCAAAGCGTACTGGCGATAGAATTTGGGAGCTGTGTAGCGTTATATCTCTTCTGTTCCAAAGTTTTATTTTATGCTCTCCGTTTTTTACTTTTTAAAAAAGCTAGCTTTTTTTCTGGCGTTCCCGTGGTGTTTTGTCCAAATTTGGAAAAGAAGAGAAACAACTCTACGTAACCTTTTTCAAGAGCAGTTGTCTATCCAAAGCAACAATCATCAGCCAAAAATCCGAATACTCTTCATCTCATATGATTATAATATCCCAAACATGCGCATTAGAAACTCCTGATTCTATAGATACTGTTCCTGATGAAAAACCGTATTCTAGTTATCTGTTTTCAAGTGAGCAAGTAGACGAAGTAGTGGACAATAGGGAAAAGTCCCATAATACCCTCGAATATCGGAGAAAAAAAAACCAAATGTTTTATGACGTGGGCGATGTGATCGAATGAGTCGGGTGGTTCACGGGATTCTGACCCACTTCCTGGCCGTTTTCGTCGTATTTTCGTTCTTACTCAATCTAGAGGGACCCAAAGCTTACGTTTCCATAGAAAAACGTGCAACTTCTTCATCGTGAACACTGCCTTTAGAAGAATTTCCGGTAGAAGAAACAAAAAGCAAAACCAGTTGCTCAAGAAGTTTGAAGCGCTAAACCATTGTAGAATTCTCTATTGCACCAAACACACAAATCAGGCGTAAATGGCTACTATAAATAATCTTCAAAAATAGTTTTTTCGTAGATTCCGATTTCTATGGGTACATTCCGCTACTGTCCTCCATTTCGCGGTCTTACCTCCGCAAAGCCATTGAAAAAATGAATACGGTCTTTTAAATCATGCACCCCGCCTCCATGGTGGCGCGCTGCGTCTTGCAATCGATAAGGCATGTCCAGTGTGTTGACCACGCGCGTAGCATTACTTCTTCTGCATTCCGAATATTTCTTTCGTGCTATCGATTCCTGTCAGAAGCGCGTTTTTTTGCCTTTTTTATAATGTTTTCCAGTGGCAAGTTACGACGAATTTTGACAAGCCGCTTAAATCGGAATGGAGATGAAGAGACGCTACGCATCTGGTCGTGACCACTTCACGACTAAGGGGTCGTTTTCACCTCCGCCGCCGAGCGGCGCGGCGAAGTCCAAT
Source organism: Aplectana chamaeleonis (assembly GCA_029168955.1). Lineage (NCBI taxonomy): Eukaryota > Metazoa > Nematoda > Chromadorea > Rhabditida > Cosmocercidae > Aplectana > Aplectana chamaeleonis. Next base: position 6,476,530 of record JAPDOI010000004.1, on the reverse strand, counting down.
TCTGTAAGGGGTCGTTTATACTTCCGCCGCGGCGCTGCGCGGCGAGATGCAATACAGCCGTTTAGATCAAGCGGCGCCGCCTCGCGGCGCCGCGAGGCATTTAGAGTTTTTCTGCTTGAAATCTTCCACCGGCGCCGCACGCGGCCGCCGCCTGGGTGCTGCCGCGCCGCCCGGAGAGAAGAGGCGGCGCGGCGGCCGCGTGCGATCCTCTTTAACATCACATGCTTTTTTGCTGATATTTCATATACATTCTCAATTTGGTTCCTCTGATTGATCGCTAAATTTGCTTCCGAGGTCCTGGAAGTTGTTTAGAGTATGCTGGGTTGTGAGTTCTTTTTTTTGCTCTTAAAATAATTTTTCTATAGAAAAAAATTCTCAGAAGACTCTATCTGCTTTCGAGTGCGGTGTTATGATACAAAAGATTATGAATGCTTCTTTCGCAGAAGAAATCCCTCATTACAATCGACCTTGTGCTATCTCAGAGCTACTCCAGGCAGTGTTTAGCGTAATTCTGCGACTTCGCCGCGTCAGTTCGTCGCAGCTCGATTACACATATTAGTGACGCGATTTTCCCGCGGCGCGGCGCGCCGCGCCGCCTCACCTTTCGCCGCGTCGCTCCGCGGCGGAAGTATTAACGGCCCCTAATATTGACAGTGCCGCGCCGCGTGATCAATATTATTGCAGAAATGCACTCTGCCGCACCGCTCGGCGGCGGGAGTATAAACGATATCCAAGGCGTAAGTGCAAATATTCCGTTCTGCCAGAGCACCTCACGATTACAGAGGTGGTAAATTTACTGAGCATTAGGGACAATTGGCACCGTTTTCGTTGATATAGATATATGCTGTTCGAAGGGAAGTGACATTAAACTTAATGGAGAAACGTGACTGCTTCTCTTACAAGGTACCGGATATTGCTATCACCTTGTGGAGCCGGTCCATAGTCAAAAGCGACGTCTCAAATGATGTCGCTCTCAACCACGAATCGACCTTCAAAGGGCCTAAACATAACAAGGAAAAGATGAGGATTTAAAAAGCATCTTCAACAATTAGAAATATACAGTAGGAGCTCCATCCTGTGTTGTAACAGTCACCGGAACCAAGTGCGCCCCGGCAGTTCGCTTTGGAGCCGGCGATTTGGTCGCCTCGAATGTCTTTTCCTTATCCGCATTAACGACGTAATGCCTACTAGAACATAATGACTATAATACAATGATCAACACTTCGGAAGCAAAGCTCGTGGTTAGCGAAGCAGGATTAGTAAGCACACTGAGAACCACAACCAACCCAGGAACTACCCACAAGTTGCTACATAACAAGAAGCAGTTAGGTGTCTACCTTGTGCCGCCAGGCACTGTGCCGGTGATGGTGATGCCGGTGTCGTTGGCGTTGTTCATCCAACATATATTAGTTCTCGTCTGACTTCTCCATCTGCAAAGTGAGGCTGCTGATTTTGGATACGTGCGTCAAGAGTTTGGCCATTTTGCTTGCGCTATAGGGAACAATTAGTATGGGAAAGATGACGCGGTGGTCCCGCTACTCGCCAAGGGGTATCCGAAAATCACTGTCTGTCAGCTTACTCCACCAGTGCTCTTTATTTTACAGCGCTGTACTAGACCCTACCTCATCAGTCGGCACGGATCGTTTTGACCGTTTACGTTGGCGCAAACTGTGAATGCCTTCAAGAGCGAACCAAAGACGTGAGTTCGATCCATGCCGACTATGCCTTATCGTTTAGGTAGGTGCTTGTTAATACTTTTCTTTATAAACGTACTTGAACTTCTTTGCCGTACAGGTTTGATACCCATTAGAACTGGTTCTTTATTAGCCCGAGGTACGCCGCTACTTTTCATTAGGCGTAAGGCGTTCGTTGTTGGGTGATGCAAGAAGGATGGGCAAGAAGAAAGAGTAAGCGAGGGAGCTACGCTTTTGGATAGATTTTCTGCGCCTCTGTTATACTCGCCGATGTCTCGGCGTCTCGTCTGCGACATTTCCCGCCCTTTTGTCACCTAACGACCACCACCCCTCGCTTTATACAGTGGCGCGGCACAAATCGGCTCGCTATGCTCTTTCTCAGCCCCAGCTCCTATTTCCCGACCTCCGTCGACACCTCAAGCTATTACAGATGTGATGCACTAGATCCTCATTTGTCTCTTTCCACTCGGCTGTGTTTTATTACGTCGTCGTCAATGAAAGGTTGGACTACAAGGGCGATTGTGGGGAGGGTAGGCACTTTCAGGGCGATTGTTAGCCTTCTCCTTTTATACCACTGCGCCGGACTGTGGCTGATAGTTGCGTGCGGGGGAGTCTATTGCAAGTGCTAAGGTTTGGTGTCAATGGAAGGGCCACATGCAAACCCCCGCATCTAAAGCCTCTTCCAGAGTATGACCGCAGCGCGACGCGACTGTCTGCACGGCAATGCGATCATAGAACGCCATGAAATGCACAGCGGTACGCTAGAAGCTTCGAATCGCCGAACTGCGCGGTTCCAGCACTTTTTGAGGCGATTTCGTCTGTACGCGCTGCGACCTTATCGTTCGAGCGACCAGATCGATGTGAGAGGTCGCAGTGCGATTGCATTCTAAAAGATTCCTAAGTGACGGCCATGGGAGTGTGGAGGTATAAAAGCCATCCATCGAATAGCTTCGCGCTCAATAGCTGAATGGGGTTCATTTTTCCATTGACACAGACGATATTCATGGGTTTTCTGAATTGGACAACAGTTGTAGAATGTGCGCGTGAGCGAGAGCAGTTAGCCATCGGTTAATAATGGGTAGGAATGAGTTAATCCACAAGGAGTGAATTTTTGCGATAGCAAGCGCTCCGCAAATGATTAGCGCGGTCATAGCATCGGCGCTAGCATGCTGATGGAGGAAGCTTACGCACTATGGCAGATTTTTCACGCTCTCCCTGTCTCCATTAAGATGATAGTTTTTAGGTGGAGTGGAATTTGAAAAGGGGGAGGAACTAAGAGCTGCTATCCGACGTCACAATGTCGGTGGATGTTGCGCATCTCCGCGATCGATAGACTGAAGCATTTGCGTCAGTTTGGCAAGGTTTGGCTGAGTTTGAGACGCAGAGGCACGCGGTTCATTAGCCCTGGTGCTGTCCACTAACGGCTCTCCAATCTGCCCCTCCCTCCTGATTTTTGGCTCCTCAAAACTATCGCCACTCTGTGGGTGGTAGCCATCGTGTATCAACACCCCTGAGAAGGCGGGAGAAACGGGGGAGGAGCGAGGTTCCTGATTGGACGCAACAGCCGGGGGCCACGGTTAGCCCGTGTTGCGTCCAATCACGAACCTCGCTCCTCCCCCGTTGCTCCCGCCTCCTCAGGAGTGTTGATACACGATGGCCAGCCACCACCCCCACTCTGTCAGCTACTGCAAAACTTCGTTCTTCTGAAGTTAATCGAATGTTATCGAATTTGAGGAGTTTCGGTCAGAATTTCGGCCGCTAGTCGTTCCCGTCCCATTCCTATTCCACCGAGCTCAAGAGACCTCTATAGTCAACCTGTGGGTGGCAATTACTGCCGCATGATGCGAACATACTCATCAGCTGCAGCAGCCGCACGCCCCCTCAATCGATCTCGAAGAGAATGTCTCGGGTAACTACCTAGGCAAAGGCGCAACCTGCTCCGAAACTTTAAAATTCCGAAACTTCTCCCATTTTTAGAACTTGCTTACCAGAAAATCGAAAACATTGACCGAGCCTTGCCTTTAATGAGACAGCGTAGCGCCAAGCGCCAACTGACAGAAACGATTGGAGCAACTTCAAAATCCAATTATAGTCTCGCAACAAAATAGTTTCGGGTAAAGCTTCAGGTTATCTGCTGTCCATATCATTTTACGGTTTTGCTAGCTGTGTATGAGCGTTGCAGCAACTGGAAGTGCTGAACAAAGGGGGATCTGATTGTTCCGCTTGGAACGATCGCATGACTCTTCTGCTGATGAATGACTAAAATCCACATACGTCTTGAATCAGCTCAAAGCTCCGTTAAAGCTCCATTGTGCAAATTTTTCCCTCAAAGCAGCAGTGCTCCCAGACAAGGACAAAAAACCGGACATTAGCTAAGCAGGTGGTGTAGCGTGCAATAATAGAAAAAAAACTTACGCGTAATGCACTTTCCGGAATATGAAAACTAGTAGCAGCGCAAATATCAAGGCCAGTATCACGAAGATCATCACCATCAGCATTGACGAGGATGCGACGGCAAATGACGGATTCTTGATGGTGATCTTCAAAAAGCATGTTATTATTCTGCTTTGCTTAAAAGCACAGTACACCCTCAGTCATGATTTTTGAGATTGTTGCTTGATTGTGTAGTAGGCCCCTCCAATAGAACATGTGCCAAATGCGAGATCTCAATTGCTCCGAATAAGCGAGAAATAGGCGACCACCACAGGCCCGACCTCCTTCGCTCACCACCACGGGCCACACCCTCTACCAGATTTCCGAACTGGATAGCGGCTAGATGGATGTATGAATTCTCAAAAGTCTTCGTTCTTCAGTCCATCGCCAGGCTGTCTCCTTATCCTGGCTAGCTCTTGCTCAAGGGTGGCGAATGAAGAGATATAAAGGCCTGAGACAACTGGTCCACCAATGTTTCACCCTCAAAATATGGGCATATTTATGGAGCCATAACTCTGTTCATAGAAATTCTTGGACGATTTCAAAGACACCACTGTGATCAGCGTGTGACTCCCTCCAAGACCAGCATAAAGACTGAAAAATGATTAGGGGTGTTCTGTGCCTTTAAAGGCACAGTCCAAGCTCAGGGACGAAATCTGAAGTTTCCTTTTAATTGTGAAGTAGACCCACCCCATCTAACACCTGCATAGTGCGAGCTCTCAGTTCCTCTGAATAAGCGAGATATAAGAGGAGGCCACCCTGGGGTGCCCACACCGGGAAGCCACTTTGGCATGCCCCTTTTACGATATTTCGAGCTCAACAGTGTCGAGCTGAGCGAGGATTTCCGATCGATAGTCCCGTTCTTTCATTCATTCTCGACCTCTCTCTTTATTCAGGTCGGCTCGCATCCATCGGTAGCAGATGACGGAAGTTACAAGTCTCGGACAACTAGTCCACTAAGCTTCCGCAGCTCAATTTTTGAGCGGCCATAACTCCGCTCCCAGGGGACCTTGTACGATTCTAGGAACATCATAGGAATCAGCGTGGGACCGTCTTGAAGATAGGCAGAAAAACAGAAAAACGATACTGAGATGGGACTGTGCCTTTGAGCTCATCTTTAAAGTGAACGATACTATTGAGTTATATAGATGGTGTCGTTGCAACTAAAATGATTGGGTGTGACACACGAGTCTCCATCTTTCGTCAAGGAAAGGAAATGCGAATCTCCATTTTTTTGTACTCTGAGGATTCGCGGATTTGTCAAGAATTATGGCTGGCGAAATCGCGCGCATAGAACGACTTCCGACTACTTGACGAGCAGAAGGGCACCTATCAGATCGATTCACACCTCACAACCTAATGATTACCCTAGGAGGGCCGTTACATCTTGAAGGCCGACCGAGGAAAGAAAAGGTAATGCCAGTGAATGGCCTGGTACTGACGGGGGTCCGAATACCATCATTTCTAATGACATAAATGGAGCAGGGTCTTCGACCCAGGTGTAAAAATATCAGCTCACAGATCATGAATCTAACACTTATGGTATCCCTGCTAAATTTAGTCTAGTGAATTGACACGGCGCGATCACTGCGGCCGGCCGTGCGCCGTTTGAGACACCACCGGCCAACGGGGTTCCGATCACGCGCGACGATTTATCTCCGCAACCCCGTCCATTCATTGAATTAAGTTGTACAATGGGACTTTCGTAGTAACCACTTCAGTAGCTGCTAGACATGAGTCCGTACTCTTATTCACAAGAACGCTCCCAGCTGGTTTCATCAGAGTAATATCGTGCCCGGTCTTTCCAGCAGGATCCAGAATAAATTTCATGTGACTTCGATATGCCCTGCCCCCAAATTCGTGTTGCAGGCAATTCTGGTCTGACATCGAACAATCAAAGTTTCTATTTACTAGAAATAATTGTTGTTGTACACACAACAAGTTATTCTTGCTTCAATTCACACAACACTCAACAAAATTCTACTTTTGAATAGGAATCATTTATGAGTTAACTTTATCCCCTTTCACCCAACTGGCACGCGAAGCTTCGCTCGACTCTCTGAAGTCTTACCAGTCATCTAGTTCCAGAAGGTATCAAGCTCGAGGAAACCTAAGGGCAGCGTGCGAGCAGAAAACCGTACCATTTTTTGCTATTTCGCGAAGGTAGGCCTACGATGTTGTGATATATATATATATATATATATATATATATATATATATATATATATATATATATATATATATATATATATATATATATATATATATATATATATATATATATATATATATATATATATATATATATATATATATATATATATATATATATATATATATATATATATCAAATAGGCCACACGATACACCCAAATTTTAAAGAGCATCCAGCTTCTTTGTTACGCCTATCCTGGTATGTTATGTGTGATAAACACACGTAAAAATTTTTAACGTCTGAAATGGTTCAGCACCTTAAACTTCTTAGGTTGGTTAACCGTTTTGCCTTTCTACTATCGAAAACTCTCTTAAAGGCAGTGTTCACGATAACTTTCAACTCCGATATTTCCACGGCTTACGGAAATTCTGGTGCCCTACGTAGCAATCCATGGACGCGTTTTGAGCGAAAATAGGCCCTCTCTTGTTTACGTTGATTTTTAGGCGTGGAGGAATTGACCGCTAGAAGGATGATACCTATCAGTGCAATGAAACGGTCAGCTCCTCATACACTGGAGGGGGCTAGCGCAGCTCTTCAGAAGGGCAACCCTCCGGGCACCGGCGCTTGCCCCCCCCCCCCCCCACAATCGAAGGGGGGGGCTACCGCCGAAGTGACAATTTGGCTTGATCGGAGCCCCTCCGTCACTGCCATGAAGCCGCCCTGTCACTGTCCTGAAGCCCCCCCCCCCCCGCCACTGCCCTGAAGCCCCCTGTCACTGCCTTGAAGTCCCCCTGTCACTGCCTTGAAGTCCCCCTGTCACTGTCCTGAAGCCCCCGCCACTGCCCTGAAGCCACCCTGTCACTGCCCTGAAGCCCCCGCCACTGCCATGAAGCCGCCCTGTCACTGTCCTGAAGCCCCCCCCGCCACTGCCCTGAAGCCGCCCTGTCACTGCCCTGAAGCCCCCTGTCACTGCCTTGAAGTCCCCTGTCACTGGCTTGAAGCCTCCCCCATCACTGCCCCGGAGCACTGATGTCACGGCCGCGGAGCAGTGACGTCACCGCGCCTCCGCTTTCCTCCGAAAATATCCCTTTCTGACAGGGACTCGAAGTCCCCGTCTCCAACACGAAACCTGCTCTCTTCAGATGAATCAAAACTCATAGGGGACTTCTGAGTGACCTAGGGGAAACCAATGTGATCAGCGCATCATCGTTCGAAAAATATTGAGTGGTTGTAAAAAAGCTTCAAGCTATGTGGCCTGGTTCCAATCTAGTCGTGATGGGTGCGCATGCAACTCGGACAACAGCGAGCCCGGAGCAGAACTCAAATCGAATTAAAGGCGCGTGAATACCACGGAGAATTTGGTAATCTTAAAGCTACCTGAACTCATATTCGGTAAACAATTCAAGGTTTGAAAATCTAACGACTGATTCTAGCGATAGTGTTGTTACGGTCATCGGCCTGGAGCATTCAAAAAACCAGTATCGTCTCAAACCGCTTCGTGGCCGCCGCGCATGTACTCACGCCGCTGCTTGGTGTTCGAACTCTACTCTAAATATTAGTTTCATCGCTAAAAATCGTTCAGTTGTGAGTAGAGGAATCAATTGGGAAACAAAAGTTTGATCTGTTTGCCGGCAACAGGAAGCCTCGCCTACTTTCACGAAGTTGTGCGCAATGTTCTCAAAGCTTTTAACACAGTTATCTCACGCACTCTGATGCCCGCTCACTTTCCACGAAGTTTCACGCGATGAACAAGTAGCCCCGCCCGATTCCACGCAGCTCCTGAACCCCTACTCACTTTCCACGGCGCTGTGCGCGCACAAGACAAGAACCCGCTCTGATTTATGATGATCAAAATTGCGGGAAGTCGCATAGTCGTACGAAATCTTGCCGGTCAAATATACAACGTAGCGCAATTCTATATGTGCAATCCTGTGAGACCGCGATAACGCCTACAAAGCCCACCTCCACTGCGAACTTTGCCTGAGGTTGTTCAGCCGACTACAGAGAGGTACTAAATGTTGCTATAAGAACATGAACGCGGCTCCAAGTAGGCGAAGGTATCTGTGGAGATGAAGGACATACATAGGTCGCCATTCTTATCGATATTTGAGTGGCATTAAAGCTAAGAGTGTACTGAGATGACACTCATATTTGAGCCAAACTAACCTTCGCCACGCTTATAGCGCCGTCTTCTCTTGTGGCTAGGACAACCAGCTCGCATGTAGCACATGGAGGTCTAGACTCCGGTTGGAGACGTACCACACCATCTTGGTCAATGAGGAAGTATCTAAATTGGGGATTCAACCTCTGAAATTTAGCGTTGCTGAAAAAGTTAGGCATACTTGTTCATATTCATAAGCCGGTAATTAGGCTTTTGTTGACCTCGGACGTTGATCGTCCCTATGATAGGGAAAGAACCTAGTTGTAGATGATATTCTGGCTTTTCGAACTCCATTTTAGCGCAAAGTTCCGATTCCGCATCTACGACAACCGTGAGTTTGGCTTTCGTCGTCTGGAATTTCACAACGTTTAAAAGAGGCATGGGGGTAAACGTGATCACCCAAGATACACACTAACAATAAGCACACACCTCCTCCCGATTTGTAGCGAGTAGCTCGTATTGAAGTACTCCTGCCTTGACTTTCGGTAATCCGGCAAACGTCAGCTGCCCTGTCGTTTCGCCCACAGATACTACGGCATTCACATTCCCCAGAGAATACCGAACTGCCGAGCCCTGAAAAAAGGAAACTTTTCCATCGGTTCTGAGTTCAGTAGACGAATACTAAGGCTAAGGATACTCACATGCTCTGAAAACGCCTTGACGGTCAGCAGTACACTGTGCAAAGGCATTGAAGGCGTTATCTGAAGCAATCGATCTTTTCTCACTTTAATTTGAACAGTTAGTCAGTCTCCTTCACAGAAAGTTTCTCGTTCAGAGACCGCCAGTGAACAGCAATTGGCGATCACTGAGTGTATAGACCTTTCACCAAATTTAGTCGAGCGAACGGACCAGACGCTATCATTCGTGGCTGTCGTGCGGCATTCGCGACACCATGGGTCAGCGAGGTTTCGATTGCGAAAGACGATCTACAGCGGCGGTCCCGTCCATTCAGTAGGCAAAACTTGGCGGAAGACCTGTACAGGCTATAAAACGGCGAAATTCACATGGTTCCTACGCGTGCAGGTGTAGAGCGGATGTTAGAGACAGTGAGAGAGCAGAGGGCAGACGGAGGCCTAGGCGTCGCGCGCGCCGCTCGCGCCTCGAGTGATGTGAATTACGCCGTTTTATAGAGGGTACATATGTAAGTCAAGAGAAGCGGCAGTACGAAACTTATTAGAGCTTCTTTTTGCAAGTATATGGGCCAGCTACACACAGAAGCTTCGCACGAAGAATACCCTACCCGTGTCTGAGGGTAACAAAAAAAAAGGATTGAAAGCGATATATCTACCTTGATGGAATAGGAATCGTGTTCAAATCGGATGGACTGCTCAAGTGCAAGCGACACAATTGCTGTGGCGTTTTTCTCAGGATTTTCCCTTTCTCGCGCCTGAATGAACCGGATTTCGACATTATTGCCCAGTCTATATTAAACGTTCCACTGGAGTTCACTTCATAAAAAGAAGTGCGACCATGGAGCTATGCATATCTCAAAGTTTCAGAACTCACGTAGACGAAGAACGTTGCCCTTGGGGGAGGAGGGCCTAACTTCACTCTGATTTTTGCATCATTATCTATTGAGAAGTGGTTGACGAATTCTGAAACTAGTTGGCAGGTGAAGATATGGCTAGAAAGTGTCGCTATTTTTTTACCCCTGAGAAAAACGTAGAGAAAATTTCAGAAGTCTAAAGAAGAATGTTGAGAATTTGCTAACCTCCGAATATCCCGTACTCAATGTCGGCATCCAAGGCGTCACCGTCCCGAGCCCTGATTGGTTGCGGTTCAATGACGAGCTCATCATTCTGGAATTATATTCAAACATTTTTATCAAGCAATTGAGGCTGGGTAGTGATACGATTTACAACCATTTTCTTTTTCTTTTATGGACTAGGCATTGTAGGTAGATCATTTTGCTGATCCAAAAATTTGTTGCCGGTCTCTCTAAACTTGTATTTGCAAATGCAATGGAACAGAGACTGCAGTGGAATAAGCGTTTGATATCGTCGGCGTACATATTCAAATTAGTCCATAGTTTTCAAGATATGTTACAGCACATGGCACCGAGTTTGCGCCAACTTTCAACAATGAACGCGAAGTCTCTTCGCGATCCATGCCGACGTTAAAGGCAGTGTTCACGATGAAAATCGTTTTTCTGTTTTTCCACCTATCTTGAAAACGGCCCCATGCGGATTCCAATGGTGTCCCTGAAATCATACAAGACCTTCTGTGAACGCACGTATGGTCCCTCAAAGATTGAGCTATGGAAACATGGTGGACGAGTTGTCCGAGGCTTGTAAATTCCGTCTTTTGCAGCCGATCTATGCGAGCTGACCTGAGTAAAGAGAGAAGCTGAGAAAGAAGGGAAGAACGGGGCTAATGATTGAAAATTATCGCTCATCTCACGATCTCGAGCATTCATTTGTTCACGTCGGTGGGCGTGTGATGCGCTTTTGGGGTTTTCAATGCGCTCGAAGTTGCAACTTCGGGCTCTTTTGGGGCTCTTCCTGGCTCGTTTTCATGCGTTCTTTCGACGTTAACGTTACAGAGTGTCCCTCCACTACCCAATCCTAGTGGAATTTCGAAAACTTTTTTCATCGTGAACACTGCCTTTAAGTAGGCAACCCAGACTTTTAGATAAGGAAGAGAATTGGGGACCACACTCTTTCTTGAGGAGCACCACTTGTGGCAGAGTATGCTGCAGAAAAATCTCCACCAACTCTGACTTGGTAAGAACGATCGTAACGAAAATAAGTCTACATTTTGATACCCATAAGTAGATACCTATTGTCGTTATTTTACTAATCATCCTGGTAACAGGAATTCTATCAGAAACTTTTGAAAGACGCTGCCCATTAGTCACCGCTTTTCCATTGCCGGATAATCGAAACATGTTTATTCAAACTTGTTATGATTTTTTGAAGGGGACCGGGGCCGTCCCTCGCCGCGGCCCTGAGTTAGGATTGGATTATACTGTACACCTCAACATATGGCTTTATAGACTTTCAATCGTGCTCTACCGACTGAGCACATGATAACCAAAGACTTCGCCTCTGCAGTCGAACCCCATTTTGTCTTGAGCCGTACACGTACGGCCTAATATACATGCATACTATTCCGGAGTGCAACTAAAAGGCAAGCGTCTTCAGTGGGAACCCGCTGTTGAGCAGGGCCGCTTCTAAACTCTAGAACTTCTCGAAGAACAGAGCGTTTCTACTTCTTTTCACTCAGCGCTAATTTCTGAATGACCGCGATGTCAACCAATAATGAAATTTGCAACATGCATAGTCGATAATTAGAGATTGATGAACGGCATTCATCTGGCAGACGAGGAAGACGTTTGCTGGTCTTGTTAAAAGATATCTCGCCGTATGCTTCATGAGACGCAAAGACCTCGAAGTAATGAAATAAGGTAAGAATGAAATTTCAGAATCGAAAGAAATAGCGAGTTCTCTCCTTGTTTCACTCAAAGGCAGTGTTCACGATAAATTTCACTTTCGATATCTCCATGGTTTACAGGTCTGGTGCCCTATATAGCAAAGCACGCATGAAAAGGACGCGAAAGTCGCGTTTTTGAGCCAAGATAGGTCCTCCCTTGTTTACGTTGATTTTTTTAGTGTGGAGGAATTGACCGCTAGAAGGATGATACCTATCAGTGCAATCAAGCGATTAGCTCACTTATCAGCACTTCCTTGACTTGATCATTCCTGTAATCTGAGTCCTCATTTGTTCATATCGAGGGGGCGGATCTGGAGCACGGGGCGGCTCTGGTACACCAAAACGCTTGTTCGCAGCCGTTATTTTGTCACTCCTGGCTCGTTTTCTACCGTTATTTCGACACTGGGAGCCTAAGATCCTTCTTGACTATTTCACTGCCGAAAGTCACCGATGAGGATAATCGTGACCGCTGCCTTTAACGTTTCCTTTTCGCGGTCCAGAAATCCCAAAAAAAAGTTCAATCGAAAAATTAAAAACACATTACTATAGAGTGAATGAAACCCCTTTCAAATAGATATACATATAAAAATATACCAAAAACTTTACAAGTTCGCTGGAGTGTTCATTTTGAAGGAAAAATCGAGGAATTCATAGGTCAACCCTGTCGACATGAAACGGTTTCTAGGCACTTTGTTAGAAGGGCAGTGTTCAGCATGATTTCTGTTCCTGCTTTTCCCACATTAAACAAGGCGTCGGTGATTTAAACTATTCGAATGAGACTGTCCATCCACGCGGTCGGCGTGCGTGACGAGCGGCTGTCGCGAAGACGCTTTTCAGACCTGTAAATTGATAAGCATGATTCTAAAGCGGATAATGAATCCTATCTCAGTCCGCTTTCTGCAGTCGTGGAAAGGCTCATGCGAAAAAAAACTCCACGACGGCCGTTCGCCATGCTCTCCAACCACTTGAGTGGACGATCTCATTTGGATAGACTTCACCGTATAAAGATCTGGAAATTAAATCTGAAACTCTTCTGTTCGAACTTAAACCCTAGCAATGGTCATACCGTTGAATTGCTCTTCCCACAGAAATCAGAGTCTATTCTCCAAAAAAAAATTTGAAGTGAGCTCTAAAAAAGGTCAACTAGAGGAGAAACTCATGTACATACATACACACCCTCAAGAATTACCACAATAAAAACGCGGAATTAAAAAAAATCGGTAGGCAACCTAATGTTTTTCATTCTGAAATTGACCAGCTGTTGAGGCAACCGAAAATGAGTGAAAATGGGGTTTTTATCCCACGAAAAAACGAGAAAAATTTGCGGTTGGTTAGGCGACTTAATCGTCGACTTACCCAATACCCAATCTTCAGGTGCATTGTATCATATTTTATCGCCGGTACTCTGAGTAAGGGTATTTTTCCAGCCTGCGCCCTCATCGGCATTAAGCGTGTTTTCGGGCTGAAAGCTACCCTTACCCAGTCGACAAGCGACAAATCTCTATGATGAATCCGGCCCCACCAGTGCGCAGTCTTTCTGACCATTTTGGATATTGAACATCCGGTGCCACGGGATTCTGACTCATACAGCTTTTTTTTCGCCTTTGAAGGATTATATGATGGAAGCGATCATTGTTATTATGGGTCTTCGTCATTGTCGTCTACGGACCCGCACAACGGAAAACTTATTCCGTAGCCAACGCCTAATGAATGAATTTTTGGAGGCATTCTCACAGTATTCAGGGTTTCAATCGGTATTTGTTTTCTTAAATGGACTATGTAGCTGGGTGAGTCTCAGAACGCGTAATATGTAATTGTATGCAATTCTTCTCACATGCAATTTTCTAATTGGACCATATCCGTATGGGAAATAAGAAGGGTAATGAGGGAGAAGGAGGAGTCGCGCCAACCATTCTCCTTAATTAGCACATGGAGTGGTGTATCCAGACAGCCTCAGGGTCCATTGAGAAGGAATGAAAGGGTTTCACCTAGCATGCTTATCCATCGGAAGATTACATGCTTTCATGGAATCATTTTTGTACATCGTAGCCCGAAAATCAATTGGAATCTAGTGAGCGGGGATTACGTGTCGTTGTTAAAATTGAAAAGTCTGGAGATATTATGATTTTCACGTACCTTGATACTTCGACAAGTGTAGTACTGATGTTGAAAGTATGGAGGTCGATCATTAACGTCTTCAACAGTTACGTGAAATGGTGCGGACGTCGACAATGATGGTTCACCTTGGTCCCGAGCTTCCAATATCACATCAAACTCCCGGATTTTCTCGTAGTCGATACGATTCTTGAAAAAAGGAAAATATCTGAAGGATCGTTTCATCCAAACAATTGATATTCCATCAAATCGTGCGAAATCTTCGCAACAAATCTCACTTTTATCGTGACCACTGGTCGGAAAGGATCTGCAATTTCGAGCAAATCGGAATGCGGTCCAGGAGCTATCGAGTACAGAACAAAACTGTTCGGGCCCGGCTGATCACGATCCGTTGCTTCAAAGTCCGTGAAGACGATTGTATCTGAAGAAGATGGTCAGTTTTTGAGTAGGCGATGTTTAGGGCACGTTGTTGCCTATAATGGCGCAACGCCTCCTGGCGACAACCTAAATTCTATTCGAATGGGGGTGACCGTAAACACGGTCGACGTGCGTGTGGTGCGGCCGTTGCGAAGAAGTGATTTCGTCTCAGCCTTCACATGGCTACAAAGAACTGATTGGAATATTATTCATCATTCGGCAAATATTCCTGCCAATCAATTTCGAACTTCGAAAAACTCCTTCGCGACAGCTGCTCGATACGCACGCCAACGCGTGGGTTCTCTTCCGGACGGACTTTATATAATGTGAGTAGTTTGTTGATAATGAATCTCGCTATGCTCCGAAGCCCTGGGCGGGAAAAGCTGTGACCTAGGTTAATTTTTTCAGATCTGGATTCAGATGAGGTTTCATTACAAAAGTTCACATGAAAACATTTCAGACGCCAATTCACCTTTGACACCCCATCTGATAGAACTGGTATTCCCGAACCTTTCAGAACTTGTATATCTCGGCTAGGACGCTATATATCTCCAAAGGGTAGACTCCTCTTTTCTTGGAGCCTCCCTACAAAACAAAACTCTTCAAAAAAAGGTGACGGGGAGGCCCATGGATAGCTATGTATGTAGGTTTAGGGGACCCGGGGCTCAATTGCGAAATGCCTACTGCCTAACAGACTTGGAACCGAATCGAATGATCATTCAAGTAATATTCGAATAATTGTGGTGCGCGCGAAGCGCGCACCTGATTTGGAAAAGGATTGCTTCTGCGCAAACCCCTCGTTACAGAATCTCGGTTTGGAAGATAGTTCCGAACTTGGCATTTTCACAAAATGTAGAGCGGTGAAGGTTCTTAACACTGCCCAACTTTTAGAAAAATCCGCTTTGTGGTTCTCGAGATATGGAAAAATTTGTGAGTTTTAAAATGTGTGTCTGTGTGTCTGTGTGTGTGAGTCCGGTGAAACTTTTGAATGATAAGAAACATGGTTGGCCAATTGAGAGAAATGGAGTGGTATTGTGATAAGAGTGAATTGATTGCAAGCGTTAGGGTAGGTCTGCTTTACGTCCATCAGGAACCGTATGCACACCGTTTATTGCGGGACGCATCTAGAAGTGCGCGAAGCTTCGGGAACGTGTGCGGAACCCAGCTATAAGTGCGCCAAGCGCCGGGGAACGTGTGCAGGACCCAAGTAAAAGTGCGCTGAGCGCCGAAAAATGTGTGCAGGACCCAAGTAGAAGTGCGCCGAGAGCCAGGAACGTGTGAGGAACCCATCTAGAAGTGCGCTAAGCGTCGGGAAGATGTGCGGGACCCAAATTTAAGTGCACCAAGCGCCGAGTAACGTGTGCAGAACTCAAATAGAACTGTGCTGAGCGACGGGAAACGTGTGCGGAACCCAGCTATAAGTGCGCCAAGCGCCGGGGAACGTTTACGGTACCCAACTAGGAGTGCGCCAAGCGCCGGAGAACGTGTGCTGTGCCCAACTGGAAGTGTGCCAAACCCCACAGAACGTGTGCGGGACCCAACCAAAAGTTTACCAAGCGCCGGGGAACGTGTTCGCGACCCAACTAAAAGTGTGCTAAGCGACGGCGAACGTGTGCGGGACCCCAATAAAAAGCGCCGAGCGCCGGAGAAAGTGTGCGGGACCCAACTGGGAGCGCTCCAAGCGCCTGGGATAGTGGGCGGGATCTAACTGGGAGCACGTCAAGCGCCGGAAAACGTGTGCGGGATCTAACTGGGAGCACACAAAGCGCCAGAGAATGTGTGCGGGACCCAACTTCGGGTACGCCAAGCGCCGGGGAAAGTGTGCGGGACCCGAATGGGAACGCGCCAAGCGCCGGGAACGTGTGTGGGACCCAACTTCGGGTGCGCCAAGCGCCTAAGAAAGTGTGCGGGACCCAACTGGAAGTGCGCCAAGCGCCGGGGAAAGTGTGTGGGACCCGATTGGGAACGCCCCAAGCGCCAGAGAATGTGTGCGGGACCCAACTTCGGGTACGCCAAGCGCCTAGGAAAGTGTGCGGGACCCAACTGGGAGTGCGCCAAGCGCCGGGGAAAGTGTGCGGGACCCAATTGGGAGCGCGCCAAGCGCCGGGGAACGTGTGTGGGACCCAACTTCGGGTGCGCCAAGCGCCGGGGAACGTGTGTGAGACCCAACTTCGGGTGCGCCAAGCGCCGGGGAAAGAGGGCGGGACCCGATTGGGAACGCGCCAAGCGCCAGAGAATGTGTGCGGGACCCAACTTCGGGTACGCCAAGCGCCTAGGAAAGTGTGCGGGACCCAACTGGGAGTGCGCCAAGCGCCGGGGAAAGTGTGCGGGACCCGATTGGGAACGCGTCAAGCACCGGGGAACGTGTGTGGGACCCAACTTCGGGTGAGCCAAGCGCCGGGGAACGTGTGTGAGACCCAACTTCGGGTGCGCCAAGCGCCGGGGAAAGAGGGCGGGACCCAACTGCGAGTACGCCAAGCGTTACGGATCGTGTGTTCGACCCAACTGGGAGGACCGGCAAGGGAGTGAAAATCGAAAACGCGGTTGTCATTCATCCGTTCATCTAGTCGTTCTTGGGTCTGGAAACCATGAAAAAGGGTGTGAACTGTGGTGGTGCTAGAAGGGGCGGGCAAGTGTTATGCAAGAGGGGTCTACTACACAACTGCATGAACATTTGAAAGGTCATAACTGAGGGTGTAAAGTGCCTTTAAAAGGAAACCTTTGCTAAAATAAAGTGAAATTATCTAACTGTTTTGCTTTGCTACGGATTAGTACGATTTGGAAATTAAACACTTGTGAGAAACTCGTTAAAAGAAGTGAAATGTCTTATGCTACTGATTTGGCACGGGAACAAACTCAAAAGAAGCGCTAAAAATTCAGTGAAATGATTCATCGTTGATTTGGCTGTGCACTTGTTTACTAAAAAACAAAAATTGAGAGTGACATTGAAGAGCCAAATCACGCACTTCTCTTCTGAAATCAACCTAACGCTTGCAGTTTAGGTTAACAAGTCTCAGGTCCTTGCAAAATTATGCTGTGTCCCCATGACAGTGGAAATAACATCACGTAGTGTGTTTATGCGAATGTCGTCAACTAAGAGAACTGCTGTCACACGAATACATAAATGCTCAGTAACAAGTGCGTGATTTGGTTTTTCAATGTCACACTCAATTTTTGTTGTTTAGTAAACAAGTGCACAGCCAAATCAACGATGAATCATTTCACTGAGTTTTTAGCGCTTCTTTTGAGTTTATTTTCAAATATTCGATTCAATCGGAATTTTCAGTTTCTGATTTTTTCGAATATTCCTGGAATTGAATGACTCGCTTTTTGAATATTCCGTTTATTCGAAAAACTGAGATAACTGATTTGTCAAATAATAGGCTGTTTTAGGGTTACAACATCCAAAAATTAGTAACCGAAAAGATTCGCTCGAAAACAATTCTTAATTGATCGAAGAAATTTCGAAAATTCGAAATTTAATTGAAATGCTCAGATTTACTCATCCATTCCAAAATGAAAAAAAGCGTTGTTCAAAAAAAAAAACTCGTTCATTCGGAATTGTTGAAAATGTCTTAATTGAATTCATGCATTCATTCGGTTATTTTCAGAAAGCTGTATTCGCTGAATTCATTATAGATTTTTCAAAAGGCGTTCTCATCCCGGCCGAACTGAGAGACCGGAAAACGTTGGATTCCATTAAGGTATGAAATTCTCACTTTTTGGCAGCTCCTCTTTGATTGTGATATTGTATTCGGAAGCGTCAAATTCAGGAGCATTGTCATTGACGTCCTGGACAGTGACAAAGACAGAAATGTTGAGCTCAAAATAGACAATATTATGCCAACTTAAACCAAAACGAACAGACGTTTTCAAATTTACCTGACTGAAGTCGCTTTCCAGATTTTGTGACTTGCATTCAACCACCAACTCGAATTTGCCTTGACCCTAAATTGAACCAAATATTACCCTTCAAGATTTCCGTCTATTAGGGATCCCCTTCAGCAAGTACGTCACGCTGTTTGCCTTTTGTTCAATGCGGCTCGAAGAGGCTCTCCTAATTGCGGACGGCTCCCCAGTTCTAACCTCATCTCTATCCAATTCCTTCTGGATAGCCAGATCCTTTGAACCGGGCACGATCTGGGCAACATCCTCTCCTTTCACAACTCGTAACTGTATATCAGGTTTCGTGCCATTCGTCTTGCCCTCGATCGGCAGATGACCGATAATCTCGCCTGAAATGAGGATGAGGTTGGACAATTGCTGATGTGAGCCAGAGGATTCAGTATCTTTCTTGAAGGCACAGCCCAACCTCAGGGGTAAAATTTGACACAATAGTCCGCCTATAGTGAATAGCAACCCCGCCAAGCGCGAGATTTCAATTCGCTCAAGTAAGTGAGAAACTACAGGGAGAATCGACCTCGCCGACATTACCCCAAAAACCTAACCGCTCACACCGCCCCGGAAAGGGAACCAAGAGCTGTGTTATTGAAAATTTTGTTTCGGAGCATAGCCACACGAACCAATTTTTCCGTTTGCAAGGATTTTTGGTCCCCAATCCGGAGTGAAGCGCTCGATTATGCTTTCAGGGCGTTGTAGGCGGGTCCGACTTTTTCCCTGCAGTTTCTCACTTATTTGATCGAATTGAGACCTCGCGCTTGGGGAGGTTGCTATTCACGGTGAGCAGACTATACATTATATCAAAATTTACCCTTAGGTTGGACTGTGCATTTAAAGACAGGGTTCTCGATAAAATCAGCTGTTATGCTATCCTCATAAAAAGGTAGATCCGCCCATCACAAAAGTGGAAATAAGTAAAAAATTGTAGAAAAAACGTTGAGGAACAAGTTATTACATGGTGTTCTCCCGCCCTCAATTGTTCAGAATTCTATAAAAGCTTGTATCGCCGTCTTCTATTTTTTTCAAAAGCCGTCATGGCTCTGGTTTCTATTTAGCCGTCATGGCTTGTTTTTGTGCGTTTTTCCCGCAAATTTTAATTTTTTCACTTATTTTTACTTTTGTTATTATCAGACTTAGATTTTCATAACAAGAGCTAGAAAATTTTCCTTCTTACGAACCCTGCCTTAGTCACGTTCCTCAAGCTCATATCTAGGATTCACAGAAGTGATTTCTTGAAAATGTTTGAAGTGATCAGTGATATTTGTGCTCATTAAACTGAATTTGACCTCTTCCTACTAACTCTGAGATATCACTTTCAAATCAATTGTATCGAATCGAATGTGGTAAAAACGATTTGGATTGAATCGCAAACAGCGGTTTTTAGGTGAATCGAATGCGGCTGATCTTCGTTAAATCGGTATCAGACTATATAACTTGGATCTGCGTGCGGATACCACAAAGAAGTGCGTATACGTTCGGACCCGGAATTTTCGGATAGTCGGGTATAGGATTACTCAAAAAACAACAAACGAGGAGGATATCCGAATCGACTGGATATATACAAAACAGCAAGACCGGATAATCGAAATTGCCCGGATAGGAATGCAAAACAGATAGTCAGATTTCGGATCAATCCGAGAAATACGTTTTTTCTTTAATTCCGATTCTGGATCACTCAGATTTTGACGTTTTTTTTTCGGTGACTCAAATCTTTGATGACTCAGTTTTTGACGTTTTTCGAAGTGATCCGGAATCCGATTATTGGATTATCCGGTCGGATACAAGCTGGAAAAAGACGAGCCTATTCTGATTGAAGAAGTTTTGTATCGGTTTCTTCAGAGCATCGTCAGAAAAATGGCAATCTCAGCAAATCTTGAGATTGTAGCGCTGTCCCGAGCCAGTCGGTGTCGTCAGGTCGCGGGCTCCGATTATTCAGGAGAGAAGGAGACACCGCCCCAGAAACGGGCTTCAGTGCGCCTACTACAGCCTTAGCTGCCCCTATTACAGTCTCTGATGCCCCTGCCAGGGGGTATTGAGTTCTGGAGAAGGGGCATCGTAAGCTGTAGCAGAGGCAGCGAAACAGCAGATACACCGAAGTCCATCTCAGGGCGCTGAAGGCCGGTATCAAGGAGATATCATTGCCCGGAGGATGGGCGGTCGTTGATCGGAGGCTTGCTACTCGATGGATCCGGCTCCGGATAGTGCTCTGATCCTCAGATTGCCTCAGATGTTGCGGCATGATTATCAGTCCTCATAGATTCTTGTCTAAGGGGCTGAGCAGAGTGGCGCCGCGGCGCTGCGCGACCTGTCCACGATCTATCAATGCGGCGACCAACTACAAAGCCGCGCCGCGCCACTATGCTGCTCTGCTCGCAACCTAAACATGTCTGTTCGGATTTAAACGCTTTTTCGGTGATTCGGAATCTGGTTCAGTCAGGTTTTGTCGCTTTTGACAAAAATTCCGAATCACTTGGATGGATACACGAAAGCGAATTATCCAGGTCCAATGTAGTTATACTTAGCAATAATCGCGCGAATGGATAAGAACGTAAAGGCCAACCTAATATTGCTCAACTCGACGCTGTCGCGTCACAGCTTTATAATTTTCTAAGTTTTTACTCCGATTTTGCTATATCTTGACCACCGGTGATGCTGTTTTCTTACTTCCAAGTCCATGCAGATCCTCAACTGCTGACCAATGGAAAAGGACGGTGTGTGAATGAAGATACACCGCTCTTCACTTCTTTTATACCCTACCCTTTATCAATTGGTTGTCATCAACTTTGTTTACGACAGCCATGACGCGACCGCGTCGTGTCGAGCAGTGTTCGGTTGGCTTATACGTTCTTATCGCGAACGGCTGTGTGTATTCCTATCAGTATTAGATACTGCATTCTGACATACGAATCCTGTTGTACGAAGTTGAGACTTCACCGGATGAAAGGAGCATATCCGTCCTCCACTAGTTCGGTGCGAACTCTGTATGTTCGTTACCAGCGATATTCCAAAGCGCTACTATTCAGGGTCATCGCAGTCACTCACTCATTATGCGTATGATAAATCACCGTACATAAAGTCTAAACGATGATGTCGTTGAGAACGTCCGCCGCCGCCGCCGTTGTCGATCGTCGAGGTGGTTCTCACCGATAAACCACTTGGACTCGAGGTCTATGAGAGACAGAAGTGGAGATCGAGATTGACGCGTTTTAGTTTTCTTTCTTTTCAGTCTGTGGGATCACAATACACCCTTTTGTGAGCCGACAGTTTTCGCATTCGCTTTACTTTAGTGCGGTAGGTGCAGGACGATAAAAATGAAACGGTCATAATCATCTCAGGAAAAAACAACAGCGGGACACTTTGTCAAATAGTAGTTAGTGCTGGTGTGAATCTCGACAAAAAACGCGCGCTGCTTCTATTTTTATTGCCACCGTCGGTCGGCTAGATTGATAGTCTTTTGTTTGTTTTTTTTGCAGAGGAACATGAAAACGGTCTCATACTATTATAGCTCTTGTAAATTAAGAAAAAAAAAAACATGAAAATTGGGCCCAAAATCGCTGTAAATTTTCCTTGCTGGCCCCTTTAGGATTCTAACTAGGAAAACTCGCGTGGCGTTTCCCCGATTTAAAAAGCTGATCTGGTAAATTTCGGCACGCTGTTTCCAAAAGCAGACAACAGCCTGTCAAAATCTGTACTTCCTAAACCTGAGCTAGACGCCACGTTTGCTTATCTTTGATAGAATACACTTAAAAATTCCTTACAACGGCGGACATGCTTGGGTATGAGGCCAGTTCGTTGGAATCCGGAAATTCCTTGCTAGGGCTCAATGAATTTCATGCTTGAACAGTCCAGGAGCGTATACTCGTTGGTGGAGTGCCTACTTTATATGAGGTCTGTCCGAATAAGACTGTCCGCCCACGCGGTCGGCGTGCGAGTTGAGCGACCGTCGCGAAGACATTTTTCGCGCCTGTTAATCTATAAGCAAGAATATTAAAAGAATAATAGTGATACTATATCAATGAGCTGCTTACAGCAGTGGGAATGCTCGCTCGAAAAAAAGCCTTTCTGTCTGCAACTCGAAACGAGAGCCGACCGCGTGGGCAGACAGTCAACTTTGGATTCGGGATTCCGAAATTTGTATTCCTCATTATGTGGCTCTGGAAGCAATCTGGAAAAACTTTTGAATGTGTGATGAATGTCGCTATGGGGTTGTTTTGGTTGCTGATCACGAACCTGAGGCCCATTTGTCATAGTTTTAAAGATTTCGGCAGTTTGGCTGAAAGCTTCCCGCTAGAAGGAAATTTAGAAGACGAAATGAGACTTTTCCTGATATGTATATGTAATTATACGAGAGATTTGGCTCAGAGCTGTTCTGTGGGGCTTCTTTGCAGTGATTAACACGAATCTGACGCCCATCAATTGAATTTCAACAGATTACGGTAGGTTAAAGGCACAGTACACCCTCAGAAATGAATTTTGTGATTTTTATTTGATTGTGTAGCAGACCCCTTCTGTATAACACGTGCCAAATGCGAGATCTCAGTTCCTTCAAATAAGCGAGATGTAAGCGACCACAACAGGCCCGACCTCGTTGGCTCACCACCACCAGCCACACCAACTACCAGATTTTTGAACTCGATAGCGGTTAAATGGATGGATGAATTCTCAACATGTCATCGTTCTTCAATCCATTGCCGATCCATCTCCTCCTTCTGTTTTGCTCTCGTGCAGCGATTGGGAATGAAGAGAAACACAGGCCTGAGAAAACTCGTCCACCAAATTTTTGCCCTCAAAATGCAGGTATTTTCAAGGAGCTATATCTCCGCTCGTAGGGGGTCTTGGACGATTCCAGAGATACCGCTGTGATCAGAGAGTGGCTCTCTCCAAGATAAGCATGAAATCTGAAAAAAAAAGATTTTTTTCGGGTGTCCTGTGCCTTTAAGGCGGGTATTCAGTGGTTTGATCGGAATCTCAGATTCGAATATGTGCGTTATTCTCTGCGCTGAGCTCGAATGTGAAATCGAATTGTCGTTTTTCTAAATATCTTACTAGTTAAAGCCCCCTAGATGGCACTACCTACCGCAGCCTACAGTAATTCTTAAAGGCACAGTACACCCTCAGATATGAATTTTGAGATTTTTGTGTAATTGTGTAGAAGACCCCTCCTGTATAACACGTGCAAAGTGCGAGATCTGTATTCCTTCAAATAAGCGAGAAATACACCACAGGCCCGACCTCCTTCGCTCACCACCACAGGCCCGGCCTCCTACCAGATTTACGAACTCGATAGCGGCTAAATGGATGGATGAATTCTCAACATGTCATCGTTCTTAGGTCCATTGCCGGTTTCTCTCCTCATTCTGGCTTTCTCTCACGCAGCGATTGCGGATGAAGAGAAATACAGACTTGAGACAACTCGTCCACGAAATTTGCTCCCGCAAAATGCAGGCATTTTCAAAGAGCCATGTCTCCGTTAGTAGGGGGTCTCGGACGATTCTAGAGATACCGTTGTGATCAGAGAGTGGCTCTCTCCAAGATAAGCATGAAATCTGAAAAATAATTTTCTGGGTGTCCTGTGCCTTTAAAGGCATCGTTCGCGATGAAATTCGTTTTTGAGTTTTCGACGTATAATGGAAGCTCTAGTATCCTACACCACAGCCACGTTGAGAGAACCGCGGAAAAGTTACTGAAAACTGCTTTTCCGGACCCCTTTCTCTTCGTTTCCAGACCCAATCACACCAATCGACGCATGAGAAAGGAACAGTCGATCGCTACGAATCGCTGTGTTGACCCATGATCTCCCGATCAAATCCTTTCTCTTTCGTCTTTCTTTCAGCTGATTTTGGGAGAGGAAAGATTGACCGATATGTGCAGAAAAGACTGTCATGACATAATCATATGATATATTTCACCAACCTTCACGCATTTGTACTATATCACTTGCTGATCAAGTACTTTCTTTTCTCATTTGGTGGGCGGACGTAACAGATGATCGACCCAAAGGCCAACCCTCGAACCCAGAGAGACGTTTTCAACTGGAAATAACTTCACTCCGGTTTAATTTTAAGACTGCAAACTCGGTGAGTGGCCTTAGTAAGGTCCACTTGAACGATATAACACAAAAACAAGGATTTGGTTTTCAGCGCGCACGCTGCCTTTAAAGGCACAGTACACCCTCAGATATGAATTTTGAGATTTTTGTGTAATTTTGCAGAAGACCCATCCTGTATAACACGTGCCAAATGCCAGATCTCATTTCCTCCAAATAAGCGAGATATAAGCGACCACCACAGGCCCGACCCCCTTCGCTCACTACCACAGGCCCGACCCCCCAACAGATTTTCGAACTCAATATTGGCTCGATGGATGGATGAATTCCAACAAGTCGTCGTCCTTCAGTCCATTACCGGATTGTCTCCTTACTCTGGCTTTCTCTTAAGCAACGATTGCGAATGAAGAGAAATACAAGTCTGAGACAACTCGTCCACCAATTTTTCACCCTTAAAATCTAGGCATCTTTGAAGAGCCATAACTCTGTTCAAAGGAGGTCTTGGACGATTTCAGAGATACCACTGTGATCAGCGTGTGACTCTCTCCAGGATGAGTGCGAAATCTGAAAACTAATTTTTTGGGTGTCCTGTGCCTTTAAACAATGAGACAAAGACTCCAGATCCGTTCTCAGCTACTAAGATAACCCACACGTGAAAGTTTTGAGTTGGATTCGAAACATTTTATACGAACACTGAAAATTGCCAATTCCTGCACTTTGCTCCAAAATGCATATAACTTTGTTCGGAGGGGTTCTCAGCTAAATCCGATTTCAGATTCATAGGGAGCATGTCAGAATTGACCAAAAACATTCATCAGCTTAGTTATCTCGGGGAACGCCATGCGAGGTTGCCTAGTAAGCACTTTTCGTTGCTGATTTTTGACTTTTATCGTTGAACTGTAGGCGCTTGTAGGGCAGTAGCAAGAGGCTCGAGTGATCTTCTCGCCTAAGGCCAACAAACCACCACTTCGGAGATGGTAAATTGGTACCAGACTTGTTTCGGAGGATAAGAACACTGACTTGAACATCGAATGGCCCCCTCAATGTCATTGTTTAAACCCAATACACATTTAAAAGCCTCTACGATTCTGAATAGAAGCCGAATGCATGGCGCATCCATAGAGGGATGAATATGCGCCGAGAAATTTATCGTTTATTCTTTTATCGTTTAACTCTCAAATTGGCACTTTCCGAGAGCTCTCATAAAACTTGATGCTTTATCACTGCAACTTGGAATCAGTGAATTTCATGATAATGACTGCGCTCAGATAGGTGTCTGCAGAGGCTGGGAATGCGAAATCGAAACTGATCTCATTGCGTAGCTTTTGGAAAAACTAGTCCTGACCTAGATTATTACTCTCTCCTGACGGATGATTAAGTTGCAATTGTGAAATTGAAACGTCTGAAATGGAGACCTTACACTACCAGTTTTGAAATGTACATGCATATACTGTGGTCTATGTCAGGGGCATATGTTAAAAAGCTTTTGGGGTACTTTTTAACCAGAATTTCCCCTAAAATTAGAAAAAAAGATTTCTGGTGGAGAGGGCTATTCAACGGCTGAATCATTGGTAGGGCTTCAGTTTGAAGGGAAAAGTATCAGATTCAATTTCCAGATCGTTATACTGTACACATAGCGTTGTACATACAGCTGCATACTGAATTATGCATACTACGACATTCCTCGCAAACTTTTTGTTAGAGATCCAAACCTAGCAACCATCATAGCTTCGAATAGCTCGTCTCATCAGCATCGGTTTTTCACATCCGAAAAACACTGAATTCGTAGGGACTTACAAAAAAGGGCGCTACATAATTTAAAAAAACGCCGCCGCATGCATTCTGACTAAGCGTACGAGCGGTATTCTGTATTATAATAGAACAATCTTTAGAGGGATTCTGTGAAAGTTTTTTAGTCCCAGTGAGCGTAAACTAGCGCGCTACCGTATGTCCCGGCTCTTTGTTTCATTGCATACGGTAGTTCATTTCTAGGCGTATTCCCTAGAGCTTACGGCTCGTATGTTGATTGAGAGGAGGATAATCCGAATGTAATCGCGCGCTGTAAATCACTTGTTTGGGTAGCGCTTAAACACCTTGCAGTCGGCGATCGGCGGGTGGTGATAATTGCCATAATCAGGTATGGGGTGGAGGTGGTCGACCTCCTCGGCGATTGTCTCCCCCCGACAAATGATGGGAGCCACAAACACACGGCACATACAAGGACAGATGTCTCGCAATCAAGGAAATTCCCGGTTACAATCGAACCCGCTGAATTCGCCACTTCCACCTACAAGGAACATAATTGCGAGGATTCAAGGGGAAATGTTGGGTCTACATAGTATATAACTTGTTAGGGGATGCCGCTCCCGTTCGCCACAGATTTTAGGCTCATGCACATAATTCGAAATACGCAAAACCTCTGAGATTTATACCTATTTTCCTATTGGGAAAGCCCTGTTAATTACGTTCACGAACGCGATATAATTGTGAAAACGATACAAAATAATAGTATTCATGTGATCGGACAAGATTTAGGATTAAATCGCCCGAAGTTGAAGAAGATCACGTTGAAGGCAGTGTGCACGATAGATTTCACTTCCAACATCTCCACGATTTACGGGACGTCTGGAGCCCTAACTAGCAAGGCGTGCCTGAAAAGGACGCGAAAGTCGCGTTTCTGAGCCAGAATAGGCTCTCCCTTGTTTACGTTCATTTTCAAGCGTGTAGGAATTGACCGCTATGAAGGATGATGCCTATCAGCGCAATCAAGCGATCAGCTCACTTATCAGCCCTTCCTTGACTTGATTATTCTTAAAATCCGAGTCTTCATTTGTTCATTTCGAGGGGGTGGATCTGGAGCACGGGGAACACCAAAACGCTTGTTTGTAGCCGTAATTTTGCCAGTCCTGGCTCGTTTTCTACCATTGTTTCGACTTTGGGAGCTTAGGATCCTTCTCGCCTATCATTTCACAGTGGAAAGTCACCGATGATGATAATCGTGAACGCTGCCTCTAATGATTTTTATAAATGGGATTTTTTCATTACGCTCGAGTCTTCTCTCAAAGCAAGAACGAAAGTGCAAAGAAGAATCCGATTATCCAGTCCGACAAAAATGAGTAAACGATAGGATGAGTGGCGAGCGATTGAGCAGACAGAGATATTCCAATAGCGAAAAAATCAGAACTCGGATCCAAGTAAAGTGGATAATGATCGGATCAAACGGATAAATTGGTATGAAATTGGGAATCCATAGAATTGACTTTGGGACGCAAAAATTGTACCATAGAATCCTGGATAAAATTCATAGACTGGCCGTGATCGGGAATTATGGCATGCATGAGGATTTCAACCGCACAAGGTCGCTTCACAGGGACTGTCCGACCACGCGGTCTGCGTGCGTATCTGAGAGCCATCGCGGAAGCATTTTTTTGAACCTGGATATCGATCAGCAGGAATTTTAGACGAATATAAAAGTAATATCCCTGTTAACTGTTTGCAGCCGTGGGAAGGCTCTTCCGGAAAAATTACTTCGCAACGGCAGCTCGGCACGCACGCCGGTCTCGTGCGCGGACAAACTCATTCGGATACACTTCACATACAAGTTTGCATATCTAACGATCAAATTATACCCATATCTTTAGATCTCTTACTTGATATTGACCCGGATTATCAGACAGGATGCCAAAAACTCTAACAGATTCAAAGCTAAGGAAAACCAGTGAAGGATTCTAATGAATTCTTTCAAATTGTGCTACCCGACTACCCTAGAAACTAAAAAAATGCCATAATCGAAGAAACAAATTTTCTGAACGGATAACGGTGGCGGTAGATGACAAAAAACTGAACCGATAGGCATTGCCGAAAATTGGATAAAATCAGGTTTTTTGAACGGAGGAGGATGGATAATAGACAAAAAAAAGATTTTTTGGTATGTTATCCTTCATACGAATTTTCTTCGGACACATTCCAGATTTATCTATCCAATCTTCTTTTTACGATTTTAGCTCGGAAATCCAATTTTGCCTTTGGATGGACCGTATCATTGTGGCGTCATTTTGAGACGCATCGCAGCACCCTCACTGTGAACGACCGCAGTAATGTGCACAGTATCCTTCCTGTTTTTCGTTAAAGCAGAACAAAAAGATGCTGATTTCACTCATTATTGATTGCCCCTTGACAGACGAAATAGAATGTGATGATGAGCGCTTTACATGGGAAAACCGAGTTTCCGTGGACATACCCAACCACAATACAAAAAATTTGGAACGAATTACCCAGATCGTAACACTATATACGTATGTAGGTAAAAATGACTGTAACGACACTAAAAACGCATTTCAGCGTTCTTTCGTAAACGGTACTAACCGGGTTTCACATCCTCGACGACCGATAAATATACGGCACTCCTTCCGTTCTCCAACAAACAGCATAATGCGACGAGATGTGGGGAGAACAGCAGGCAAATAAGCCGTATGATCATAATGGTTGGTTCGTGAATGGACGAAAACTCCACACGAACCAATGGTTATCGGCCTAAATTCAAACAATACTGTAGCGCCGTAGTATGATTGTGTAGAGAGGTATTGAGAAAATCTGGCATTCTCATCGAAAAAGCATCAGTTTTACATGCGGAAAGACAGGACAAATAGTGAAATAGTTATTAAAACACTGGGACGTATACCAGAACCAAAACAAAATAAGCTGCAATGGACATGCTTGAAAACGTTATTAGAGGACCAAAATATGATGTAAAATGCCGCAAGCATATTTGTTTGAGAGGAAGAGGGTAAAACAGGAAGAGGAACATTCAATGCCAGCTTCAGATTAATAAAAGCATGGAAAAACTCCTCCTCGATTCTGGAAATAACCGTCAATCCGTGAAACTATTTTTATTTCTGCCGCGATGTTTCTTATATAATTCAAAAAAAATCATAGTAACCAACATAAAATGTTCACAGTTTGCTCGAGAAATAATTTTTCAAGTTTTAAGCCCCAGTTTTTCGGCTCATCTTGGAGAAAATATCGGGTTTTTCACAATGCTGTCCCCATATTTGCTCAGTACCCACTACTAGCGGGCTTATGGCCCCTCAAAAAATGTGAATTCGAACGCTGAGAAATTCTTGGACGAGTTGTGCGGGTCTGTTTTTCCTCGTCATTCGCAGCCATCGCAGAGGAGCAGGCCATACTAGGATGCTAGACCAACATGAAATGGAGAAACATACATTATGATAAGAATTCGTCTCAACCCTATTGAGACCAGAAAACCTGAAGTGGGCGGAAGGAATAGGTGCTGATTTGGAAGGCGGAGGGAATGAGTGCTCGATTGTTATCGCTTATTCTGAAGAGTTGAGACGTTTGGCAGGGTTGCTACACATTGCGCCCGGGGTATTATATCACAGTTTACCTACGAACTCGGACTGTGCCTTTAATTTATCAACTGACGAATTGAAAAAGATTTTTGACGGCAGAGCGTATCCGTCCACTTTCATATAAAAACGTCCAAATTCGCCATTGCATATTTATTATATCAATTGTGTTTTACGTTTGTTTAACGGATAACACTGACCGTCATAGTTCTCTCTTGGCGGCGCAGTTTGCGTTGGCGCAAAATCAGTGCAAGCATGTTATAACAAATGGGCATCGAGTTTGCGCCAACACGAACTATACTGTCAAGAGGAAACCAAAACGGTCTGTGCGATTCGCGAGACTGCACAGCGTCATGATGATGAAAAATAACTCCCATGTGAGAACAAGAAACGCCAAAAGATTAATCACCAGAGAAAAAAATAGTTCATAGCGTTGGCATGGATCCTGATGAGACTTTGCGTTCACTATTGAAGGTTGGCGCAAACTAGGTGCACCTACATGTGTTATAGCAGATGGCACCGAGTTTGCGCCAACCTTCAATAGGGAACGCAAAGTCTCATTAGGATTCATGCCGATGTTAGCTTTTTACGACTTTGTAATACATGCATATGCACACAGATTAGTAACATATAGTAAAAGTGGCAGATCTGGAAGAAGGTTCCGAAGCTGATCCATCCAAATATCAGCGCTGGTTTTTGTCGGACGAGAGCAAGCTGATGAACAGTGGAAGGTTTCCAGTTTTATGATATCTATTTCGTTTTATATTCTAGTTTATTTGTCAAAATAAGTGACACTTTCGTGAAAATGATAGACCTTCTCGAACATGCTAGCGCCGAACTGAAAAATAAGCAAATCTCGAAGATGAAGCATCGACGGTTGAAAAATCAGGACAGGATTTGATGGATGTTTCTGAGGTGAATTCTGGATTTAGCCACATAAAAAAGAGCTCAAACCGTTAGTAAACCTGATCACTGGAGGGAAGAAAGATTTAGAAGTTTGTGCAGGAGCGGCTAAAGGGAGGACTACAAACGCTTGAAATTATGACCCCAGTGAAACATAAATTAAGGCTTTTAATCACCCTACAAGCATCCGTGACGGGAATCTGGGTTCTGAGATGCCACCAAAGAGACTTGCGCCTAGGCATCATGATCTGAAGGAGAGTTCAAAGGCGGCATCGCGATCAGTTAAAGTTTTTTGGCAAAAGTAGTTTTTCCGAAATTCGGGTACACTCAGAGGAGTTAAATAGTTTAACCAATAAAATAGCCGTCTCAATTGGAACGATTGTAGTAGAATCAAATTAAGCAACTTGGGGAAACGGGTGGATAACGTAAGGAATTGAAGGGATATCATGACTACAGTGCTTCAGACAGGTCCAATGCAGAGATTCATGAACTTTCAATGTGGTCCCCTTATCAGATGTAGTCGAATGGACAGACCAGGCGCAACCATTGCGGTGGACCGTGCGGCGTTCGCGGCACCACCGGACAACGTTGCTTCGATCGCGCTCGACGATCTACCTCTGCAGCCCCGTCCACTCACTGGACTAAATTCTAAAAGGGGGCTTCACATGACACCGCATGGGTTCGCTGAAAAGATTGCCAAAAGTAAGCCCGGTGCAACAAAACGTGCTCAAGTGGTTTACCACAGCATAGGCTCAGCTAATGCTCAACCGAAATGCCGTCAAGAGTAGCTGTCTTGTTATAAATTTCGAGATAACCGAAAATGGAAGTCATATTTAAATCTCAAAAATTCAGCCCAGAATTTGGCATTTTCTTCTCCAGGAAATCTGCTATCACAATTGTGTGTTTACGAATTAATCAATGATAGGACCATGGTTTAGGGTGACCGGCGTGGCGAGACAGTGACATACGTACATACATATAGCTTAGCTCCCTCATTTCGAACCGGTCGAAATGAGGCTTATCTGGCTTATCATGCCGAAATCGACTTGTCACTCTTACATTTTGACATGACCGAGCGCTCCGCTGCTGGCTCCTCCCGAGCTCACCCGAGCAAGCTAGGCTTTAGACAGATGATTGAGGGGTGGAGAGAGTGCAGGAAAAACATTCCCGCAAAAGCATAATCTAACATCGGAGGTAATTGCTATTTTAGTGCGGTCGCAATATACAGCAACCCTGCTAAGCACGGAATCTTAATTCGCTCAAAATACTGAGAGAAAGCAAGGAGAAAGTCGATCACGCCCCGTAAAAGAAAGATTGGGCCACGCCCATCGAGGATTTTCGGTCTCAATAAGGACAAGGCGAATTATGGATTTTAATCAAAATCTATGTTACATTTCGATTTCAATCCAGGTTTTCTCTTCGGGTTTTGTGGTCTGATTTGAATAATAGCAGCTCCAAGCGGTCGATTAATAATAAAATTGAAATCATTTTCTGGCGTGCTTGCTGCCTTTGGCCAGCGAGCTTATGGTTGATGAGTATGGAAGAAAGTCTTCTCGGGTACATTATTGAAAAGCAAGGCGAAAAGGATACAGGATTGAAACGAAAACTATGACTGGTTCATAAACCACACAGAAACCGGATTCAACCACTTTCAAGCCAAATTGAAAACAGAAAAAACACCGCTATAACACCCTCTCTGCAGAGTTGCAATTCGAAATTCCGTACGCAATTTGTCATTTACGTAGTTCACCAATGTGGAATTTAAAGGCACTATTCGCGATAGAAATCGCTTTTCTGTTTTTTTCTTGCCTATCTTGCCTATCTTGAAACCGGTCCCATTCTGATTCCAATGATGCTTCTGGATTCGTACAAGACCTTCTGGAAATGGAGTTATCGTCCCTCAAAAATTGAGCTAGGGAAAATGGTGGACGAGTTGTCCGAGGCTTGTAACTTCCGTCTTTTGCAGCCAATGTATGCGAGCTGACATGAATAAAGAGAGATGTTGAGAGCGAGGGGAAGAACGGGATTTTTGATCGGAAACCATCGCTCAACTCACGTTCTCGAGTGTTCCTTTGTTCACGTCGAGGGGCGGAAAGGGGCGGGGTTTTCCCACAATGGCGGGGTTTGCCCACTTTTCTAAGCCGTTTTGCGGCTCCTGGGTAGCTTTTCGCCCCGTTTCTTCAACGCTGTTCTGCTTCTGAGAGCCACGAGAAGCGTTTGTCATGAAGAACTCGAGAATGAAGTTTATCGCGAACAGTGCCCTTAAGTCTTCGCCTATCAAGCACGACACATATCAATCTTATCTTTATAGGTCCTATAATAATTATATACTGTTCAGAAATCATAATTAGATCCGACTTTGAATTGAAAATCGCAAATCAGCCTTTTCGCAAGGGAACTTTACTTCAGTCTAGTCGAAAACTCGCTAACATATGAACGAATAGTTTGAAATTTAGTTTTTCAATTTAAAAAATGAAGGATGTGAACACGAATCCAGCTGCACTAGAATAATTAATTACTCGAAGTTTATTATCGATATTTCGATTTTACTGAAAAAATCGAATTACAAACTTGATCAGAATAAAATGGGAGGATATTGGAAACACAAGAAATTCGTCTACACTAATGTCGAGAGAGATCGGAACCTGATGAAGCAGTAGGACTATACTCATACTCATAGTCGAAAGTGGGATATCCGAAACAAAAACAGAGCTTGGTGCGACTAAAAAAGTCGATCATTCGAAAACATCAAAGTCGTCATGCATTAGTAATCAAAGACTGGACTTGAAAAGTAGGATACTCGAAAACATGATAGAATCGTCTTATATTCGGAAAAATCGGTTGAATGATACGTGCACAAGTCGACTTACTTTGAACAACCCTCTACTAGAAGCCATCGGACATTATTCGGAAAGTCAAGTATGACAAAATTTCAAGATCACACTCATAAGGAAAAGTGGGATTTTTGAAAATATATCCAAAACTCGGGGTATTCGAGAACATCGAAATGGAATCGACTTTGATCCTTCTCTGTTTGATGTATGAAAAACATTTTCACATTCGAACAGTGATGTCTCAGCTGAACTTCATAACCTGTAACTCATGAGTTATTAGAAGGTTTACTTGGAGGTGATGTAGCTTCTGCCCAAACTTCACGGTTAAAGACTTTTAGCTAAGGCAAAGCTCTAACCTGTAGAAGCAAAACTCATAGATAATGTAAACATAGACATGTTTGATCAATATGAACAATCCAGCTTGTCCCGAGAGCAACGATTTTAACCGTTTTTTAGGATTTGCAACTGCAGGTGTTATGAGGGTTGAACTTCGTCTACTGGATACTGTAGTTATCATACTGTAGTTGAGGTTGACCCCATACAACAAGAGTCACAATAAGGTCAAGCAGAGAAGCTGCCTCAGTGCGACATCTTAAGAACATACTAGTTAACAAGATATTTAATGATTTGTCTGTGTAATGACGAGAAAGGCGGAGGAAAGTGGGGATTCGGTGCGCGAGAGCGTGGCTAGCCGTGATAGCTGACCACTCCCACCATACCGCCCCCTTCATCCCCGCGCAGCATCACCATCTCCTCAAACTCACTCTCACCCTCCACAATCGCCTCCTTCTTCCCGTCGTCCTCTCACCCCCAACGGGACCTCAGCGAGCTCCACAACTACCTCCCCACCTCTTCCTAAACAAGCAGACCGAGAAGCCCTGAGTCAAGAGCACCGCGATTGGCAGACTACAGAATCAAACAATGAACACTCGCGGGACCATATCCGCCTAGCCGCATTACCAGCAGAGGTGCTCATCACGGCTTAAACTGGACTTTCAGAGAATATAAATAAATGGGCTGACGACTTGTGGAATTTAACTCTGTGTAATGCGCTACACAATTGTGGACCCGTATTGATTTTTTTCTCAAACGTACGTCTTTTCCTGATTCAAGTTGTGAAAAGGTAGTGCCCTGAACTTTGAACTTTTATCTGAAAAGAAGCATCTCACCTCCATGCGGCTCAGGTGTCGATAGGAATACCTGAAAGGCACTTGAATCGCGACCGATTGCTAAAGTGTCCGAGAATAGATCGGCTAGCCCTGAAGATATCCACCGGCTGCCGGGTCCCGGCAGTGTGAGAGTGTATGAAAAGCAGAAGAGAAGACTCCAGAAGATAGACATTGTATACACTATAATCAACAGTTTTGGTAAATACTTCAGTAATCCCGTTTGGTTTTCTACGGGAAGGATATCTTGAGAGAGCACGATGAATCACAGTATCTTGTTTTGAAGGCAGGGCTTGCCTTAAAAACGAGCTTAGAGCTCTCTTAGTGAAGATGCAGATTTTGTCATCAGAAAAATCAAAATGAGTGAAAAAAGTGAGAATTGGCGGGGAAAAACGCACATAAACAAGGTCGACCCGGCTGATTACAGTTGTCCACACGATCCCTAATTAATGAGATTTTCATGAATGCTTATGCATCCGTCTTTCATTTTGTTCCTGAAGTAGTCAGTAGTCTCTAGAAGTGCTCAGAAGTTACTTTGAGAGCAGATTGAAAAATAGCGAAACGGGCTTTCATAGAAGTCTCGATAATTGGGGGCTTGTGGGCATCAAGCATTTACTTGATGTTGAGTGTTCCTCCTTCAACTTTTCATTTACTTTCACTTTTGTGTTGGCCAGATCTACCTTCCAATGAGGACAGCACAAAAACTGTTCGCGAACTTACCTGGAGATCCTCGGGACCTTTCCGCAAAACTCAACTGATGAACCTCTTGCTTGGTGAATATATTCAGAGGCATAATTTACATTTTTTTCCGCAAATTCATGTTTGAACCAAGTAAAGGTATTCATTTCGCAAAGTCTGAGATCTCAGTGACTCGTATCCATGATAGTATAGCACTGTTGTGCACTCGGCTACCTAGTCCAAAAAAAAAGCAAATTCTTTTGTAGGTCATCTAGCACAATGAAGAGAAGCGTCATCACAGAAGCGAATAGTCCAGTCTTAGCGCGAGGGATCTTAAAATGCAAACATACGCATTAGAAGCTTCTTATTTTTAAAGAGATTTCCGTAAGAGAAAGACAGAAGGAATTCGCTCACCTAAGAAGTTTGGAACGCAAAACCATTCCCGTCACTGCAAGCTCTGTCACACCAAGCACATCAAATTGCCGGTGGCGAAAATTTGGGTGCATTGAAAAGTTTTTTTAAAAAGGCTTTATTTCAAAAAGTGAGTTTTTGGTAGACGCCATTCGCGGGCCTATCTGCGCGAAAGCATTGAAAATTAGATATGTTTTCTTGAAAAGGGGTTTTGAGCTTGGCGTGCCTTTTGTGCAAAATAAGACGCGCAAAGAGTAGAATAGAGTGCACCACGTATGTACTACGTTTTACCGTAAATACTGAAAAGCCAACGAAGGCTTGCTTTGCTGCATCGGCAGCAGATGTATGTTTTAGATTTCATTCAACCTAAAAGCTTCTGGAGATCAAGTAGTGTAGTGGAGCAAGATACCAATTGAATGCAATTCGACACAAAGGTTCAGCACTGCCACCTATCTTACGTAAATCCTAAGTACGAAAATGCTAAATCGATCTGGACCGATTAACGCCGATCAGACAAAGACTGATAATCATAAATAGGATGAATCGGATGTTGCGTGAGCGCACTCCAACAAACACGCTCCATAGCGGAATGCTTCAATACATGCATGTTGCCCTTAAAAATCTGAGGTATTTTATGTATTGGGTCGTATTTTTGTACAAGAAGTGGGCAATCGGTTCCAGTAGAGTGCAAACTCTGTCCATCCCTTCGGAGCGTTTATCCGATTCTGATACAAGTTACCAGATCAAATCTTCGAAACAGTGAAAGATTTCCTTTCCGCGTGTAATCCGTCCTTCGAAAATTTATCGGGTCATATCCGTCCTGTCGATGGGAGTACATACATTCGCGAAATCGGCAGTATCCGGAATGCAAAAAAGCACTACAATGCCGATCATTTTTTCCGCAGGGCTACCGTGACCATTCTTGAACAAAACATGATAACGAACGATAACACACGCTCACAACATACGGGGTATAAAAGGGCAGAGGAGCGGTATGCATTCATTCATACACCGCTCTCTTCGAGAAGCCACTGGGGAGTGGCTGAGGAGGTCCAAATTGTGCAAACATGTTTGTTGGCTACTACGATGTGCTCATATCCAAGCTGACACATGGAAAATTCTTAAAGGAGGGTTGCGGTAGCCCTGCGGAAAAATGATCGGCATGAGCGTGCTTGTGGAATGCAATAGCTTCGATTTTGGCTTGAGGTGTGATGAATGTGTACCTATCTGGACTCACATTGTAGTATCCTAGTAGTCGCAGCACTACACAGTCCCTCTCACGACAGAGCGGGAGGGCAGACGCAACAGTTTTTAAAGGCAGTGTTCACAATGAAAATCGTTATTCTGTTTTTCCATCTATCTTGAAAACGGCCCCATACTGATTCCAATGATGTCTCTGAAATCGTACAAGACCTTCTGGGAACGGAGTTATGGTCCCTCAAAATTTGAGCTAAGGAAACATGGTGGACGAGTTTTCCGAGGCTTGTAACTTCAGTCTTTTGCAGCCGATGTATGCGAGCTGACCTGAGTAAAGAGAGAAGTTGAGAATGAAGGGAAGAACGGGGCTAATGATCGGAAATCATCGCTCATCTCACGATCTCGAGCATTCATTTGTTCACGTCGGTGGGCGTGTGATGCGCTTTTGGGGTTTTCAATGCGCTCGAAGTGGCAACTTCGGGCTCTTTTGGAGCTTTTCCTGGCTCGTTTTCATGCGTTCTTTCGACGTCAACGTTACAGTTTGCCCTTCCACTACCCATTCCTGGTGGAAACTGAAACACATTTTTTATCGTGAACACTGCCTTTAAACTGGTTCAAATATCTGTATTTTGTTGTTGGCAAATCTGATTGGGTCTGGTCCTTTTTTTCTGGCTGAGTCTGATCCAATTGCTCGATCAGGATATCCGGAAGGATACAAAAAGGAATATGTCAAATCGCATGCGAAACGTGGTACTGAGATAAAAATATTCTCAATCGCCCTACCGAATTGGCGGTTGTAGACAGAACACAAGGAAGACGTCAACTGATTCATGATGCTAGTTTTTTCTCTTCCTTTTCGTTCTCCCTCTCTTCACCCAGGCTCTTTACTGTGCTTCGGTTGCGAGTGACGGAAGATACAGGCCACAGAGAAATCGGCCACCATTTCTGTGCACTCGAATTTATGCACTCTTCGAGGTGTTATAACTCCATTCGTAGACGGTTTCATGCGATTTTAGAGTTATCGTTGAGACCGTCATCGAAATAGGCGGAGAATCAAAAAAGCATTTTTTGTTTGTACTCTGCCTTTGAGGGCGCAGTCCAAGCTTATTCTATACGCTTTTCTCCGCTGTTTCTTCTTTATTACTTACCGCACGACCAAACAATCCCAATTTTTGGGTCGAACTCGAGTACGATATTCATCGTGAATACTGCCTTTAAAAACTTAATAACTCTAATTTCAGCCCGTTCCTTGGTCCGTAAGCTTTATGATCGTTTAACCGTAATGTTTTTTTTCAACAGCTTTCTCATAGTGAACACTGCCTTTAGGTAAGTTGGGTTCCGGGAAAGAAGTAACGTCTTTTTCAGTTTGAAAGCATGTTCAATGAACACTGTGACCTGAGAACAAAGTCAGTCATAGTCGGATAAACGCTGATCCAAGATTGACGTTTTTTCGGAGAATCGTATTTTGAGACACTATGTTTTGGGTGAATTGAATTCCAGTTACCTTTCAAACCAATCAATGGATATCCTAATCAATGGATCGTAACCTGGGTTCGGAGCCATATATTTATTTCTTCCTTCAGCATCCAAGTTTCCCTCCATCTCAAGTTTAGTGCTATAGGCCTGCAGCTGGAACCTGAATTATCTTCACCTGTCATCTACACTTATCAGCCCTTGACATTTGGAATTTTCTTAAGATACATCACCCAGATACCTAACAGCGGTCGGAGGACCATATTCATCCTAGGAAGCCGCGTGGGTAGGGTCGCTTCCATCACAGTTACTTGAATATGAGACGGATTACTATGAATTTATTTCCCGTACCGAGAAACACTGGTCAGTTTCATGCTTCTAGCACTACTCGCGGTTTTTTTTTGTTTCTTTCTGCCCCCACAACCTTTCATGGCTCTTGACTTTATCCAGTGTGGCCTTTTCAATTATTCTATAATTTCAACAATGGTTTTGTGGTCGGCGGGTAAATCGTTGCGCTAAGTTTTTTATTTGCTTTTGTATTCATTTCCATGGTTCCAACTCCCTACTCTGTAGCTTATGAGCACGTCGGCAACGGCGTATAATAAATAAATAAAAAAATAAATAAAATAAATATCCGAAAAATGAATGACTTGAGTCCAATGTATCATATGTAGGGTGTGGACCCACCATGCCAATGAACGCATCTTCGTATACTACGTATTAGAATGAGGGTGGGATGACGGGAGGGGGCACTAGCGCGTTATGATGTGGTTTTGCGTGAAATCATTATTGTAGGCCAAATGTAATTAGGCCCATCCTCATATGGAAACGCGTCTGCAAACAAGATTATCAATGATGGACGTCGTCCGTTTCTAGTCACACCTTACTTTGATGTGCGAGACCATTTGAAAGTAGAAGGAGTAATAAGGTAAGAGGAGAAAGGGGGGGGGTAAAGGGAAAGTGTAAGAGAAAAAACGGCTGGGAACACTATAATAGTTATAAACGTAAGAGAAAAATATAGCTGTTCGATATTCCATCGTAAATGTACGATACCGCTCGTAGGTTTCTGTCAGAACGAATGCAGCAGCGCTCTCTATTGCGTTTTTTAGCACATTTTTTGATCGACTCGCTTCTAATTCATTTTTTAAGTTGAGATTACGCACAAATGGTCCAATATATGTAACATTTACGTTCAAAACAACTTCCTACGTGGGATGAAACATGCGCGCGGATTTTTGAATTGCCACATCAATTTATTTTTGTTGCACTAAAGAAGCCCCAAGATCAAACTGGAGTTCCGACAAACGGACTATTGAGGGTTGTTGGGTAGACAAAAATAAATGATTTGTCCTCCTAAATTCTCACTAAATGCTTCTGGGTAGATCGAAAACAGTAAAAAATCATTTTTTATCGCTATTTAGAAAGTGAAACAATTTCAGTCCAAATTTGCTCCAAAGAGTTGTTTGAGCCGCTGAGCACAGATATCAGGTTCGTTTTTGGTGCAATGGAAGGTTACGGTACGTATCCTCTGTTTCCGAGTGACATTTATTTGCGTTCATCGCATGCGTCTGCGCACGTACCCTGCGTCTCCTTCTCCCCACACTTTCTCGCTGTCTCTATCCTCGCTCCGCACAAGCGCGCGAGGAAACAGAGTAAATTTGGCTCGGAACCAGAGGATAGCTCCAGCTAAAGACACTTAATCTGCGGTAACCTGCAATAATCTCCACAAAAACGGAGAGCGGACCTGTATATTCATGTTCAGCTCCCCCATTGGGCAAAGTTGGAACCTGAAATGTTTCAATTGCTGAAATTCAAAAAACAAGCTTTTCGACTGTTTTCAATCTACCCATGCTTATTCTGAACGTTTTTCTTGGCTGTTTCTTTACTATTAGTTACCTCACAACCAAACAATCTCATTGTTGGGTCGAACTCGAGAGCGATATTCATCGTGACCACTGCCTTTGAGTAAGTTTGGCTCCGAAATAGAGGTTACGTCTTTTTCAGTTCGAAAGCATGTTCAGTGAACATTGTGACCTGAGAACAGAGCATGGATTTTGTGATTTTTCTTTCATTGAGTAGTAGACTCCTCCTGTATAACACGTGCCAAGCGCGAAACCTCAGTTCCTTAAAATAAGTGAGAGATAAGCGGCCACAACGGGCCACGCCCCTTCCTCATTTTCGAACTCAATAGCGGCTAGATCGATGGATGAGTTCATACCGCATCTACGTTCTTCAGTTAGGTTTCAGTTTATTGTCGGTCCATATCTTAATTCTGACTCGCTCTCGTGCAGCGACAGCGATCCAGGAGAAATGCAGGCCAGAGACAACTCGTCCACCAATCTTTCGCCCCCAAATTACGGGCTTCTTCAAGGAGCCATAACTCTGTTTTAAGGGGACATTCAGCGATTGTAGGGACACCGTTGTGATCAGCGTGTGATCCTCTCCAAGATATGTATGAAGATCAAAAAATAAACTTCACGGCTGTTTTTCTGCCTATCTAGGAAACACGCTGATTCCAACGGTGTCTCTGAAATTGTGCAAGACCCCTAGGAACAGAGTTATGGTCTTTCGAAAGTTGAGCAGGATGGACGAGTTGTCCGAGGCTTGTAACTTCCGTGATTCGCAACCGATGTATGCGAGCCGAAATAAAGAAAGAGGCTGAGAGGAAAGTAAGAACGGAGCTAGTGATCGAAAACCATTGCTCAACTTGCTAATGTTGAGCTCGAAACATCGAAAAAGGGGCGTGCCGAAGTAGCTTCCTGAAGTGGACGCCCCAGGATGGCTTCTTCTTATAACTCGCTTATTCGAAGAAATCGAGAGCTCGCACTAGGCAGGTGTTAAGTGGGAGGGTCTACTCCACGAATATGTGGAAATCTCAGATTTCGTCAATGAGCTTAAACAGTGCCTTTAAAGGCAACACAGTCCGAGCTCATAATCGATTTTTCGTTTTACTGCTTATCTTGAAGCAAATTTAATGCTGATCACAATGGTGTCCCCAGAATCGCTCAGAACTCACTACGAACGGAGTTACGGCTCCTCAAAATGTTGATTGTGAACCGCTACAAGTTCGCGGATGAGCTGTCTCGGGCCTGTATTTTCTCGTTATTCGCAGCCATCATTCTGAAGCAGGGCACAATATAAAGCCAGACCGAAAACAAAAGGAAGAACATAGATTTTGAACAAAATCATGCGCGCATCTCTTCCCTATTGAGATCGGAAACCTGCCAGTGAGCGTTGCCCATTTTTTCTCTCAAGGGGGCGTGGTCGACTTTTTCCTAGCCTTTTCTCGCCTATTTGAGCGAATTGAGATTTCGTGCTTGGCAGAGTTGCTATAGACGGCGACCGGACCAAAATATCAAAAATTACTTCTGAGATTGGACTGTGCCTTCAAAGGCAGTGTTCACGATATTCCGCCTATCTCGAAAATGGTCCCATGCTGAATCCAATGATGTCTCTGGAATCGTACAAGACCTTCTAGGTACAAAGTTATGGTCCCTCAAAAATTGAGCTAAGGAAACATGGTGGACGAGTTGTCCGAGACTTGTAACTTGCGTCTTTTGCAGCCGATGTATGCGGGCCGACCTGAGTAGAGAGAGAAGTTGAGAATGAAGAGAATAATCAGGCTATTAGTTGGAAACTGTCGCACATCTCACGATTTCGAGCATTCATTTGTTCACGTTGGTGGGCGTGCGCTGCGCTTTTGGGGTTTGCCTTGCGCTCGAAGTTACAACTTCGGGCTCTTTTGGAGCTTTTCCTGGCTCGTTTTCATGCGTTCTTCCCACGTTAACGTTACATTGGGCCCCTCCACTACCCATTTCTCGTGGAAACTGAAATACATTTTCTATCGTGAGCACTGCCTTTAGGAAGCAAAAGAAAAGTTGACAAAAAGGCATTTATAGAAATCTCGATATTTCGGGGCGGGAGGACACAACGAAATAACTTCTTCTTGAGCGTTTTTTTCTCCAATTTTTCATTTATTTTCACTTTTGTAATGGCCAGATCTACCTTTCTCATGAGGGTAGTACAACAAACGATTTTTTTCGAGAACTCTACCTTCAAGGAGCCACAACTCCATTTGTAGGGGGCCTTGAGCGATTTAAGAGGTATCGCTGTGATCAGTCAGTGATTCTCTCCAAGATGAGCGCTAAATGTGAAAAAAATTTAAAAAATAGTTTCTTGGGTGTCCTGTGATTTTGGCGGTCGCCCCATCGCCGAAAGTAGTGATATTGCATCACCCAGCGCTATGCGTCGCTGCGAGCAACACCACGATTCGGACTCTGCAGACTCTTTTACGTTTTCCAAATTCAATGACGACTTTTTTCCATCTTTCAAGAAGCATGCGGATTCAGCATTGGATTAATTTCACTTTCTTTGAGTTAATCAGTGGATAGTACCAAATTTTGGCTTTTTCGTAAAATGTGGAATGCTGCAGTTCAGTCATGTAAAGGTACAAAGGAGCAATGTCCAGTGAAAACAGTGTGCGGTGAAGGACATTCCAACGGAGCGCCTTCAGAGCATCGTCGGCTATATCTTAGATAGTTTTTTTTCCACTCCACTTATAGATGATACGGACCCTGAAAGGAGTCCAGATCAACTATAAAGAAAGTCGAGATTGTGTGACTTGGTAGTTTACTACCGGAATGCACATGATTAAGCTTTGAGTGCAGCATCACAGTTTGAAAGCCAAGGCCTGCACCACTATAACAATAACGAAACACCCTAGAACTGGTCCAAAACGAGAATGTTGAAGAAGTGACAGTCAATAGCTTCCTAGATCCTCTGTTGAGAAAGTGAGCATCAGCACTTGAGTAGAGAAGCCTTGCTGGACAGTGGGTTTTTGCAGCGACTCTGTAAACAGTGATGACAGGGAAAATGCGCCTTGACACTCCAACTGAAGCACGATTTTTAGTAGAAGTAGTAGTTTCTGTTTTTTTTTTCAAAGCTAGAGATTTCTCAATTGGGGCATGCTATGCTGGTAATATGGTCATTCCGCTCGAGTTGATACTTGATGCTTATTCACTAGCATGGCTCCGGTGAAGTGCTGAGGTTTACCTGCAGAACTTCTTTGGAATTTGTGGTACAAAAACGTTTACCAAGTGAGTGATCTTGCCTGTGGAAACGTTCTTAGTTGGATATATGTAGAGTACATCTTCGAGAGAGTGTCTAAGTTTGACTACCTGAATGGGAACAGATGCTATGTATCACCTTTCTCATACCACCGAAAGTTACTTTCAAAAATAGACGATGGTCTGGTTTTTCATTAAAATTTACAACGAAGTTCAATTATTGTTCATGACGTAGCATTCATTTAATCGATCAAAAATACGAAATTGTTCACATTCGAGATGAATAGTACTCATTTAGAAACAGAGGAAATGTTGGAAGTTTTTTTTCTGCTGGACTATGTATATGTAGTAGTTTCAACTCTAACTCAACTTGGGAAAAGTTTCAGGAGCAGCCAGAGCAGTTTCGCAGAAAAGCCGAAGTCGAAGTATGGAAAGTGAGCTGAGAACCGTTTTAGTCGTTCCTATTTTTGCTTGCTAATCAAATTTGTTGAAGAGTACTCCAGGCTCCGCAATGAACTCGATGAAGGCCGTGTTTATTCTTAACATCAACCCAATATTCTTCGTAGAGGAGGGTATTTATAGAGCAATAACTCAAGAAGATCGGCCTCTCCCGAGCCTCGGTATCAAAAGAGTGGAAATAAAAGGAGCTTCTGCGGGTCTCATGATACTGTGAATAATCTGTAATCTTTCGCCCACGACGTTGTCTACGCTATGACCTATTACTATTATAAAAGTTGGCTCGAAGACGCCAAGATCTTGCCAGGAACTTCGAATCTGCCGGAAAAAAGCCAACTCTGAAATCTCAT
Source organism: Aplectana chamaeleonis (assembly GCA_029168955.1). NCBI lineage: Eukaryota > Metazoa > Nematoda > Chromadorea > Rhabditida > Cosmocercidae > Aplectana > Aplectana chamaeleonis. The sequence goes on along the minus strand of JAPDOI010000004.1, from coordinate 6,432,277 downwards.
TTAGTTCTCAGGATAGGGTCGACTAATCATATTGAATCTTATTTCACCGAAAATGAGAATATCCTCGCTCCTCATAATTGTATGCTCAAAGGCACAGCCCAACCTCGGTGGTAATTTTTTTCTTTTTCTCGGTCTCGTCAGACGCGGGATCTCACTAGGGAACCTCGTTCGTCAGGTATTAGCTCTTGAGAGACTGTTAATATTTCTTGGTCAACTCGGATACGCTCTCTTCGAATCTGAACTCGGATTTTGCTACGGACATCTCTGAACGAAGTTATAAGCGTCTTTGAAGCTGCGTGAAAAGGTAAGGGTACCTACCCATCAGCCAATTTTTAGGGTGTTTGGAAAAACATTTTCGGATCCGGCTCAAAACTTTCAGCTGGGGGTTACTCCGGGCACTGAACGTGAATCTGGGATCTGTTTGTCGCTAGACTTATGGTTACTGTAGGTTACGGTAGGCATTATGCCTTTTAACTGACTTTGACTACCTTAAAGTTTCGAAAATCAAAAAATAGACTTTAAAATCGTGTTCGGCGTCCCAAATAACACCCACAAAGAAATTTTGAGTCAAATCTGAGACTTTGACCAAGCTACCGTATACCCACCGTAACCTACCGTAATCTATCAGAAATCGATAAACGGATTGCAGAATCTTGTTTAGCACTGCAAATAACCCCAAGAGCAACATTTTGAGCCATATCTATCGTAGCACTCTGGAAATCGGCAAACGTCGCGATTTGCCATCAAATCCCCCCCCGCCGATGGGAAGCTTTGAACGAATCATGTTGAAAAGCTCGGAAAATCGTCAAATAAACCATAGGTTCGTAATCAGCGCCCCAAATAACCCATCTGGAATGATTTTGAGTAAAATCTGCAAAAATTTTTTTTAACGCTTTCAGAGGTATAAATAAGCGCCAAACCGAGAATCCGCACAAGTCCAAAACGCTATCAGTTTGTGCAAAGTTTGGAAAATGTGCCTTCGCAGAAAATTTGCTCAGTGGGGTAGTTTTGGGGGCTGAACACAAGCATGAGGTCCGTTTCCAGATTTCGAAATTTCTAATGCGCGTTTCTGATGGAAAAAAGGCGTGAAATACGAACTTTGACCGTCTGTAACTTTTTTCGCAGATGTCCGTAGCAAAGTCCAAGTTCAGATCCAAAGAGAGCGTATCCGAGTTCACCAAGAAACACTCGCAGTCCCTTAAAAGCTCATACCTGACTAGCGAGGTTCCCTAGTCATTTCTCTCAATTAAATGAGAAACTGAAGAAAAAAAGTCGGCTACGAACCCAATACCCAGAAAGCAAGCCACGCACCAAGCAACGAAAAGGAAACTAGGAATTCAGTCATCATACTTGTTGCTACAGTGCATTTCAAAACTATAAAGGCACCCTATTTTCTTGATATTCTCAAACTCACTATTCGTATAGAGAAGATTCTGCTTCAATATTCGAGTAATCTCTTTACACGTACCCTGTCATAATCATAACTTCCCTTCTGATTTGTATTATAAGATTTTTTGAAGCTTTTTTGATTTTACACTGTTCCAAAACTATAAAGGCACTAAAGAAGTAGTTGCTTTTGATGATATCGTCGGAGTCGCTCGCCCATTCTTCACTGTAGCATGTAATACTCCTATTTACTGCAGATTACCGTGAATTAGTGTTCTCTACCGAAAATTAAGATCAAATGGACGTGTTGCAGGAACCTGGACACTCAATTGGAGATTACGCTGCATAATTGGGGTATTCCATAAATTGCATCGGTACACTAATATGTTTCCAGGCTGCACGTGGAACCAAGAATACTAGAGTAATACCGAGAATGTTGAAATCAGGGCGAAAACGGCGGATATGTTGACAGTTGTCGAGTAGCACGGTCAGCTTCGCACAGGTCCGTGTCGATCTCTAGCCGGATTTTTCCAGGACGACTATCTGAAGGAAGATCAAACAAATCAAAAACATTGTCAGAGATACTAGAAAAAGGTCTGCACTCGCATAGGGACATAAAAAAGCGGCTCAGGTGCTCACTTTCAAGAAGGATCTTGGTGATAAAATTGGTGAAGGCGTCATTCTTGGACCTGTCCTCACCTCGGTCATTACCAGACACTTTTTTTGCCTTCATGGTGTCTATTCTGAATAAATTAGTGATAAAATGAATGACTTCAATTACGTTTCCCACTTCTGACGTCATTTGAAGAAAATGCTGGGTTTTGAGATCGCACCATAGAGCCAATTTGGTCTACGAACCGTCGTCGAGCATGTATCTAAAAATCGACGACGAAGCGATAGTTCAGCGACACTTTAAAGGCAGGGTTCGCGATAAAAACGATTTTTGCGCTCTCTTTATGAGAATGTAGATTTGGTCATCACAAAAGTGAAAATTAGTAAAAAAACCCGGAATTCCGCGGGAAAAACGCACAAAAACAAGGTATAACGGCTAATTACTGGTGTCGGCCGGCCCCCTAATTAACGATATTTTCGTTATTACGTGTTTATCCGCTTTTTATTTTGCTGTTAAAGTAGTCAGAAGGCTACTGAAGTGCTCAGAAATTACTTTAAAAGCAAAATTAAAGTTAACAAAACAGGCTTTTGTAGAAATCCCGATAGCTGGAGGCGGGAGGACACCAAGCAATAACTTGTTCCTGAGCGTTTTTTATTCAGTTTTTTACTTATTTTCACTTTTGTGATGCCCAGACCTACGTTTTCATGGGGATAGCACAACAACCGATTTTATCGCGAACCCTGCCTTTAAGGTGAGCGCAATGTTGGGGTTTCGGATAATTTGCTAACATTCCTGGTTATGACGATCTGGTTATGTTTGCCTCGTTCGATAGTGGGATGAAGATGACCGCTAAAGGTTGTCATAGCCGTGTATGGTGTGTGTGTGTGCGGTTAGTCCGCCTTCAGAAAACAAACAGTTTGAGCAAGGCGAAAGCCAAGTTGTCCCCGCTACGCGAAATTCGATATGCCTCAACACACGGGGTGGTCCGAGGGTCAGTTGACTAACAACGAACTCCGCTTAGACAAATGAGGAAAATAACGAGGAGGTGAAGCAACTAATTGCTTCATTCTCTTCGACAGGGTCCGCACACACACACACACAAGCTCGAAGCAGCGGGATACTCGTGGTGTCTCCACAGGGCTCAACACTCGTTGCTGTGTCATTAATGAAAAGGCCTAAGAGGGTATTTTTACGCATTTAAGGGTAACACATCATTTCAAAGGGGTCGGAGTCGACTCTGCACCTTGTGAAGAGTTCGCAGTGTGAATAGAGTTTACCTCAAACGTATTGAAGGTGTTTGCTAATTATATAACACTGGTACATATCAATTACGATAGCTTTCCACCATTCACCTCCTATCTTGTATACATTGGATCCGACTCACTCATTTTCGGATATCCATCCGAGTGAACCAAAGTTTTCAAGATTCAAAATCCGATTCACCGAAAAAACCTCAAAATCCGAATGTGCCATAATCCAAATCACCAAAAAAGTGTCAAAATCCGAATGATTCAAAATGCGATTCACCGAAAAAACGTCAAAATCTGAATGATCCAGAATCCGATTAACCGAAAAAATGCCAAAATCCGTTTGATTCGAAATCTGAATCACCGAAATGTGCCATGAGTCGACTAATGATTTGGATACCGAATATCCGAAAAATGTCATGATTCGGATCGGATAACGATTCGGGTATTGGTAGATTCGGCATGTCCTGTTACTCAAATAAGCGTATCTGATGTCATGACTCGACATTCCATTCGACAGTAGCCACACAGGTGGGTAGTTACACTGCAAACATCCAATTGGCGCGCATCGTGAAATTTACGCTGCATTTCCTGCGCATCATCAGTGTAGAGTTTGCGCATAATCGGCATTGATCCTCTTCGATTGAGTTGTCTGTGCGAGTATAGGGCCTTTCAGAGTGGCGTCGCCGCTAAATTCGTAGCGTCGCTCTCCAGTGCGAGAGAAATTGGGCGTGACCATGACTTTTCGCCGAATCATATTTCTGTCTCTGCGTCTCTTACCTCTTCGCCGCCGTTTGTTCGATTGAAAAAACAGTGAAATGGGGGGAACAATTATTTTTATAGGCAGTTAATGGACAGGTATGTACTAACTAAGGAACATCAACAAATAGAAAGAAACTACGGCGGGACTGCAGCGACAGCGACAAAAATGGTCGAGATCATTTCCATCGCGCGACGTTGCTGGGCCGAAGCCTGTCGCTGCCACTGTCGCTGTCGCGGGCCGAAGCTTGCAGCAAACTGCGACAGCGACAGGTTCAAGGCCTAGTGCATACTTTCCGCGACGCGCGGCCGCGAAAGTGCATATATCGATTTTCGGTAGATTTAGATAACAAGCATTATGTCGCGTCGCTCGCCACGGTAAGTATGCAGTAGGCCTAAAGGGTGGGAGCTCCGCGACAGGTTGTCGCTGTCGCTGTGCCGAGCGACGCGACAGTGTGTCGCAAAAGTATGCCATACCCAATATTGCGCATTGAGGGTATGATTGGCTTCCAAAAACCATGCGTATTGATCGAACGGGCAATCCTGTTTTGAAAGGATTAGACAGAAACTCACGGGTATTTACGAAATCGATGGAAAGGATTGATACTCATGATACTCTTTTATACTAATCCTTCAACAGTAGATGATTATCAATGGAATATTTTCTCACAGAAAGGTAGAAAAAATTTTTTCCGAGAATTTCCGCCAGACTATCAATTGTCGAAAGACTTTTTGAGTTATACCATCTTGTATTCGACCGGATATCCGACTCGGATATTCGGATTCCGACCCACCGAAAAAAGGTCGAAATCCGAGTGATTCAAATTCCGAGTCACCAAAAAAAGCGATTTCCGGATTGATCCAAGATCCGACTATCCGTTTAGCCTCCCTATCCGAATGACTCGGATTATCCGATGTTGCTATTTTGAATCTATCCGTTTGAGTCGGATATTCGCGTCCTTTGATTTTTGAGTTATCCGAAATCCAAGTATCCGAATTTTTTTGATTCGGATCCAATGTATGCTAGCTTGATCTGCGGTTCAACCGATTGCCTTTTTTGATCAACAGGCGCAAACCCACTGTCAACGTGTTCCACGCCTGATCAGGAATGGTCAGTTGCCGTGCAGGAGCTCACAGCGAGCTCCTTTTCAATGTTTCCACTCTTCTGGACTATCTTCTGCAGAGTTGAGCGCTGCTTAGGCGCACTCCTGGCCAACCCTCCCTTGGAGCCGAGTTGCGCGGATACACCCGCTCTCCTCACTATCGATACTCGATATCGAACAGCTAGTACAGTCCGGATTGATCCGCACTCCTGGCGCTTATCTACGACTAGTAGAGGGCACTCTAAAGCGCACTCCTAGCATTTATCTATGACTAGTAGTAGAGGGCGGATTGATGCGTACTCCTGTCATTCTCAAGGGTTTAAGTTGATTTTGCGGTATTTTCGCAGTCCTCACCTTCAGAGAACAGTCTGCCTGTGTCCTAGTGAGTGCGGCTTCGGCGCACATATTCGGCTATTGGCTAAAGTAGACAGCGCTCACGCGCTTCCTTCATTTCTATTGAACTGTTCCTAGACCGCAGCACCTAATTCAGTGCGGTGTTCACCGCGCTTTAGGTCTCAGGCCAGCAAATTATTGCGTATGAGTCTGAGGTCTGAGGAAGCGAAATAAGGTACTATATCTCAGGCGCTTCAATAAAACTCTGTAGAGCCCCACTCTCAAGGATTGACAGGATTAGTTAGAGTTGATTGCGGAGCTTGCTCGAAACCCTCTGGTTTGTCATCTAGGACCGTAGTAGAGCATTGTGCTCCGGGTCATACAGTGGCTAAAAAGAGTTGAATGCGAAGCACTGCCCCGCGTTTCTCTTGAATATACAGGAGTCTCAAGGGAGCTAAATAAATATTGAATGTTTTGAGAATAAAATCTGTGCTGTCTGTCTTGTATACAGGTTATATTCGAGTTGTTGGGCTATCATTTGCCGCAACTCTTTGCCAGGATGATTACCAAGTTACAGTAACACAGGCATCAGAGGCCTCTTACAAGACTGCGAGCCTCAACAAACTTCTTGTTTCCTCATTGTGCAGTCAAAAAGAAAAGAGGGGGCGATGAGGTCAAGGGACTCGCTAGACATGGGATCTGCTTGAATACGGGTACAATATTGGAGATCCACTGACTCAATGAGGCTTCATTGCTCCAGTTTTACTGGAACTAGGATCGGTTTCATATACGGAAACATGATATATCTTACTGAAAATAGTGCGCGGTCCCGTCAGAAGCGGTACTTTAGAGGTGAAGTATTACTATCAAAAATGAGAAAATCTAGACAAGCATAAATCCAGGAATAACGGTTTTCTTAGCTTGATCGATGATTCTCTTCATACATCCAGTCATCATCAAAATTGAGCCAATCTGAATCGAATTTTGAGATGACTCGTTTTCCCTCTCTCCTCGGTTGAGATCAGTACGTAGGGATGACACCTCGAAACCCTGTGCTTCGAGCGTGAGAAGGATCATTCTGGCACGCTATTCTCCAAGGGAAGATTCATATGATTTCTCCCCTTTACGGTAAAAAATTCGTCATTCTTCCCGAGTGATTGAAGGGCAAGGAGAATTGGTTCGGGCAGTCGTAATCTTGTTACACTATGTTAAGAGAAAGCAGAATTGTTCCTCAAGACATTTCCTACAGCCTTACATACACGTAAGTCCACCGTTCAGGTCGGTGGTACAATCTGTCGCCTCATGAAGTCAGTGAGGAATCAATGTGGGGTCAAAGTTGGAATTTCAACTTCTGTGTCAATCTTTCCTTGAGACCGGCACCTAGAAAATGAGTGACTGGAAGGCATAATCGCTAGTAATAGTTACTGATGAAGGTTTGGCTCCTTCATACAGCAGTTGAACCACTGGATTTCCGTACAAGTAATCGCTATGAGGGGATAATTTCGGAGTCAGAATCCCTGAGGGTTTCTGCAAAGAGATGTGAATGTTGACTTATCGCAGGTCTAACAGCCTGCATTAACTTACGTCTCATTATTATCCTAATTGTTGGTCTACCATATCACAATCCTACCATCGAGTTACCCTAGGCCTGCATATTCATCACTTTGATTTGATAATTGAAGGGACAGAGCATTGGTAGCGTTTGAACAAGGCTCCCGAAAAGGCGAACAGTACATACGTATCCAATGGTACCCAAGCAGGTAGACATTCTCTGGCACTCTAGCTGCATCTCTCAAGCCATCGAATCACATTACAACATTTGTAAACTAAATCAGGGTTATTCAGATTTCTGAGTTCACGCAAATGTTTAGGCAGTGAAATGCGAAGGTCTACGTCAGGGTTCCACTCCGTTATTACTTGCGGTCGCCTTCGCAATGAGGAAAAGTGGATTTGCCATCTGTCTTTTCCGGGATATTTTTGACTCTGCGTTTTTTTCCCGGAGGTGCTTTGATGAGGGTCAGGTCATTGCTCGAGCCAAAGGCAAGGCAGTACGCTCTGGTGGACCTAAAATTGGGAAAGTGGGTTAAACAACAAGTTTTCCTATCAAATCATATGATTAAAAAGGAATAGGCATTTCCTTAACACTCTGATCTATAGGGTATAGCCTGTGTACCATATAGAGAACATTCTACATTGTTGTTCGAGTTTCTCAACACTATTACAGCAGCAATACTCAGTAAATGATACCCGCTTGGTGTGTAACGTTGAGCTACACATGCCTCAAATTCTACACTAGTAACTGAGTGTACGATAACATCTCCGCTTCTGAGTAAGGGCGAATACTACCACTTAGCAAACCTGGTCGAGGAATTTCGCCATGCTGTCGATGTCGTTTTGGTACATTCGGCAAATATGGTAATTGAGTTCTCCTTAAGTAGCAGCCTGTCTTATGCAATTCAGTTCTCGATTTCTAGCCCAGTCCTAGTGACATAGGGTAGAAGATAGCTGACAAGGGAAGTATAAGATGCGTAGGGTTGACAGGTAGAAATCTAATGTCATGTGGGTTTGTTCACTTATCACATGGTAAAATAGTGTAGGCGGCCCGCCACGAAAGATAGATCTGAAGCAGTTATAAGCTCCGAAAGTTTGCCAGCCATCGACCTCCTCCTAGTCTATAAGTTGTGAAGCGGTCAATTCAGCAGCATCGACAGCGCAAATTGAGAAAGGGGCAGTGGTGGGCATGTGACCAGGGTTCAAACCTCCCCCAAAGCTGCTTTTTTGCAAATTCACGGAACTTTCATATTTTGATCAAAAATTATATCACGAATGACATCTTATCCTTTTACTGCGCGATATAGCCATATCGACAGTGAGGTAGACTCGGGTACAAAGGGTTTGAGGTTTCGTTCTCCATCAAAGATTTCCATTGTTTTAGAGAACTTATATGATTTGAAAGTATTAACATCACATATTTTTAACAACCTTATCACTTTATGGGACGCAAAATACATAACCATTTCTTTCACCAATGGTAAATAGCCACATAATGCATCAAACATAAGCAAATTCCGCAATAGGGACAGCGAATGAACGCGATAGGCCCCCGGCAACCTATCTCTTCACAGGGGCCGAGCGCTACTGGAAATTCGAGATCAGTGGGAGTTTCGAAAGGACACGGACGGATAAGAACGTAGCCGGAATTAAAGGCATCGTCCACGCCGAAAACCATATATTATTTTAAAAGTCCTAAAATTTCAAATTTCCGAAGATCAGTAGTAGAGTGAAATCGCTTGAGCAGTGCTTTCGAATAGCTGCAGAACCCAATGTCTGCCAGCTGAAGCAAGCTTGTTACGCCAGGCGGTTTCGTCAAAATCTGCAAATTTTTTCCCGCCGGCACAAGAGCCTGTATCGCGCTTTGATTGGAAAAATCACTCCTTGAGTCGAGAAAGTGAACACGATTCTCCGGCATTTTCTAGATGAAAACATTCTCGAAAAATGCAAGTGTTGTTAACGGCGTCATGATATGGGATGCTCTGCTGACGACGTAAAGTTTCTTCGTCTTGAATACACCCTTCAATGGGAAGCGACCACCCGGCTCTGGTAAATGGACAAAGAGCATTTCTCCGACCTTACCTGATGGGAAAATGAGGGGCATGACGGTCAGTTTACGGGTGGTCGCAGAAGCCGACTGCACCAAGCACACCTTTCCCTCCAAAACAATGGGAAATCTTTGATGGAGAACAAAACCATAAATACTTTGTACCCGAGTCTATTTCACTGTCGAAATGGCTATATCGCGCAGCAAAAGGATAAGATGACATTTGTGATATAATTTTCGATCAAAATGTCAAAGTTCCGTGAATTTGCAAAAAACAGCTCTGGGGGAGATTCGAACGCTGGCCTTATGCCCACCACTGCCCCTTCCTCCCTTTGCGCCGTCGATGCTGCTGACTCGACCGCTCAACAATTCATAGACTAGGAGGAGGTCGATGGTCGGCAAACTTTCGGAGCTTATAACCTCCTTCAGACCTATCTTTCGCGGTGGGTACCCAACACTATTTCACCATGTAATGCGTGAACATTCCCGCATGACATTAGATTTCTACCGTTCAGACCTACGCTTCTTATACTTCCCTTGTGAGCTCTACCGCTGCGTCCTTGGATTCTTATTAGTCTAAACAATGCAGTCTGTCCTTCAACGGAACAGAACGCTTAGATAATCAAATAAAGTTTTGTTGGTGGTGTATGTTGATCCACATAAATTTTGCTAAATTTACGATTCTACTTTATGAAGGGCCGGAACTGATTGGTATTTACCAAAGCTGTATAGTTAGCTCAGAGAATCGTGAGAAGTGATTGACAAGATAAAAACCAGAGCGGGAACATTTTTCCTACTTAAGAGTTTTCGAAAAACTCTTTCTTCCGCTGCTTATTTGCGCGACATGGCAGTTGCGTATGTGGGCTACGAGGAATACGATTTTCTACCCTACTCTTCACACGGGTAGTTGTGTTCCCTTCACTTTCAATTCCTCCAATACACAGCATTATTTAATTAATTTATTTATTTATTTATTTATATTTACGTCGTGAGCGTCGCGCTTTACAACATACGAATGCGCGGTACATCATCCTAACTGACGAACAACTAACATAACACCAACAAAAAGAGAACATGGATGAACCTGAACATTATCGAATGTTATCAACTCATTCAACTCTCTTATCGTCATAGGCTGTGATTTTCGCACGTGGACTAATATATATTTTAACGTGTTCTTTTACCGGGTATCATACCAAATCGGGGTGTAAGAGTTTTAATTATCTATGATGAGCTGAACCAAAGGCTGCTCTTCGGATCTATGATAAAAAGTAAAAGATGCTGATCCAACACTTAAGGCTAGTGAACTGATAGGCTCTAGCTTTCGCCCGAGAGGGTGACAGAAACTGCATGCTTAAGTGAAGGCAAAGCATAGTTGGATGAATTAGTTCTGCCTTCAATGGTAACAAACGTGTTCGGGTTCACGCAGGCAATGTTCGACGCCCGTCAGGGTTAGCGGTAGTCAAGTATTCACCTGCACCTTCTTTTAGAGCCTCTCAAAAATCAGACGCTGTCAGGCTATAAATTTAGCGCTAAGGACTCTCGAAGAGCACCGAATGTCGATTACTTCTCTAAGTTTTGGTGCCTCTACCTTCCATGCAGGACGGTAGAACCAGCCGTCGATCTAAAACCTTGATAACCGCAAATGCGCTTGTGGTTCCTAATCGAGAGAACCATGGTTGTGGTTTCTAAATCTCGCCCACCTCGGCAAACTGCGAGGAGGTAGGGAATAAAACATTTGAGGCTGGCTATCTTATCCAACGCATCTGTTGATGAATTAAAGGTATGGGAAGAATTATATTTAGCAGTGGTACATAATGTAATGTTTTGCTAGGTGACGGAGTTGCCCAAGCAGAATTATCATATGACCGCGGAATATCAATCGAGATTTTCATAGCTGGGCCCAGACCAGGAGAAATTGTAGTTGTTTTTCTGGCGGAGTTCCTATCCGGTCTGAGTTTTCTACGGTTAGCACTCGTGGACTTGCCGTCCCCCATACGTAGGGCACGGTGAGAAGTTGACGGATCACGAGAAAGTCGCAATCATAAGACGCATCAGGGGATTTTTCATATTACGACAGTCGAATTCTAAGCACAATGCATCATGGGATGTAGGTCCAGTTCTACAACACGTGCGCAGTTTGGGTAAAAATGAGAAAACGCTGAAGGGGCTCGCTAGAGAGATCAACATAATCTTATCCTAGTGTCTCCAAAAAACAATGAAAACTCGCAGCACTCCGCTTGAGACCACTGCAGTTGGGCAAGTCACGTTAGTTTTCCGAATTGGTCAATAATAATGAGACATATGGGTAGGCGAGCCAGCGCATGCTGCAACTTTCTCAGTTCCAGTGGACCCACCCTTATGGCCAATTTCAACGTTTAAAGGCACTATTCGCGATTACTTCATCCTCGAATTTTTCATGACAAACGCTTCTCGTGGCTCTCAGAAGCAGAACAGCGTCGAAAAAAACGGGACGAAAAGCTACCCAGGAGCCGCAAAACGGCTTAGAAAAGTGGGAAAACCCCGCCAATGTGGGCAAGTCCCGCCTCTTTCCGCCCCTAGACGTGAACAAAGGAACACTAGAAATCGTGAGTTGAGCGATGGTTTGCGATCAAAAGCCCCCGTTCTTGCCTTCATTCTCAACTTCTCTCTTTACTCAGGTCAGCTCGCATACATTGGCTGCAAAAGATGGAAGTTACAAGCCTCGGACAACTCGTCCACCATTTTCCCTAGCTCAATTTTTGAGGGACCATAACTCCATTCCCAGAAGGTCTTGTACGATTCCAGAAGCATTCTCGGAATCAAAATGGGACCGGTTTCAAAATAGGCAAAAAAACAGAGAAACGATTTCTATCGCGAACAGTGCCTTTAAAGGCACAGTCCAACCTCAGAATCGTTCATCTGCTTTTTCCCTATATTGAAAACAGTCCCACGCTGATTCCAATGATGTCTCTGTAATCGTTTAAGATCTCCTGGGAACGGAGTTATGGCTCCTCAAAAATTGAGCTACGGGAGCATGGTGGACGAGTTGTCCGAGGCTTATAACTTCCGTATTCTGCAGCCGATGTATGCGATCTGACCTGAGTAAAGAGAGAAGTTGAGAATTAACGGAAGAACGGGGTTATTTATCGAAAATCATAGCTCGTCTCGCCACTGTTGAGCTCGAAACATCGTAAAAGGGGCGTGCCAAAGTGGCTTCCGGGTGGGGGCGCCCTAGGGTGGCTTCCTCCTATATCTCGCCTATTTGGAGAAACCGAGAGCTCACACTTGGCAGGTGTTATATGGGGTGGGTCTACTTTACAATTACGTGTTTTTCTCAGATTTCGCCCCTGAGCTTGGACTGTGCCTTTAAATCATGAATTCCCAGGACAGCCATTTGGGGAGCGGAAAGAGACCGCTTGTTAATAGCCCATATTTGTTCATGCAAAGGTGCTGCTTCCACCATAGTGGTACGATGGCATAAGGCTGCCCGAAAATCTGCTGGTATTAACGTTTCGGGCACAATCATCCAGGCAGCGGCTACATCAGGTTTTTTTTTCAAGCGGAGTCAAGACAATAAAGGCTGCTAATTGGGCACAGTAATTCTCTACTCTTGAGAGATTCTACGCGAAAGACATTGCGCCGCTTGTCGGTGAGATGAGGCGATTCTGTCAAATGTGTAGGTTGAAGAAGCAATCGTTATTGATATGAAGCAGTGTTATATAATTGTATATTTTCCTAGTCAACGCAGTTCTTGAGGTAAATTACCTCTTATATTAGTTGCGTAATATCAACTACACATACCCCACCCTTTTTTCCCAAGAACCCGTTTATTTCCGTTTGACAAATTAGATGTCTTCCGTGTCGAATCAGAGCAAGACAGTGTATCGCCCAGTGCACGGCGTTATTTGGGCTTCACAGCGTGTGCAAAACCGCGAATGCTGCGAACTTCGTGTGAGTATTAACTTTTATAAAGTTTTTATGGTGTATTTTGAAAACCATGAGGGGTAGTCTGGCTCTAAATCCCATTTCGCCCACCGTTCTCTACTTAAAGTTATTATGAGGTATGATTATCCGTCATTTCGCTGACGGGTTAGCGCAGTTAAAAAAAACATTCCAAGAACGACTCTACATAAAGTTTGACAATTTCGTACTGGCATTTTTTCTGAAATGTGAAGTTCATGTTCAGAGTGTAAAGAAATTGATAATCAGCTATCGTTAAGATAATTTTATACTTTTTCTCAGCTTGATACAGCGATCAAATTTTTCTTTTGCATTTGCTTGTTTTCTTTGACTGGGAGTAAAAGGACTGCAAGATGTTCACCCGTTGTGAGACCGTACGAAGGAGAGCACAGAACAAAGGATGGTGAAGAATGATACAAGCAGTTTACGGCCAATTATTACAGTAGTTGAGCTCAGTTCTTTTTTTTCAATTGATGCCGAGGATTTTTTCTACGACGTGGGATGAAACTTTTTTAGCCACACACACTTCTAGCAGGTATATAAAATGATGCATTAGAGGTGGACGCTTGGGGCGGAACGAGAAAAAGCAATATCGCTCCAGCCGCGAAGCGCCTGTACGGTATTGTTTCCACAAATTCACCTCTTACACTCCACTGGATTTATGGGACAGGAAGGATTAGTGGATATGGTGAAAACGAGCTCACAATAGTTTTGTTTCTATTTTGAGACTATTGTAAGACACAGCATTGCAAAAAAGGTGGATAATTAAATAGAGCTACCCGGGACTTTTTAGTAAGGAAGATAGCTCTTTCTATGGGAATGAAATTTGCGACTGTTCAGAGTGAAGGTAAAAATATTGCTGGGTTGTATCTCTTCAATATACTGGGTGTTTTAGCTTATGCCCAGAAAATTGCAGTACTTCATGATTGAGTCATATCAATGCATATTGAAAATGTCACGCGAAGTATTACTATAGCAATCGGGTGTATCCTATCACGAATACCCACGACAAATATAATTTACTTAATTTTGTCTCATTACTATGTAGTATATAGGTATATAAAACTGGAATTTTTAGCATTTTTTTTCGAAACAATTTTAAAAATAGAAATCCCTTTAATGAAATCGAAAGATCGCTGAACGATAAGCTATTTTCCTTGATTGAATGCTTTTTTGAAAAAGCACAATAAAAAGCCGAATTCATCACGCTTTTCTTTCGGAACTCAAAAGGCTTACCGGATGAATTCAGAAGAACAAAAAAAAAGGTAGCAAGCATCACGGATGGAACTTAAAGGCAGTGTTCACGATGAAAATCGTTTTTCTGTTTTTCCGCCTATCTTGAAAACGGCCCCATGCTGGTTCCAATGGTGTCTCTAAAATCATACAAGACCTTCTGGGAACGGAGTTATGGTCCCTCAAAGATTGAGCTAAGGAAACATGGTGGACGAGTTGTCCAAGGTTTGTAACTTCGGTCTTTTGCAGCCGATCTATGCGAGCTGACCTGAGTAAGGAGAGAAGTTGGAAATGAAAGGAAGAACGGGGCGAATGAATGGAAATCATCGTTCATCTCACGATCTCGAGCATTCATTTGTTCACGTCGGTGGGCGTGTGATGCGCTTTTGGGGTTTTCAATGCGCTCGAAGTTGCAACTTCGGCCTCTTTTGGGGCTCTTCCTGGCTCGTTTTCATGCGTTCTTTCGACGTTAACGTTACAGAGTGTCCCTCCACTACCCAATCCTAGTGGAATTTCGAAAACTTTTTTCATCGTGAACACTGCCTTTAACAAAGCGTGATTCATAACATAAAAATTTAATACGTGAGTGAATCGAACTTAAAGGCAGTGCTCACGATAATCTTAGATTCTGAGATTAATCGCTAAATCGATTGTTTACCTTCCGGGTAGAACTGAAATGACGAAGAAATCGAGAAAAATGCATCGGAAGGGCACGAAATCTTTTACTCTCCCCCCGTCTCTTTACTCTCACAGGAAGATTATGATAACGAAAACTTTTGTGGACCCGTCTTTCGCAATTCTCTGCTCACTGTTGCACCGTTCCACCCTTCGGACCCTAACTAATCCTGTTTTGCCTAAAATACTCTTCCATTTTTGATTAGCCTCAATTTTTATCGGTGACAACCTCCGCGAACATGTTCATCCGAGCGGACAACTAGTCCATGTTATAGAATAATGCCACTAAAATACGACGTTTAGTGCGTTTTTCGCCGTTTCTTCGTAATCTTGGTCACACTTGGTGGCCAACAGGGGTGTGCGGAAATTTCTGTTTTCTGATTTCTGTTTTCTGGCCGTTTTGGCCTTCCCGTTTTCTGATTTCTGTTCTCTGAGAAACTTGCAAAAATCAGAAAAAAAACAGCAAAAATCAACGAGAACCAGGTCGGTTGGACATTGCAGTTGTTTAGTCGTTTATGTGGTTTTGCTCTTATTTGTGTTCAGTTGTGCGATTGCTGCTAAAAGTAGGGTTTGCCATATGAAACCGTTGTTATAGTATCCTCATGAAAAGATAGACATGATCATCACAAAAATGGAAATAGGTGAAAACTCAGAGGAAAAACGCTCAGGAACAAAATATTGCTGGTTGTCACCTTGCCCACAATTGACTAATTTTCTATGTATGTTTATTTTGACGTCTTCCGCCTTGCTGTTAAACCCTATTCATACTTTTGCGAAGCGACAAATGTCGCGGATTAGCAATAGAAAAATGAGAAATCAGATGCCCGGGAACGGTATCAAACATATGATTTCTCATTTTTCTACTGATTTTGCGCGGCATTCGCCGCTTCCGCAAAAGCATCATGAATAGGTTGCTAAACGAAAAAAACAGCACTTATATGAATCGTGTTAGTTAGGGCGTGCGCACTCCCACCAATTAGCTGTTTTAAGCTGTTTTTGTGCGTTTCTCCTGCAACTTTTCACTTTTCTCACTTTTGTGATGGTGAAACCTGCATTCTCATCAAGAGAACTCAGCAACTGATTCTATCGCGAACCCTGCTCACCTACTCAGTACTTCGGCACAATAGGGGTTGCTTCCCAGGGCAAAGATTGAGTGCAAACCTTCGCTGTCCGCAGCAGCTGCTGCTGACAGCTGTATATGATTCCAACACTTGCTGGTGTTGAACCCCTTCATATGAATAGCAACTGCTGCTGTTAGGTGTCAGCAGCAGCTGCTGACAACGAGAGATGCAACCCCTACTGTGCTGACGTACTGGCGTTCTCTGAGAAATTCACCCGATCAATAGCCAATAAATAACCAAGAAGTGCCTGCTTCCTGTTTCATAGCCGGGAAATGGTCGGGAAGTATCTGGCTGCAGCGTAATAGCCTAGAAAGAACCGCCAAAAAATGTTGGCCGCGAAATTGACGCCAAATAATGCTCTCCAAGGGATGTACAGTTCAACTCCGCGTTGCCGTTCAGTCCTCAAAGTGCACGCTGATTGCGAAAGCGTACTGCTGCGCGGTTGCGAGTATCCTCAGACATGGATGTGGGATCACCTGGGCACCAAAGGCAAAAATCGCCCGGGTGACCCTATATCCCTGCCTTAGGATACTCGCAACCGAGCCGCAGCAAGCTTCTGCAATCGGCGTGCACTTTGCGGACTGGACGGCAATGCGGAGTTGAACTGTAAACGACGCATTCCTGAGGCATGAGTTGGATGTCAACACCGCGGTCGGTTCAATTACCCAAGTTTGCGGTACTTGGACCCCGCCTAGCACCAGGAGGTCCCGCCGAGCTGCAGGAGGCCACGGCGGCTGCTCGGCGAGCCGGGAAAAGCAGCGTCGCGTGTTGGTGTGCCTGTCACGTTTTGGATATTTCTCGGTTATTGCTCGGCTACTTCTAGGCTATTTCGTAAACAACATGATCTTAGCCGCCTAATAATTGAGGAACAATCAAGAAATTTTCGAGAAATAGCACATCAAGAACCACTGTTGAGCCTGGTGGGCTATTTCTCGGCTAAAACTCTCAGAGCGAGTGCCCTCAATGATGATGTACCTGTCATTGACGTGCCATCGCTACTATCAGTGTCTTATTAGTTATTTGTCCAGTCTCGTAGATATTGTATTACAGGTATAGCGAAGATGCTCAGAATTACATTCTCTTCCCTCTTGAAAAAAAGTTGAAATACATGTTTTTTTTGAGTATTTTTTCCTGGAAATTTTCTGTTTTCTGATTTCTGTTTTCTGGCCGTTTTCGCCTTCCTGTTTTCTGATTTCTGTTCTCTGACAAACTCGATTTTCTGTTTTCTGAAATTTAAAAAAAAATTTCCGCACACCCCTGGTGGCCAGCGCATTGTTTTGAATGGAAAACTGGGGAACGAAAATCATCGTGAACACTGCCTTTAAAGACACCAAGATTACGAAGAAACGGGGAAAAACGCATTAAAAAGTCGTAATTCAGTGACATTATTCCCTTGCTGATTTTATTGATGTTTTTGGAATCGTACAAGACCTTCAAGGAGCGGAGTTATGGTCCCTCAAAAATTGAGCTAGGGAAGCATGGTGGACGAGTTGTCCGAGGCTTGTAGCTTCCGTCTTTTGCAGCCGATGTGTGCGAGCTGACCTGAGTAAAGAGAGAAGTTGAGGATGAAGGGAAAAACGGGACTATCGATCGGAAACCATGGCTCATCTCACAATCTCGAGCATTCATTTGTTCACGTCGGTGGGCGTGGAAAGTGCATCTGGTGTGTAACGAGCTGACGGGTGTCCAACTTTTGGGTCGTAGGGGACCGTACCGAGCTCATTTTTCTTAGTTTTTTCAACGTTAGGGTTGCGCTAGGCCCCGCTGCTGCCGATCTCCACCAAAAAATCAAACACGGTTTTCATCGTGGACACTGCCTTTAAGTTAAAGAATTGGAGCAATTTTGAAACCTAGTTTTCTGAAACTTAGTTCTTTAGAAAGTTCTGCAAAATTTTAGAACGGTAGTATATCGAGCACTAGCGCAAAAAATACGAAAGCCTAGTGGGGAAAGGAAACGGAAGCAGTATTCTGCAAATTTCCCAATGAAAACCTCAACAAAATGCTAAGAAGGGGGATAAAGAAAAGCAAAGAAAAATGTAAAGAAAATCAATCGAGATTGGAATTTTTTCCTTCTAGATGTAGGAATTTTTGGCGAATTAATGTTTACGAGAAGCTAAATAGAAATATTATGTCGGGGAAAGGAAAAGCAAATTTTTGAAAATGTTGATTTCTGCAAGATCATATCATGTTCCTACAGCGTTTCATCATTCTTGCCCCTGTTCTCGCTGCCGTACATGCCCCGCGCCTGCCCTAACCCCGCACATTGCGTTGATACATCCGGCCCAGGCGTGGAGCACGTTGACAGTGGGTTCGCGTCTGTTGATCAAAAAAGGCAATCGGAAAAACCAGAGATCAAGATGGGAGCTGAATTGTGGAAAGCAATCGTAAGGCTCCGTCCATAGCAGACGACCAGCGGCAAAGCGTCAAGGCGTCGGAGCGTCATGCGCCAGCGCTGAAACGCTGACGCATGACGCTCGACGGCTGGCGCATTCAACATGTCCGAGGACGGCAAGTGGTTAACGATGGTATCGATAATATTAGTGACAGCCGTTACGGTCAGTATGCCTCCACTCAGATAAAAACAGTCCACCTCCCGCCGGCCAAGTCGGGGTATTCGACTTCGCGCGGCCCAAATTTGTGAGCGTGGCAAAGCACCCCACTTTCCGCGAAGAGAGAGGTTTTCCAGTCTTCCCGCGGAGTTTCGGCGGACAGTCGGCTGCACCCATTCCGACCGAATTGCTTCCGGGTAATTCAGTAAATCAAGAGGTAGGATACCTATCCGAAATGCGATTATACATGGAATTGAAAAAATCTTTCTCTGTCTACAAACTTGCTTGATCGTAGTCTTTAGGAGGCTTTTTATTGGAACTAACTATAATTCAGAACAGCGCATCGGACAGTACAAAAATGTGACCTAATGTCGAGTGAATCACTCAGCTGGGGACAGGGGCTGTCTACACACCGAAGGAGGATTTGTCCTGCTTTTGCAGTTCGAAATGTCACGCCACTCAACGCGAGCGAAGAGGTCCCGAGTGGAATTAGAGCCGCAAAAGGCGGGACAACTCCTCCCTCGGTGTGTAGAGAGCCCCTGTCTCCTCAGCTGTCAAGTTGCTGGAGCGGATTCTAGTCCTATCCTGCTGGAATATACTCCCCTGATGTACGGGCCGTTAAAACACAGCGAATACCTGAGTTCTGAGGACCTCTTGATAATCTACAGATGTTATGCGGTCAGTGACAAACGCCAAGACACCTGGAGACAGACAAACAAGAGAGTGATATTGAAAGCGCGGTTGAATTCCGTTCAACGATCAGCTGCTAATGGCATCGAAAATCAAGATGAGGGACGTGGTTAGTGGTGGTGACTGAGGGGATCGATCCCGTGGCGGTCGCTTATATCTTGCTTATTGGAGAAAATGAGATCTCGCACTTGGCACGTACTATGCAGGGGGGGGGCTACTACAAAACTGCATGAATATCGCAAAATTCATGTCTCGCGGGTGTATTACGGCTCCCAGACCTCGGTCACCGACCAGACTAAACGAATAAAACTCATAAAACTAAGGCTAATTTAATGAACATTTTAGGAAAAGCTTGGAATTTTCTTCAAGGCTGCGAGATATCGACTATGGATAGATCCTTCTCGATTTTTGAAAGTTGAACCTAAGGGCACCGCTAAAGATAATCGTTGTCGTGGAAATTTCGCAGTAGCATGATACACGAGAAGAAATCTGAGGTCCCATTTCCAAAAGAACGGCAGAAAACGAGCTCGGATTGATTAAAAACGTCAGCAAACAAGTGTATTGCCTCCGAAAAGCATACTATAATTTAACGAATGAGACCAAGACTTTGTGATGGCAACTAACAGAAAAAGGTATAAGAACTATATTTTAACAGTCTTCTATGCCGAGGCTTTCGTTGGATCTTTAGTTGGCCTAATGTTTCGACCCAATCGTCGTCTTTAGAGACTCAAGGGCACAGTCCAGGCTTAGGGACGACATTTGAAGTTTCCATATAATTATGAGACCCACCCCGTACAACACCTTCCAAGTGCGAGCTCTTGATTAATCCGAATAAGCGAGAGATGGGAGTAAGCCACCCTGTGGCGCCCCTTCGTGCTCAACAGTGGCGAGATGAGGGATGGCTCCCGATAGGTAATTTGGACTGTGCCTTCTTTAAACGTGGTGCGAAGTTACAAAAAACACTTAAAGACAGTGTTCACGATGAAAAATGTGTTTCAGTTTCCACTAGGAATCAGTAGTGGAGGGGCACACTGTAACGCTAACGTCGAAAGAAGGCATGGAAACGAGATAGGAAAAGCTCCAAAAGAGCCCGAAGTTGCCACTTCGAGCGCAAGGCAAACCCCAAAAGCGCAACGCACGTCCACCGACGTGAACAAATGTATGCTCGAGATCGTGAAATGAGCAATGTTTTCCAACCACTAGCCCCGTTCTTCCCTTCATTCTCAACTTCTCTCTTTACTCAGGTCAGCTCGCATACATCGGCTGCAAAAGATGGAAGTTACAAGCGTCGAACAACTCGTCCACCACGTTTCCTGAACTCAATGTTGGAGGGACCATAACTCCGTTCCCAGAAGGTCTTGTACGAAATCAGACACATAATTGGAATCAGGATGGGCCGCTTCCAAGATAGGCGAGAAAACAGGAAAACGATTTTCATCGTTAACACTGTCTTTAACTCGGTCAAACGCGTAATCTCTCCTCTGCATTTCGGACCTCCTCTGAGTACACTGGGAAAATCTGGCAAAAAGGACCAGTGGCCGTATCTATGCCACTATGGGACCCCCCTACCGGGAGAGACCAAGTCCGGCCTCTGCAAACATTGGATGGTTCTAAAAACCTTCGTAGGAGGCTCCCGTAATTTCGTGAATACGTCCACAGGTAAACTCACGCTTACTATAAGATCCACCGGGAGAACAGGGCAGAACTGTCATCTGCATTGATGACAAGCGTGGCGAGTACTCAGACAGTCGGGGCTTAGTACGTCGGCACAATACCTTTAGTACGCCAGGGCAAACCTGGCATACTAACGCTCGTTGTGTGCAGGAGCTGCCGGTTGCGGCAGCATATCCTGCCAACGTATGCTGGCGTACTAACGCTCATTGTCGACAGAATTTGGACAGCTACCCTCCTTACCGGTGTTGGATATAATTCTAGTCACGGCCGGCAGCAAGGAGAACATCCTCGCCGCGGTCCGCAACCAGTAGGCTTTCCTCGCGATGGGCGATGGGATGATCCCCTCAGCGTTACAAAAATTTACTCCCGAACAGTGACACAAGGTCACATCCTCGGACTGGCCTCAAACGGCCAACTGCCCCCTCAGCGAGACTGGCCGCCTTATATACCCGCCGCCGTCGTACAAGAGGATGCTGCAATGTTCATTCGTATTAGACAAATCAATGGAAGAGTGTCAGCAGTCACTAGGAGTGAGTGGCTGGCAATAGCTCGCGTGCCACGATAAACAAAGCGTTAGTACGCCAGCACAAGCAACAGGAGCTCCTGGTCGTTGCCAGCATATCCTGCTGTTACCAGCAGCTACAGCACAGGTTCTGCCGACCCATTTGTGCCGGCGTACTAACGGTATTGTGCCGACGTACTAAGCCCCGACTGTCCGAGTAAAACTCACTCCCACAGTATTTGGTCTACACCTTGCATTGCGATACAAACGACGAAAAATCATTTGGATGAGATGGACACTCATTCCAGTTGCTCATCCCAGGACCTCTGGATAACGCTCAAAATGCCCCCAGCATTTTCCTGGATGAAATCGTCGTCTCTAGAGCCAGAAAATAGCACTCGACATCAAAATAGTTGTCATCAAGCCTACCCCTTTGATTTTCCACGTGAGTGTTTTGGTCTGTACGCCGCTTTTTTCCGCGCAAATCTATTTTCATCCGCAAGCTTAACATCTTTTCAGTTTCCCCGACATACATGGTATACAAATGAAACATTCAGTCAACAGCTAGCAGTCAAGTACTAGCGTGTGAGCTACACCGGTTGATTGCGTTGATAGGTATCATTCAATAACACTGTCTTTAAAGGCAGCATACACGCTCACAAACACGGTCGAGATAACAGCATAAATAGGACGGCACGGTTCCTACCATGTCATCAACGGCGTTTGAAGCGCTGAAAAACATCCAGGATGACAGTGTTCAAGCATTCCCGTCTCGCAAGCCTATAGAGTTCATGTAATATTTTTAGTCTGATGAATGGACGGGGCTGCGACGGTAGATCACCGCGCGAGCGATCGAAACCCCATCGGCCTCTGTTACCTCCAACACCGTACGGCCAGCCGCCTGGCCTCCCGTCAGACTAAACTGGAAACGGAAACCAAGAGGAACCTTGATTAACCTGAGCATAACATGTCTACAAATCGATCAAACGAGATCCATTTTCAAGAATGTCGCTCCACCCCGGCTGGCTTTTGAAATGGAGAATTCCTGTTTCTCTCGTGCACTCCCTTTTGATAGTGCTATTACTATAAGTTTTCACATTTCTTCTCAAATTTAACTTTTCATTCTGGTAGTGGAAGGGGAGGGAAAGTACGGGCGTGAGAGGCAGGATTGCTCAAATATTGTCCAAAATTTTCATCTTTTTAATGATTTTTTAGTTCCGTTTATTGGCCAGCTTATTTATTCGCAAAGCGCGTCCACTGGACGTAATAATAAACAAATAAATAAATCCTGTATGGTTTTTGGCGCTTCAAACGCCATTGACAAAGTGGTAAGTGCTGCGCAAACCTATTTATGCTCACATTTAGACCATGATTATGAGGGTGTATGTTGTCTTCAAAGGCAGCGGTCGCGATGAAAAACGTAGTTGCGAGAACCATGAAAATCATGTTGGTTCACAAACCGCTAAAAGACCAGGAAGGTTACGGGGTAAGAAACGGGCTATTATTAAAGTTATTAAATTCCTAAGTTGATGATTCATGCACACGTTTACAGCTCCGCTCAGAAAGATCGGAGACTCATGTGTGAGTAGTCAAAATTTATAGACATTCAAAGGCAGAAAAAAAAATGCAAAATCAGCTAATAAAAACAGTTGATCAATGTAAACAAGCTACGGATTGAATGTTCGTAATAGATGAAGACAGAAATATTGGAGCAGGCCAGTCCGAAGAAAATTAGTCACTGATGAATCTCGATTTCAAGCCAGCTAATGTTTTTCATACGAGAGGTCATTGATGCCGATGTTTTGGTGTGGGCTCGTGCACCAACAAATGACCAGAAATTTAGGGCTGATAATTTGACCCAAAATAGGGTTTTTTTCGCATTTTTTTGGAAATGTCCTACTTCTCTGAATCCAGAACAGGGTTAGAAAAAGAAAAGAAGGCAGCCTCATTCTATCGCGGTCACTGCCAGTAAGGTAAAAAGGACAAAAAAATTGAATTTTTTCTCTCGGTCCCATCGAGGTTAGAGTTAACATTTGCTTTGTAAAGGTGAGACGGTGCTGGTTGAAAAATGTTATGAATGATCGACAAGAAAGAAGTAGAGGTTTTGTGGTATCGAAAGGAAATAAGTGAAAGCTGCAGAAAGTGAGGTAACAATGGTGGCGAAGCGCTGCCATAAGAAGCAAACCAGGTTGAATGACGATTTTCACCTTGAAGCTACCATATAGTTTCGCTTCTGCCCTCACCCGATGTTTGCTTAGTAATTGAGATGTGTGTCGTTTTTTGAAATAACCTTGTTATAGTAATGACGTCGACAATGAAACTGGTATTGGTAGGTTTGAACATGTTGAAGAGGTGCGTCTGAAGGGTGAACGACCTGATCCTTGCAAAAAAGGGAAACCAGAAAAACTATGCTAAATGATGATGAACAACATAGTAACAAACTGAGATGACCTTCAATGACGACATGCTACTCCATTGTTGTTTTTCTATTGTTGTTGGGGTGAGGTTTGAGGACAGCGGATCGGGTAACAGTAATAGCTAGGTCTAAACAAATTAAAAGGTCACCTGAGCTGGGCTAATTTTCACCCGCTTACATTACCTTGGACACTGCCACATAGCGGAGAAGGTTCATCTCTAAAAATCACATTACTATTGTTCGCTACGAGTTGGCGTAGAATGCATAAAAAAAACTAAAGATTTGGAGTAGAAATCCTGCATTCCGTTCACCGACCGAGCTACCTCAGACCATATGGACTCGAGGTTCAATTTCAATCGGTAACGGGGATGTACAGAAATATCCGTTTCTATCTTCCAGCCATGTTTGCTTTAGCAATTTCCGCTTGTCGTTTTCTGGAATTTTCAGGCGAAGTACTGAAGTAATGAGAGTTATGCGGATTAATGTGTAGCTGAATTCCTGAGCTCCAAATCAATGTGATATATAGGAAGAATCAACCACTTTATCCGCAACGTTTCAGGTCATAGACCCGAAACGTTGCGGATAAATGGTTGACATTTAATTAAGGATGATAAGGATAAGGATAAGGAGAAAGGCATGCGTATGAAGCCGCCCACCATTTCTCGTCTGTGCTCTGGTTGAGCCGGCGGTTCCAAGAAGACCCTACCCGCCACCACCCTCTCATCCACCCCTACTCAGAAATTTGTGGGGAAGTTCCCGAGGACAATAGACCTGATTTGGTCGTTACCACTCGGTCGAGGGGAGAGGAGCGAGACGTCCCCCCCGGAGGGAGACGTCTCGCCCCTCTCCTCTCGAATTACACACAACGATTAGGCGTTCGAAACAGTCAACTGTTTGAGAACAAGGGAAGTCCGCTTCACGGTTGTTCCCATGGCCTCCCCCCGAACATGATGGACGCGAAATTAAAACCGCACCGTATACGGTGATGCAGGCGGGTTAGTCGCGAGGTGGTCTCGCACTTCGCAACTTGAGGAGGTAGATCTGCCACTCAAGGACTACCTAAGGCATCTCTGTCTGGATTTCAGAGGAGCTTATTAGCTTCTCTATAATCTTTAGTCAGAGGTGAATATTTTTGGACCGATCGCAGTTTATCAGGAGCAGGAGACTGTCAAAAACAGCTAGTTCTAGCAAGCAGATTTTTGATCAATCATTGAACAATGGGAAGATCAGCAGTCGGAAGGTCGCGGGAAGACCTGCAGTCGGGAGAACAAGAGAACTCCTGCTGTGGGAACTTCCCCCATTTCTCTGCTGTCGAGACGTCCCCTTCGCCTCCCCCCACTTCGGGGGAAGTTCCGCAGTTGTTTCGAGGAAAGTTCTGCTGTCGTTCTCGGGAACTTCCCCACGAACATCTGAGTACCGCGCAGCCGTAGGTCAGATCTGTGATTATATATGATGTGTGCTTCGCGGCCATATGATCTCTGATGCCAGCACGTACAGTGTTTCATCCATGGTGGATTACAACAGAAGCTGCAAGGATTTAAGATGTGTGATTAAGAAAACCCTAGATAGGAACGTAGACGAAAAGAATGTGAAACGACTTTTTTCCACCTACTCCACAATCCCAACATTCTACCAACTTGTCAAAACCCACAAATTTCCGACGCTCACTGCAGGAGAGGACCTTTCAATACAATGCGATCAAAACTTGGCCCTTGCTTGCATCTAGTAAACACGGAAGAGTTCCTTCAAAGATTGCGAAGCTGTGAACTGTCAGGAGATCATTTGCAGTATAAGAGCTTTGATGCGTCAGCGCTCTACACTAATGTAGATACGGGCTCAGCTATCAACGCATGTCTCAATTCGTTGAGTCTACATCAGGATGAGATCCAGCTGTGCAATCTCCTATACGATGACATCAAGACGCTGCTAAATGAAATGGTGGAATTCAACTTCTTCCGCTTTTATAACGTGATCTAGTGACAGAGGCGGGGCTCAGCGATGGAAAACAGGCTGGCACCACTGCTTGCGATACTCTTCATGGACAGCTTCGAGAGGAGTTGTTTGACATCGGATGTCCTCTTTTATGGCCGCTACACCGACGACATGGTTATCACGCAGTCAACAAGAGGAATGCTGGAAGTTTTGAACGGTCTAAACTCTCGATGCCAATCTATAAATCTGACAATCGAAGCTTCAGGACACGATAACTACCTGCCATTCCTAAACACAAAAGTCCGAATAGCAGAAGGTGTTGTTCACACAAAATGGGGAAGGAGAAACCCGCGTGGGAGAATATCCTCCTCCACTCGCGAACTTGCCACCCGGCCTATATGGAGAGGAGTGTTGTCAAGAGTTTATTCAGCACAGGAAGAAAGCTAACGTCAAATGATGAGGCAGACATAGCAGACAGTTAGAGGAATTACAGCATCAAAACGGGTACATCGAGAACGACTTCGTTACCTGGCGCCCGGGTCAATCTACATCTGGAACTTCTCTCGTTCTACCCTGTTGTGAATGAAGGTTTTGCGAAAGATGTAAACAGAGCAATGCGAAGATCAGGGCCCGTAGTAAACCCCATCAGCCGAGTGAAAATGGCAGGGCGCAGCCGGCTCGGCTGAGTGTCGTGCTGATTTACTCTATCAGCCGGTCATCCGTCCAGCAATCAATGGCAAGACCCGGGGTTTTAGCAAACCTTGGGATGCTCCGAGATGTTTGCGATCAAAACAGCTGTGACGCTCGGAATCGAACCAATGCTCGCCGCGCGAGAGACCGGAGCTTTGCCACTGCGCCATCACGGCTCCTAGCTATTCGAACATTGTGGCGATTCTCATCCCATCACCGCACTCAGCAGGGCGCGAGGGTCGGCGACAATCCGTGGAATGATTTGCCCTACCATCCAATAACGTGAGCGATTGAACGGCATTCGCTACGTATAGTGAATCTTCAGCAGATTTTCAGGACTCCTAAAAACTGTTAACTGGATTAGCGCAAATATGAGAGGCAGCGAACTCTCAGGTAATTCATCCACGACACGTGTGGCTACTTTTCAATGTATGTGTGGGCAAATATCACGATTTCTTACCACACAAAGTGCATGCCTAGATCAAAGCGGGTGGAATTCGTATTCGATGCATGCCGGTCTTCGAATGTTCTCATACAAGTGTCACAAGAAGAAACGAAGGATGAAAACAACAGAAACAAGAGGAAGTTTTGAGAATAATTCAAATCCGAAAACAAAATTGAATTAAACGAAATATCGATGCCCCATCTTGGGGCCAGAATTTGTAGTGGATTGGCGCAGGACCATTACTCAATTTTGCGTACACCTCAGCTATCAGCCAAAACCGTCAGCTACTATTTGTAACTTGCGGGTTGGGTTGATAAAATTCCATCTCTGCCGTGCTATTTCGCAGCACTCTCACAATCAGCCTGATGAAAGGATTCAGGCTGATAGAAAACTTCATCAGCCTGATTTATCGATCAGATCAGGTAATGGCCTGATAGCCTCGTGTGCTATATTTCAACGTGTGCGCCCTCACGTTGCGGTTCGACTGTAAGCTTAGACATCAGCGTAATTTAAATCAGGCTGATGGGGGTTTATTACGGGCCCAGCTCTCCCTCTCCGACTTGTGTTTCGTCCTCCCGCCACACTCCGGGACCTCCTAACTTCATCTAGACCTTACGGAGACCGTTGTGGGCGTACCGGTTGCAGATATTGTGCTGCAGATCCGCAAGCATGCCAAGCACGGAATCTAGTCTACAAGGTCACGTTGGGGCTGTGAAGAATTTTACATAGGCGAGACTGGTAGGCCTCTCCACAAGAGGCTGGATGAACATATGCGGGCCCTGAGATCACCGTCCTCGCATCTCAACAGTTCGTTCTTCAAGCATGGAACATCACGGCATGCGTGTGAAGCCGCGCTAGAAATAAGAGGAAGCATGTATAAGAACATTTCTGAAGCGACCGAAAGAAAGATAAGAGAAGCTTTGGAGATAGGGTCGCATTCACCTCCGATGAACAACCGGGAAAAAATGAAGGACGCGCTGAAGATGCTTACACTCCGATCCGAACTCACTGATTAGCGACTTTTGACGGTCCTCCCACCATTTGTCGTCTGTGCTGTGGTTGAGCCGACCGATCCAAAAAGAGCATACCCGCCACCTTCCTCTCATCCACCCGTAGGTCCGATCTGTGATTGTATCTAATGTGTGTTTGTATCTAATATGATCGAATTTTAGTCACCAGATGATGGGTCTCTTACCCGAAACGTTGTGGATAAAGTGGTTGATATTAAGCTGTCGCCACATAACGAATGGATTAATGTGTGTTTGACGAAGCGTTCTGAGAAATTCCTTGCGAAACTCCGGTACGCACTTGCGGACAACCGCTGCTGCATAACGCAACAAGATGCCAATAGAGCTGGGATAAAATATAGTCATGTCTGTGTCATGCAACAGCGGTGCGGACCGGAAATTCGCTCGAATAACGACAGTACGCGTGATCCCATTATGCCCGAGACGCTATTTCACACGATGCCTTAGAAAAAGGTAATATCTCTCAACTATTTGCGCGTGCATTACAAGCGAGCTTCAATTCTCCTAGTGATCCTCAAGTTTTCGAGATATATATATATATATAGAGTTCCCAGGTACGTACGTAGCCGTAGAGGTATATTTATGCTCATTACTCTTTTATTTTGTTGCTCCATTAGGCAGATGGCGTGAACAAATTTGCTAAGCAACTGCTAAACTAATTTTTTTGTTTTAAGGTAACGATAGAGATTCGTCTTCAATCTCTAAAGAGAGGCGCAGCACATTCGACTTCGTAGAGGCTTGAATGTGTTTCGGGCGTAAGCAATAACTTGCGGGGGGGGACAGCCGACTTTCAAGTCACTGCTTTTATCTTCCCGGATGATTCTGTGGCCGTATTCATGAAAGGAAAGGACGTTACCCTCCCGTGCCCGGCGTATGACAACCACCTTTTGCCCCCTGTCGAGATTTCAATAGTGGCGCCCTTCGACACCTGTGAGAGCAGAGACAAGCACCTGCAGAGACGGAGAGCAGACCGCCAAGTAGGGGACTGCTGTGTCTAAGGCCCTAGTTATACACCAGCGGACTGAAAACATCTCGCGATGACATTGCCGCCGCCTGCTGCGTGAATCTGGGATTCGTCTGCAATGTTGCGTTCTCGACGCAATACTGCGCACAAAATATTCCAGGCGTTTTTAATGGTATTTTATCGGTTTTTTCGCTTCTGACACTTTTTGTTTGCAGAATAGCACAAATAATCAATTCCTCTCGTCATTACAGTGCTCGTTATGTCGTGTTGGTAATGTTTTAACAATCTTAAATCTGAAAAATAATCAGCTGGTGGAAATTGGCAAATTTCCAACAGGGCAGTTCCCGTAAGGATGCAGTATAAGGTGCCGCGGCGTGTATAACGGCTCTGTGCGGCCTTCCGGCGCGTTTATCTGCGACTACTGTTCCTTTTGGCATGCCTGAGCCCAGTTGTCGCATATAAGTGATAGTTGTCTTACTATTTACGCAGCGTCCCGCCGGTGTATAACTAGGGCCTAACCTCCGCTATCAATGCATTCCGGCGGGCATAGCATAACCGACCCCAACTGCACGGGTGGACAGGTAAAGCGCTCGCTGCCTGCCATTGAGCTATTGATCATTTTGTGAAACGTGAGATCGACGCAGCAGGCAGCCGCGACTCTCCGCGTACCCGCAAGTTGGCTGAATCCTCCTGTATACCCGGCAGGTACCTGAGAGCCTTCCTGCCTACTATACTTATGTCGAGTCGAGTCATCGAGTCTTGGTATCGACTGAAACATCGACATCGAGTCATTCGACTACTCGATTATTCGAAATTTTGAAAAAAACCGAATTAGTCGAAAACTCGATTATTCGAAATTCCTGAAAATCGATTTAGTCGAAAACTCGATAATTCGAAATTTTGAAAAATCGGCTTAGTCGAAGACTCGATTGTTCGGTAGATTCGAACAGTCAAATAAATTCGATAGTCGCCTGTTTCGAGTCAAAGAAGTTCTCCGCCAGTTAAACTGTTCCCAAATACAGCTGCACACCATGCACCTAATTTGCCGCCAGTTGTTATTCTCTCATAGTTCTCGACTGTTCTCATACGGCTCACGACCATCTTTGTCTTTTATTGCCGACATTGATTTACGCCGAAATTCCTCAGTCCTCAGGTGTGAGCGTACAGATGAACTGATCAAAGATGACAAGACGGTGGCGATAGCCTGGAAATTGATACATGACGGTCAATTATTTCACCTTGCTCGAGAAAAGAGGCATGCATGAGGCTTGAATGCATTGGGACCAGCGGAACGCCGCAGTACGACCGAAACTTTTGGTTTTCAAATTTGTTTCTGATACTTGACTTAAAGGCAGTGTTCACAATGAAAATCGCTTTTCTGTTTTTCCCCTATCTTGAAAACGGCCTCATGCTGACTCCAATGATGTCTCTGAAATCGTACAAGACCTTCTGGGAACGGAGTTATGGCCCCTCAAAGATTGAGCTAAGGAAACATGGTGGGCGAGTTGTCCGAGGCTTGTAACTTCCGTCTTTTGCAGCCGATCTATGCGAGCTGACCTGAGTAAAGAGTGAAGTTGAGAATGAAGGCAAGAACGGGGCTAGTGATTGGAAATCATCGCTCATCTCACGATCTCGAGCATTCATTTGTTCACGCAGGTGGGCGTGTGTTGCGCTTTTGGGGTTTGCCTTGCGCTCGAAATGGCAACTTCGGGCTCTTTTGGAGCTTTTCCTGGCTCGTTTTCATGCGTTCTTTCAACGTCAGCGTTACAGTGTGCCCCTCCACTACCCATTCCTAGTGGAAAATGAAACACATTTTTTATCGTGAGCACTGCCTTTAATCCTCCTTTCTCCTAGAAAAAAGGTGGGAAATCCATAAAACTAACAGCTTCTTTTGTGGCAACAGAAGCACAGCTTCGCAGATACGGAAGAGGGGATGCACTCTTCGTCGAAGAATTCGGGCGAAAAGACGAAAAAGGCCATGAAGGCTAAAAAGGCGATGAAAGCGGCTGAAGTCTAGCCGAAGAGGCTGAATATGAGGACGGAGATTCCACTATGAGTTTCGATGATCTAAAAGTAGACTACGATTTGCCCTGGCTTATTATTGTTAAACTCAGCTCCGGTTTTTTCCATGGTTATCGTCTCCATAGATGAATGCTGATTGTTCAGTCATTAAATGATCTCGTTAAACCGTATTTCTCTCCTATAGTGAAGTTTGTTTGGTTTTCTGAAGCTTTTGGAAATTGGTCGGTGAAAATCGACGTCAATACATGAGTATTGGTTCCGGCCGTCTTACTGTGTGAAGATAGCGTTTTTCATTGCCAGGTACACTTTTAATCAATGTCTCCAAGCAGTAGAATGTGGTATGCTCAAAATAGTCGAGATAAGGTGCTTCAGAAACTTCAATTCGAATACTCGATTCTTCGAATTTTTGAAAAATCAACATAGTCGAAAACTCTATTATTCAAAATTTCGAAAAATCGACTTAGTCGATAATTTGATTATTCGAAATCATGAAAAATCGACTTAGTCGAAAACCCGATTATTCGAAATTTTCAAAAATAAATTTAGTCGATAACCCGATTAATCAAAATTATGAAAAATCGACTTAGTCGAAAACTCGATTATTAGAAATGTTCAGAAGTCGACTCAGTCGAAAACTAGATTATTCGAAATATCTTTTGAGTCGCCGAAGTATACTGCCTACCTGTCGGATACCCAGGAAGGTGCAGTATCGAAAACTCGTTCAACAGCGGGTGGACTTTGGACCTTCCCGGGAGGATCCCAGTGTTTCATGAATACGGGCACTGGTCTCAACTTACCTACCCTATCAGGACAGAAGGCTTGGTTGTCCTTGAGAGTAAATCGAACCCTACAGAGTGCAGCGAAAGCAGCGCCTCCTGCCACTACGCCACACGTACCTCCTGCCACTACACCATCTTTTTTATTTGTAAGCCAATTTGACTCGAATTTCGTAGGAATTTTTCTCTGACGAAGATTCCCGAATGTTTCCATTAACCGATTCTCGAATTCATAATTTGTTCATGTGAGAAAACCCTGCTTCTGTTGCAGATTTAAGCTTGCCAATGATGGTATGCAATTTGTTTTTCTGAAAAATTTCACAGTTGATCCCACGGCTTCGGACAAGTTCTACCTCCCCATGGTTATGAGAATTTCTTGAGGATGGAGTAAATATATGTTTTTATTTGTGATGTTTCTTGTTCTTTACTGATCGTTTGACACGTTAAGCTGAGTATTAAACTGTAGTTGCTAAAAACTATTGAAAGGCCAGAGGTCCCTTAAAACGCCGGCTTCCGCTTTATACTGGCTTTGGTCTTCCAACGTTCAAAATTTAAACAACCCTTCCGTCTTCCGCTTCTCAAAAAAAACCAGTCATCTTTGATAACAACGATTGAATTACTGAGTTGTGATGGAAAGCGACGCCGCGTGAGCTCGAGCACAACACTTTTGTGTCCTTTCATTCATCTTCCCCCATATTAGCTTTCGTTGACTGAAAACCTCATCTTGCGAGAGATTCACAATTACTCAAAGATCTCGGATGTTTTTGCGGAACACCTTGTGTTGAATCGGCGGTTGTTACTGATGAACTTGTTAAAGATGTGAGAGAAGATTAGAGAAGGAAGTTATTAATTTCTCTGAGACAAATAAAGGGGCCTCATTGTCTGCTGAAGGAAAAGTATGGCTAGACGACACAGTTGGGCGAGGTGGAGAAGAAGAAGAGCTAAAGTAGGAAAACTGCTTGTGGCCCATAATGTCGAGATTACGGTAGTCGGCATGGACGGTCCGTCAAGAAGGCGGCATTCAATAAATTTATCCGTAAACGTTATAACACCATTTGCCAACCACCAATTACAGACAAACTCTAACGAACTGCACTTTTGAGCCATCTCAAGGTTGCACTCTAAACACGACAGCATGCTCCATTTCCACACGAGTTGTAGCCATTGGAACATCCACAGCCGGACACGGAAGTGGCACAAGGCCTCTGAAACAACGGTCAAGTCACAGTTCAAACAGCAAAAGCCGAAACCAAGCGTTTTGAGCTGAACAGCAGCGCCTTTTGATAGTAAATAATAAAGTGCGGCAATTAAAGGCAGCGGTCGCGATGAAAAACGTTATCGAAAAAACTACGAAGATCAGCTTAGATAAAAAAAGCTGAAAAACTATGAAGGTAGCGCGGTGAAAAACGGACTAGAATTAGAGTTTATAGGGCCCAAAGAAGCCAGTTCGTGCACACGTGCACAGCGCTGACCAAAAAGATAGCAGTCTCATGCCGAGCAGTCAAAAATCGGCGACATTCAGAAGACGAAATAAATGCAAATTTACCTAATAAAAACAGTAGAACAATGTAAGAAAGCACTTTGGTCTATGTTTTTGACTACATGAGTACATAAATATATTAAGATTCAATATTAAGGCAGCTGATGTTCTTGATATTAGAGATCATCGATGCCGATGATGTGGAGTGGGCTCGTCCACCATCAAAAGACAAGAAAGTTCAGGCTTCGAATTTGGCCCGAAACAGTGTTTTTTTCCAAGATTTTTTCTTATAGGTCCTACTTCTCGAGATCCAGAAAAGGGTTCAGAGAGAAAAAGACGACAAGCGTTTTTGATCGCGATCACTGCCTTTACGTTACAAAACTTGTGTGACTTCAACTCCACTGCTCCTCACAATCGTTGGCGCAAATCATTCAAAGCTTGTACTTGTGTATCAAGAACCTACCACTATATTTTTCACACTTTGACATGTTGGAACGCATATATTCTGGCATCTTTGCTGGCAAGGCATCAACCAAGGTAGATTTTGGCAAGAACTCATGCAGCCACTGATGCAACTGTTGAAACAACCCTACAACACTCCTTCTTCGATAAATAAAAGGGGGAGCAAAACTTATGGGGTATTTCGCATTACCGCATTTCCAGAAGCAGCACCCCCGCAAGATGGCAAGCATTGGGCGTTGCAGGACTTCATGCAGGATGGTGTTGAACACACACTTCTGCATTGGTTTTGGCAAGAATTTTGACAAGTATTGAGTTGAATCTGGTTGCACTGTCCTCCACATGCTGTCTGGCAGGAATTCATACAAGTGTTGGACCTTCCGCAGGAAGAGCTACACTGATTGAAACATTGATTTTGGCAGTACTGGGGATACTGCACTGGCTGATGGAGTGAGATTGTCTGAGGCATCACCTGCAAGCACAAAATCAGAAAAACTCCCGGCGAATGAATGCAGAAAAAATTAAATCTGACGAAGGAAGCTCCTCGAGCAGACCCGCACACGCCAGAACATGACTTATGACAATTACAATTCGACGATCCGGTGCAGCCAGTTTGACAGGTTCGCATACAGGTAGCACAAGATGTTGCCTCAAAAATCACGCAGCTGAAGGACGGATAGAGTCCACAGCTGCTGTGGACTCTACCCATCCTTCAGCTGTTTTTCATGCAATGAATAAATATTGATTTTGAGGCGGCCTTTGTACTCCTTTCCAGCGTGCTTGTTACAGCACACTCCAACTCGGCCCATAGCTCCTCAACCTCGGTAGAAACGGTATGCTTGAATGTTTCATAAACGTACGTATCCCACATTTCCGCACTGACTAGCGCAAATCTGTGGACAATTGCAGTGTCCAGATCCACATCCGGATTGACAGTTCTGAATGCAGGAGCCGCACGACGCCTAAATTGCATAAACAAGTGGTGATATCAGAATTTCGTACGATAATCGACTTGAAGCAATCAATTATTAGCTCATTTTCCGTTTCTCGAAAAAAGAAAAAGGCAAAGAAACCTACAGATAGTATAGGGAGGATTTGTGTTTTTTCTTGAACTTGCTGAAGCTAGTATAGAGAAGATTAGTGTTTTTTCTTGAACTTACCGAAGCTGCTATTCCAGTTAAAAACCCGCATGCACCAGAGCAGGTCTGTTGGCAGTTACAATTACCCGATGTGCACCCAGCATTGCATGACTGAAGACAATTGTTGCAGGAAAATGACTAAATAGCACACATTTTGCAGCATCTATCTTTGGTGACTGAATCACACCAATCACACAGCCTTCATCAATTTTAAAGATGTAGAGACGGTTTCTAGAACTCACGGGAGTTGTTACTGCTCTAGTCGAAATTTCACAGGCACCAGAGCAGGTCTGTTGGCAGTTACAATTACCCGATGTGCACCCAGCATTGCATGACTGAAGACAATTGTTGCAGGAAAATGACTAAATAGCACACATTTTGCAGCATCTATCTTTGGTGACTGAATCACACCAATCACACAGCCTTAATCAGTTTTAAAGATGTAGAGACTGTTTCCAGAACTCACGGGAGTTGTTACTGCTCTAGTCGAAATTTCACAGGCACCAGA
Source organism: Aplectana chamaeleonis (assembly GCA_029168955.1). Taxonomy (NCBI): domain Eukaryota; kingdom Metazoa; phylum Nematoda; class Chromadorea; order Rhabditida; family Cosmocercidae; genus Aplectana; species Aplectana chamaeleonis. Next base: position 6,396,993 of record JAPDOI010000004.1, on the reverse strand, counting down.
GCAGGTCTGTTGGCAGTTACAATTACCCGATGTGCATCCAGCATTGCACGATTGAAGACAATTGTTGCAGGAAAATGACTGAATAGCATAATTTTTATGAAGCATCAATTTCTGGAGACTGAATCACACCCATCACACAGCCCTTCATGATTTTAAGGGTGTAGAGATCTGTTTCCAGAACTCACGGGAGTTGCTACTGCTCCAGTCGAAAATTCACAGGCACCAGAGCAGGTCTGTTGGCATTTACAAATACCGGAAGTGCATCCAGCATTGCACGATTGAAGACAATTGTTGCAGGAAAATGACTGAATAGCATAATTTTTATGAAGCATCAATTTCTGGAGACTGAATCACACCCATCACACAGCCCTTCATCATTTTTAAAGGTGTAGAGATCTGTTTCCAGAACTCACGGGAGCTGCTACTAATCTATCTGAAAACCCGCATGCATCAGAGCAGGTCTGTTGACAGTCACATTTACCCGATGTACATCCAGCGGTGCACGATTGAAGACAATTGTTGCAGGAAAATGACTGAATAGCATAATTTTTATGAAGCATCAATTTCTGGAGACTGAATCACACCCATCACACAGCCCTTCATGATTTTAAGGGTGTAGAGATCTGTTTCCAGAACTCACGGGAGTTGCTACTGCTCCAGTCGAAAATTCACAGGCACCAGAGCAGGTCTGTTGGCAGTTACAATTACCCGATGTGCATCCAGCATTGCACGATTGAAGACAATTGTTGCAGGAAAATGACTGAATAGCATAATTTTTATGAAGCATCAATTTCTGGAGACTGAATCACACCCATCACACAGCCCTTCATCATTTTTAAAGGTGTAGAGATCTGTTTCCAGAACTCACGGGAGCTGCTACTAATCTATCTGAAAACCCGCATGCATCAGAGCAGGTCTGTTGACAGTCACATTTACCCGATGTACATCCAGCGGTGCATGATTGAAGACAATTGTTGCACGAAAATGACTGAACGACAAGATATAATTTTCGCAGCACCCAAGTTCAGAGAGCAAAGCACATAGAACACCCAGCACTTTGCATTTGGTTGCTATTCTTGGTTGCATACACTAACGAAAGGCAGCATCAGCGCTGAAAAATGCTATGAACTGTGGTGAGCGCGAAGCGCTCACCAGGATTTGGCTTTGATCTCTTCCCGCGCCGATGCCCTACAATGAGATCACCTATTCATACCGTCAACAGAGGTATGTGCTGTACACTATTCGACGCGCTGCAAGAAATTACATATGTGTGCAACTTTTCATCCCAACTGGTCCCCGCTTTCTGAAGTTATGACCTCTCAAAGTACGCAAAAACGTTCTCCACACCCGCCTCCGCCTCCGCCTCCGCCACCGCCTCCGCCTCCGCCTCCGCCTCCGCCTCCGCCTCCGCCTCCGCCTCCGCCTCCGCCTCCGCCTCCGCCTCCGCCTCCGCCTCCACCTCCGTCCGTCGAAAACCATTTTTTTGGAAGGCGTGGACCAAATCGCTCGAAAATTTGTGACTAGATGTAATAGACCACGGGAATGACGAAAATAATTGTCAGAACTCACCATAATGACTTCTGGGCCCCTAACGGCCGTTTGAAACTCGGAAACCGGCCTCTCAAGATTAGTTTATAAAAATGACGGATTTTTCGTTATCAGTCATTGTTTTCTTAGAGACTCCATATAAATACCTTGCTCTCTAGGGTGGTGTACTCTAAACGTCCGGCTTGGAACAGGACGCTATGCGGAAGGGTTGTTTTTGAGCGTGGCGCGTGTTTGTACCATGCGCACCAAAGATAAGAAGTCGTCGCAGGGTGTGCTGAAGTGTCGGTTGACTATGCGAGACCGCAGTAGGAGTATGCAGGACGTCGTGGAACTACAGCAACCCCTCAGTAGGGGTGTGCAGGACGCCGTAGAATGTGTGCAGGACCTCAGTAGGAGTGCGCAGGACCTTAGTAGGAGTGTGCAGGACATCATGGGACCTGTGCAGGACCCCAGTAGGGGTGTGCAGGACGTCGTAGAATGTGTGCAGGACCTTAGTAGGAGTGTGCAGGACCTTAGTAGGAGTGTGCAGGACATCATGGGACCTGTGCAGGACCCCAGTAGGGGTGTGCAGGACCTCAGTAGGAGTGTGCAGGACATTTTGGGACCTGTGCAGGACCCCAGTAAGGGTGTGCAGGACGTCGTAGAATGTGTGCAGGACCTCAGTGGGAGTGTGCAGGACCTTAGTAGGAGTGTGCAGGACATCATGGGACCTGTGCAGGACCCCAGTAGGGGTGTGCAGGACCTCAGTAGGAGTGTACATGACATTATGGGACCTGTACAGGACCTCAGTAGGAGTGCGCAGGATATCATGGAACGTGTGCAGGACCCCAGTAGGGGTGTGCAGGACGTCGTAGAATGTGTGCAGGACCTCAGTAGGAGTGTGCAGGACCTTAGTAGGAGTGTGCAGGACATCATGGGACCTGTGCAGGACCCCAGTAGGAGTGTGCAGGACATCATGGAACCTGTGTAGGACCCCAGTAGGGGTGTGCAGGACATCGTAGAATGTGTGCAGAACATCAGTAGGAGTGTGCAGGACATCATGGGACCTGTGCAGGACCCCAGTAGGGGTGTGCAGGACGTCGTAGAATGTGTGCAGGACCTCAGTAGGAGTGTGCAGGACATCATGAAACATGTGCAAGACCCCTGTAAGGATGAGCAGGACTTCATGGAATGTGTGCAGGACATCAGTAGGAGTGTGCAGGACATCATGAAGCGTGTGCAGGACCCCAGTAGGGTTGAGCAGGACGTCATGGAATGTGTGTACGACCTTAGTAAAATTACACAGGACATCATAGAACGTGTGCAGGACCCCAATAGGGGTGTGCAGGACATCATGGGACCTGTGCAGGACCCCAGTAGGGGTGTGCAGGACGTCGTAGAATGTGTGCAGGACCTTAGTAGGAGTGTGCAGGACATCATGAAACGTGTGCAAGACCCCTGTAAGGATGATCAGAACTTCGTGGAATGTGTGCAGGACATCAGTAGGAGTGTGCAGGACATCATGAAGCGTGTGCAGGACCCCAATAGGGGTGTGCAGGACATCATGGAATGTGTGCAGGACCTTAGTAGGAGTGTGCAGGACATCATGAAACGTGTGCAAGACCCCTGTAAGGATGATCAGAACTTCGTGGAATGTGTGCAGGACATCAGTAGGAGTGTGCAGGACATCATGAAACGTGTGCAAGACCCCTGTAAGGATGAGCAGGACTTCATCGAATGTGTGCTGGATCTCAGTAGGGGTGTGCAGGACGCCGTAGAATGTGTGCAGGACCTCAGTAGGAGTGTGCAGGACCTTAGTAGGAGTGTGCAGGACATCATGGGACCTGTGCAGGACCCCAGTAGGGGTGTGCAGGACGTCGTAGAATGTGTGCAGGACCTCAGTAGGAGTGTGCAGGACCTTAGTAGGAGTGTGCAGGACATCATGGGACCTGTGCAGGACCCCAGTAGGTGTGCAGGACCTCAGTAGGAGTGTGCAGGACATTTTGAGGCCTGTGCAGGACCCCAGTAAGGGTGTGCAAGACGTCGTAGAATGTGTGCAGGACCTCAGTGGGAGTGTGCAGGACCTTAGTAGGAGTGTGCAGGACATCATGGGACCTGTGCAGGACCCCAGTAGGGGGGGTGCAGGACCTCAGTAGGAGTGTGCATGACATTATGGGACCTGTACAGGACCTCAGTAGGAGTGCGCAGGATATCATGGAACGTGTGCAGGACCCCAGTAGGGGTGTGCAGGACGTCGTAGAATGTGTGCAGGACCTCAGTAGGAGTGTGCAGGACCTTAGTAGGAGTGTGCAGGACATCATGGGACCTGTGCAGGACCCCAGTAGGAGTGTGCAGGACATCATGGAACCTGTGTAGGACCCCAGTAGGGGTGTGCAGGACATCGTAGAATGTGTGCAGAACATCAGTAGGAGTGTGCAGGACATCATGGGACCTGTGCAGGACCCCAGTAGGGGTGTGCAGGACGTCGTAGAATGTGTGCAGGACCTCAGTAGGAGTGTGCAGGACATCATGAAACATGTGCAAGACCCCTGTAAGGATGAGCAGGACTTCATGGAATGTGTGCAGGACATCAGTAGGAGTGTGCAGGACATCATGAAGCGTGTGCAGGACCCCAGTAGGGTTGAGCAGGACGTCATGGAATGTGTGTAGGACCTTAGTAAAATTACACAGGACATCATAGAACGTGTGCAGGACCCCAATAGGGGTGTGCAGGACATCATGGGACCTGTGCAGGACCCCAGTAGGGGTGTGCAGGACGTCGTAGAATGTGTGCAGGACCTTAGTAGGAGTGTGCAGGACATCATGAAACGTGTGCAAGACCCCTGTAAGGATGATCAGAACTTCGTGGAATGTGTGCAGGACATCAGTAGGAGTGTGCAGGACCTTAGTAGGAGTGTGCAGGACATCATGAAACGTGTGCAAGACCCCTGTAAGGATGATCAGAACTTCGTGGAATGTGTGCAGGACATCAGTAGGAGTGTGCAGGACATCATGAAACGTGTGCAAGACCCCTGTAAGGATGAGCAGGACTTCATGGAATGTGTGCTGGATCTCAGTAGGGGTGTGCAGGACGCCGTAGAATGTGTGCAGGACCTCAGTAGGAGTGTGCAGGACCTTAGTAGGAGTGTGCAGGACATCATGGGACCTGTGCAGGACCCCAGTAGGGGTGTGCAGGACGTCGTAGAATGTGTGCAGGACCTCAGTAGGGAGTGTGCAGGACCTTAGTAGGAGTGTGCAGGACATCATGGGACCTGTGCAGGACCCCAGTAGGGGTGTGCAGGACCTCAGTAGGAGTGTGCAGGACATTTTGGGACCTGTGCAGGACCCCAGTAAGGGTGTGCAGGACGTCGTAAAATGTGTGCAGGACCTCAGTGGGAGTGTGCAGGACCTTAGTAGGAGTGTGCAGGACATCATGGGACCTGTGCAGGACCCCAGTAGGGGTGTGCAGGACCTCAGTAGGAGTGTGCATGACATTATGGGACCTGTACAGGACCTCAGTAGGAGTGCGCAGGATATCATGGAACGTGTGCAGGACCCCAGTAGGGGTGTGCAGGACGTCGTAGAATGTGTGCAGGACCTCAGTAGGAGTGTGCAGGACCTTAGTAGGAGTGTGCAGGACATCATGGGACCTGTGCAGGACCCCAGTAGGAGTGTGCAGGACACCATGGAACCTGTGTAGGACCCCAGTAGGGGTGTGCAGGACATCGTAGAATGTGTGCAGAACATCAGTAGGAGTGTGCAGGACATCATGGGACCTGTGCAGGACCCCAGTAGGGGTGTGCAGGACGTCGTAGAATGTGTGCAGGACCTTAGTAGGAGTGTGCAGGACATCATGAAACATGTGCAAGACCCCTGTAAGGATGAGCAGGACTTCATGGAATGTGTGCAGGACATCAGTAGTAGTGTGCAGGACATCATGAAGCGTGTGCAGGACCCCAGTAGGGTTGAGCAGGACGTCATGGAATGTGTGTAGGACCTTAGTAAAATTACACAGGACATCATGGAACGTGTGCAGGACCCCGATAGGGGTGTGCAGGACATCATGGAATGTGTGCAGGACCTTAGTAGGAGTGTGCAGGACATCATGAAACGTGTGCAAGACCCCTGTAAGGATGATCAGAACTTCGTGGAATGTGTGCAGGACATCAGTAGGAGTGTGCAGGACATCATGAAGCGTGTGCAGGACCCCAATAGGGGTGTGCAGGACATCATGGAATGTGTGCAGGACCTTAGTAGGAGTGTGCAGGACATCATGAAACGTGTGCAAGACCCCTGTAAGGATGATCAGAACTTCGTGGAATGTGTGCAGGACATCAGTAAGAGTGTGCAGGACATCATGGGACCTGTGCAGGACCCCAGTAGGGGTGTGCAGGACGTCGTAGAATGTGTGCAGGTCCTTAGTAGGAGTGTGCAGGACATCATGAAACATGTGCAAGACCCCTGTAAGGATGAGCAGGACTTCATGGAATGTGTGCAGGACATCAGTAGGAGTGTGCAGGACCTTAGTAGGAGTGTGCAGGACATCATGAAGCGTGTGCAGGACCCCAGTAGGGTTGAGCAGGACGTCATGGAATGTGTGTAGGACCTTAGTAAAATTACACAGGACATCATGGAACGTGTGCAGGACCCCGATAGGGGTGTGCAGGACATCATGGAATGTGTGCAGGACCTTAGTAGGAGTGTGCAGGACATCATGAAACATGTGCAAGACCCCTGTAAGGATGATCAGAACTTCGTGGAATGTGTGCAGGACATCAGTAGGAGTGTGCAGGACATCATGAAGCGTGTGCAGGACCCCAATAGGGGTGTGCAGGACATCATGGAATGTGTGCAGGACCTTAGTAGGAGTGTGCAGGACATCATGAAACGTGTGCAAGACCCCTGTAAGGATGATCAGAACTTCGTGGAATGTGTGCAGGACATCAGTAGGAGTGTGCAGGACATCATGAAACGTGTGCAAGACCCCTGTAAGGATGAGCAGGACTTCATGGAATGTGTGCTGGATCTCTGTAGGGGTGTGCAGGACGCCGTAGAATGTGTGCAGGACCTCAGTAGGAGTGTGCAGGACCTTAGTAGGAGTGTGCAGGACATCATGGGACCTGTGCAGGACCCCAGTAGGGGTGTGCAGGACGTCGTAGAATGTGTGCAGGACCTCAGTAGGAGTGTGCAGGACCTTAGTAGGAGTGTGCAGGACATCATGGGACCTGTGCAGGACCCCAGTAGGGGTGTGCAGGACCTCAGTAGGAGTGTGCAGGACATTTTGGGACCTGTGCAGGACCCCAGTAAGGGTGTGCAGGACCTCAGTGGGAGTGTGCAGGACCTTAGTAGGAGTGTGCAGGACATCATGGGACCTGTGCAGGACCCCAGTAGGGGTGTGCAGGACCTCAGTAGGAGTGTGCATGACATTATGGGACCTGTACAGGACCTCAGTAGGAGTGCGCAGGATATCATGGAACGTGTGCAGGACCCCAGTAGGGGTGTGCAGGACGTCGTAGAATGTGTGCAGGACCTCAGTAGGAGTGTGCAGGACCTTAGTAGGAGTGTGCAGGACATCATGGGACCTGTGCAGGACCCCAGTAGAAGTGTGCAGGACATCATGGAACCTGTGTAGGACCCCAGTAGGGGTGTGCAGGACATCGTAGAATGTGTGCAGAACATCAGTAGGAGTGTGCAGGACATCATGGGACCTGTGCAGGACCCCAGTAGGGGTGTGCAGGACGTCGTAGAATGTGTGCAGGACCTTAGTAGGAGTGTGCAGGACATCATGAAACATGTGCAAGACCCCTGTAAGGATGAGCAGGACTTCATGGAATGTGTGCAGGACATCAGTAGGAGTGTGCAGGACCTTAGTAGGAGTGTGCAGGACATCATGAAACGTGTGCAAGACCCCTGTAAGGATGATCAGAGCTTCGTGGAATGTGTGCAGGACATCAGTAGGAGTGTGCAGGACATCATGAAGCGTGTGCAGGACCCCAATAGGGGTGTGCAGGACATCATGGAATGTGTGCAGGACCTTAGTAGGAGTGTGCAGGACATCATGAAACGTGTGCAAGACCCCTGTAAGGATGAGCAGGACTTCATGGAATGTGTGCTGGATCTCAGTCGGGGTGTGCAGGACCCCAGTTCAATGTTCAGGACACCGTATGCAAGCCAGGCCTCCGAATCTACAAGAACGATAGTTAAGTCCGCCAGAACAGGGCTACCGTAATCTCACTCGAGTTGGCTCTAAAATTTTCTAAGTTCTGACTCCGATTTCGCTTCATCTTCCCTACAGGTGGTGATGTTTCCCTGCTTTTTAGTCCAGGCAGATCCTCAACTGCTGACCCCTAGAGAAGGACGGTGTGTGAATCAAGACACACCGCTCTTCACTTCTTTTATACTTTATCATTGATCAATTGGGTATCATCAAATTTGTTTACGAGAGCCGAATAACATCATTCCTGAGATTACGGTAGTCCTCTTCTGGCGCACTTAACTATCGTTCGCGCTGGAAATCAATTTCCATTTTTCAGGCTCAATTTCATGATTGAGCCCGGTAGACCACACTGGTAAACTTTGGCGCGTCAAAAACGTTGGACGATGAGGTTAATATCCGCCACCAATTCTCACCAGTCATCTAGCCCTTTTCTTAGAATGTTGGTGCGACAGTAAGATAACAGGAAAAATTGGTTACGGCACGAACTCCACATGCAGAAAAACTCCGAAAATGATTTTGGCGCGAAATTCAAATTCGTATTTACAATGTGTTCCGATTGACTTTTCTTTACAAATGAAGGTTTTTCATGGGCCCCTTCAACATTTTCTTTCACTAGAGGGGCCAAGCTACGCAAAAACTCATAGAAATGATGGAAAACTCTGATAAAAGAGGCCTGATACTGCGCTATCAATCATTGTTTTTATTAGAGCTCTACGGAAATACTTCGACTGGTAGCCTCACCAATGGGCCGTTCATTTCATTTCTGTCTTGAGTGGTGCGTGCCCCCGTCTAGAAGAGTGCCTAGAACCTGTACAACTGGGTCATTTTGAAACTCATTTCTTCATTTTTCGACTTTTAAATTCAAAAAGTATATGCCTTGCATCTATTTGTAGGAAGCCGCATTGCAACAATTATCTTGCAGTCTTAGCAGCGGAGCGGTTGTTTCTCCATTTCTACCACTATGTTTTCGAAAAAAAAACAACTTGACTTCTGGAGCTCGACGATATTGTAGAAGGGAAACCCTTGTAAAAAGTTGTGAAATTTCTGAAAGTTGGGCTCCGCAGAAAAGGTCAAGGATTTGGCATTGCTCCTAAATGTTGTGAAATTGTTTTATTGGATTTGGCTCTCAACTTGATTTTTCAAATGTAGTGAAATTGTCGAATTGATTTGGCTGTGATGATACTATATGCAGATAACATAATCATTAAATCTAGTGAAATTGTTGCAAACGGATTTGGCAGGAGCTCTATCAATTATCACAGTCAAATCACGCGTCAGAAGGTCCTCTGGCGAGCGAATGAAGACAAAAAGAAAAAAATAATAATCCTCAGTCAACAATGCTGAACGAAACGTGGCCTTATGGGCTATATGGGCCTTATGGGCTTATTGTATAGAAACGTTTTTGCTGCTAGGTTTATTCCTGTTCTCATTCGATTCAATATGCGCTTCAAGGAAAACCCCTTCTGACGCGTGATTTGACTGTGATAATTGATAGAGCTCCTGCCAAATCCGTTTGCAACAATTTCACTAGATTTAATGATTATGTTATCTGCATATAGTATCATCACAGCCAAATCAATTCGACAATTTCACTACATTTGAAAAATCATGTTGAGAGCCAAATCCAATAAAACAATTTCACAACATTTAGGAGCAATGCCAAATCCTTGACCTTTTCTGCGGAGCCCAACTTTCAGAAATTTTATGATGAAAATGGTGGGTTTAAAGCTGGTAGTACGGGCGACTGACAAAATGGCTCTTAGAAAATTCTTTATAATTAGGGAATAAAAGGATCAATTATCGTCCTGGTTTCAGAGAGTGGAATTTGTCAAAAAAATCCAGCGTCTCAACTCAAGGATGGCTCAAAAATTTTCAAAGGTTTCAACCTTAACCAGTATCTGATGCTCCCAATGGAGTGAGCTCTCTAGGGGAGCCGTACGACTTGGTCGCTGTTCATCATTTTTTTTTCTAGCGCGTACACTGTGTCCAGGATCAGTAACTTACCGACAGTCCTGGAGTAGCTGACAGTAGTAAGAAAAACAAAACAACACTTGTCGAAGCCTGCATTCTTTCTGCAATAAGAACGTGTTGCTATAATTTAGAGTATACAAAACATCGGTTTATCAGCTTATTTAGTCAGGAAGTTTGTCTAAGGATAGTATAAGTTTTGAATTTAAGCGTCCTATGGAGAATTCCAAGATATTGCTATCTTCTCATATCCTGTTTACGTAAAATGACCAATCACAGATTGCAAAAAGCCAGAACTAAGAAGGTTTAGGAAGAACTACGAGAGGGGATGCCGTTTTATCATGAATAGCCCTTTTATAGTAGGATGATAATTCGTCATCATCTGCGGAAAAATTCCGACTCGCAGTACTGCTATTCAAATAACGTCAACAAGAGAGAATACATTCCTTAACCGACAATACCGCTACGACACGAAGACGGTGACAAGCCGCACTATTCCTCATGCTTCTAAAAAAACATCAGTAGCACAACTGTCGGAATTCCTGGAATTCACTCACAGATACAGATCGGCATCTAGTTCAGTGTTTTGAACTAGGTAAACAAATGGCGCCCGCTTCATCCAGGATAGGACAATAGAGAACCTCCCACTGCGATTCTGCTCAGTTATTTCTCAGTCCTGCCAACATAGCCTTTGTTTTCTCATGAAATTTGTCTGAAAAGCAAAATAGTTTCTTCATTTTCGATTCAATTGACTTTCTACTAAAAACAAGGGGGAAAAACGAAAAAAAAAACTGGTAAAAAATGTTTTACATTCGCGTGCCTGTACACATGCATTGAGTCATTTTCAAAGGCAAATTTAGCTGTTTGAAGACACAGAAAAGTTTTACGCCGCCTTCGTTTGAGAAATAGCCCTATCCTAAGGGGATTGAGGACTTGTGTCTAGTGATAATAATAAAATATGCTTATGGAGACGTACATGCGCTCGATCACTCCTTACTTGCGCTCGATCACTTCTCGTGTGCGGCTCTTTCCTCGACTCTTCTATTCCGCCTTTTGCCCGATGACTGCCAGAAAGACTATGCCAGCCAGCTATCGTGTGATGACTCTCAGCCTCCAAAATGGATGGAACTTGTTCTCGAACGCGGATGTAACTATTTAATGAGGTTGGATAAATTTCTCAATTTTTTCTGGCATATACAGGAAACTCAGAATTTGATTCTTTCGTCGATTAAATCTTTGCAAGACCGATATGTGAATCAAAACAAGGATGATTTTTCCAGGCCCTGCTCTCTATAGTGACCTCTTCAAGTTCCATGCCGACTCCGATAATATCACTGCTAAGTCCTGTGGAATTGCGTGTGTGGGGATCAAATGAACAGGATGATGCATCTGCTACAGCAGCCTTTGATGGGGAGGCAGTTATGGAGATTATTGATGCGTCTGGTGACGAAGATCTCCGAAGTGAATGGCGTGATCGTAAGATCGCAAATTTTCCCCATCCACATAGTATCAGAACGTCACACAGTACTCGCCCACTCATCATCAAAATTAGAATGCAAAATCAGTGCTTGCGAGACAGGCTACTAGCGCAGATGAGAAGGGGAAGGGTATCACTCACAGAAAACATTGTTCACTCCTATGCTCGCCAAGACTACGCGTCAGCCACTCGATTTCGATGGAGCTCTTACGAGGAAGGCAGTTCTATTGGACCAGTAAAAGGGAAAACCCGTGTACGTGGTTCGAGACCTTACAATACAAAAGTTACAAACACCGCATGACTTGTCGAGAGTCTCTTCGAGGACAATGTCGAATGAGAGCGGCGATCAGGTCACATACAGTCAATACTCGCCTTTCCCTGCTCAGCTACTCAGGCAAACTCAAATGTCGACAGCAGGTTTCTGAGGTGTCATCACAGAGCACATCAGCTGAGGACACGAAAAATAGCGTGATTTCGGCGCGAGAGAACCTGGTATCACCTCGAAAGGTCCAGGAATAGACCTCTTAGCCCCGGATTTCAAGACGGCAGCATGACTTACCTGAAGCTTTGAAAGGTTCACCTGTCGACCTGCTATTGCCGGATTTATGGATTTGCTGTGTACATACTATCGCTAGACTTTTAATAGTGTGGCCACCTTCAAAATTCGGAGCAGTTAATCGAGCTGGACCATCGCAGGATTCAGAAACTATTGCTGTATTATTCCTTTACCTGGCTGTAATTGTAGCCGTCCCCATACTCAACTGCACTTAAAGGCACAGTACACCCTCAGATTTGAATTTGGAGATTTTAGTGTAATTGTATAGAAGACCACTCCTGTATAACACGTGCCAAATGCGAGATCTCAGTTCCTCCAAATAAGCGAGATATTAGCGGCCACCACGGGCCCGGCCCCCTCCAGCCACCACCACAGGCCCGGCCCCCTTCCTGATTTTCAATCTCAATGGTGGCTACATGGATGGATGATTTTCCACCGAGTCGTCGTTCTTCACTTCCGTTCCGATCTATCTCCTCATCCTGTTTTGCTCTCGTGCGGCAACTGCGATTCAAGAGAAATACAGGTCGGAGACAACTCGTCCACCATATTTTTGCCCTCAAAATGCAGGCATTTTCAAGGAGCCATATCTCTGTTCGTAGGGGGTCTTGGACGATTTCAAAAATACCATTGTGATCAGAGTGTGACCCTCTCCAAGATAAGGATAAAACCTAAAAAATAATTTTCTGGGTGTCCTGTGCCTTTAAACTTGGGCATTTCGGTTTTTTTCTACCGTAATTATTATCGAGGTGTAACTCTTACCGACTCAATATATGAGCTATTTCGCAGGTTCCAGTCGCCGGCAGAAAAAAATAGTAAATGATTTTCTTTCGAACCAATTCGACTTTAAAGGCACAGTACACCCTCCGATATGAATTTCGATTGTAATTGTGTAGAAGACCTTTCCTGCAATACACGTGCCAATTGCGAGATCTCAATTCCTTCAAATAAGCGAGATATAAGTGACCACCACAGGACCGACCCCCTCCAGCCACCACCACGGACCCGGCCCCCTTTCTGATTTTCGATCTCAGTAGCAGCTAGATGGATGGATGATTTTCAACAGAGTCGTCGTTCCTCACTCTTTTCCGGTCCATCTCCTCATCCTGTTTTGCTCTCGTGCCGTGACTGCGAATTAAGAGAAATACAGGCCTGAGGCAACTCGTCCACCAAATTTTTGCCCTCGAAATACAGGCATTTTCAAGGAGCCATATCTCCGTTTGTAGGGGGTCTTGGACGATTTCAGAAATACTATTCTGATTAGAATGAGGCCCTCTCCAATATAAGGATGAAATCTAAAAAATAATTTTCTGGGTGTCCTGTGCCTTCAATGGGTTTTTTGAAACTCTAAGCAAGAAATATGCAGCAACGATACAAAAACCAAGAGAATTAGGTAAAACATATATATATATATATATATATATATATATATATATATATATAATATATATATATATATATATATATATATATATATATATATATATATATATATATATATATATATATATATATATATATATATATATATATATATATATATATATATATATATATATATATATATATATATATATATATATATATATATATAACTTTTGACTATGCGAGGGCAGGATTACGGCACTAAAACGGGTTAATAAAGTTTCTCCAATGAGCGAAAATCGCAGTTTCTGGGACTTTTTCGGAGTGGAACCCCTGGCATAGCTTCATTATCTGAGAATTTTCACTCACTAAACCTCGAATTTGTGGGTGTAGGTATTAGTCACAGTGTCTTCTCTGGTTATAACTATTTTCATGATTGTGGTTAATTCTTTATAGAAACCCTTGAAAAGTTTTAAAATCTAATCTCTGAAAAATGGTTGATAATTGGCAAAATGATTAGGTGTAGGCAGTAAGATAAATCGTTGTGCATTATTGTAAAATTTGGAGTTGATTGGCTTAACGACGTTGGATGATGGAGATATAATGGGAATCCTACCTTCTAAACATTTCAAGAAATGCAAAACTAAATAAATTGAGAAAAAGTAGGTTTCAAAAAGAACGAGTAAGTTCAAAAATAGATCACATACTCGATTCAATTGTTTAACGTGAGAACATTTGTACAAAAATTGAGGCAATTAATCGATTTCGAAGTCCAAATGGTTCTCAAGTAATATACTTGTGCAAATGATCAACTTTTTTGATGGGTGATTATGATGTAATCTGAATTGAGTCGAATATTCGAAAAACGGACATTTGACCTAAACGAAAGCAAAGAATTTTACGATTCCCAGGATTAACGGAACCCACGAGAGGCGAAAAGTATGAAACCTCCATTGAAGCGAGAAGCAAAACAGTAAGGCCCTAGTTATACATAGGCGAATCGGTGCCGCTGGCTTTTGCGGGACGTCTGCGATTGGTCAGATTTCGAAATTGACCAATAGCAGACATGCCGCGGAAGCCAGCGGCGGCGAAACGCTGGTGCATAACTAGGGCCTAAAAATCACGACGAAATCGAGTATTCAAAAAGGGTGTTTCAAGACTCCAAATATACTTGGTGTTCAAAAAATACGCATAATCAAATCTCATGAGTCGATAAAATAGTTGAATACTACAAAAATCTCTGGAACACTATTTGAGTAATAATTCCATTCAATACAAGGCCTTATTTGCGCGTTATCGCACAGAAAGACAAAAATAAATAAAAGCAGGTTCTTCAATTGAATATTAACTGAATATTTTGTTGAGCATTCGTCGGAGATTTGGACGATCAATCGTCACCGGCGGTAAGATGTGTTGCCTTGTCGACCTGCTGTGAACCTGCTATCGACAGGTCGATATCAGGTCGATAACAGGTCCATGTTATTCTCCCGAAAGAACCTGATATCGCTGGTTGCTCGAGAGACAGGTTGTTAAACCTGCTGTCGACATTTGAGTTTGCCTGAGTACAGTGTAGTCAGCAGTCTCCCCCAAGAGCGCCACTCAGCGACAGCCGCTACTCAGAGGTTTTGAATCAAGTTAAATGTCACTTTAAAGTAAGTTACTTGAAGTCTTCATGTCACTTACATTTACATATGTCACAAGTAACTTACTTAATGTCGCAAGTAACTTACTTTGCACAAGTCGCAAGTAACTTACTTTTATGTCACAACTAACTTACTTTTAGCACACAAGTAACTTACTTTTAGTAGGCAAGTAACTTGCTTTTGGCATACAAGTAACTTGCTTGTAGCATTCAACCAACTTACTTCTAGCATACAAGTAACTTACTTCTAGCATACAAGTAACTTACTTTCAGCAAACAAGTAACTTACTTTCAACATACAAGTAACTCACATTTAGGATGCAGAAATGTTACCTCAAGGCAACATTTCACCTACTTTCATCCCTATGTAACGGGTTACTTACATTCAGTTTCCCAAACGTTTCTAAGCAGACATGTAACTCACCGTCAAGTCGGTAAGAGTTTTCAATAGCAATAAAAACCTTGGCGGGAGAGAAATTTATGCATCAAAAGCCGTAAATACACGAAAAATCATAAAAACACAATGAATATACAACGAGTATACAAGACCATACTTGACTTACTTGACTTAATCGGTTGGCTTTCGCCTGACGCGGTCATTCCGCATCTTCACCGAGGTGTGCCGTCCTAGTAGTCAGCCGTGTCCATTTTTCACGGTCTTCAGCCACAATTTGAACACATTCCATCCAGCTCTCACTATTCCATTTCCTGCGAAACGAAACATCGCGCCTGAACTGTCTTTCGATGCCGAGTGACTTTAAATCCTCTTTAACCACATCCGTCCAGAACTTTCGCCTACGCCCAGGTGGCCGTTTCCAGACAGGATTTGGAAGCATTTTTAAAGCGTGTTGTACGAGACGATCCGGCGTTCTTCTTAGTATATGCCCGAGCAGTCGAAGTCGACTTTCCATTGCTGCTTGAGATGGCGTTAGGAGATGCTGGCACCTCCCTCGTGTCAAGCGTTGATGTACTGCGTCGATTTCCTTGTAAAGGTCTTCGTTATGGCATACACGCGGCCAGAAATATCCAAGCAAACGCCTAAAAAGCTTCCTCTCCGTGCAATCCAACCTTTCCATCTGCGTTTTCGGTGCTGCCCACGTCTCCGATCCGTACATCATGATAGGGCGAATAGCGGATAGGTAGACGCGCAACTTGACTTCCTTCGCGATGGTGGTAGACCACAAACACTTGGTTAGAGAATTGAATGCAGACGTAGCTTTCGCACATCGTTGTCGAATATCCGCTGCATAACTACCATCGTTCTTCAGCAAACAGCCCAAATAACAGAAATCGTCCACCAGTTCGATACGTTGTCCGTCCACACAAACTCCAGTTGAAGGCCTCTGAGAGACCCACATCTGCTTGCATTTGTCGGGACGAAGACGAAGTCCATAGGCTGCGGCATACTTCGAAACGAGGTTCACAATCCTTTGCAGTTTTGCGTTGTTTTCAGCGAATAACACAATGTCGTCGGCGTACTCCAGGTCGACAAGGGAGCGTCCTGATGGTGTTAGGATCACATCCGCAGGAAACTGTTCTGCAACTCTACGCATGATGTCATCAACGGCGAAGTTGAAAAGAAAAGGTCCTGCAACGGCTCCTTGCCTTACTCCTGTTTTCACCTCGAAAGCTGACGTAAATCCGACAGGTGTACGAACTGCTGCTGTTGTTCCTTTGTTCATGTCCTCGATTAACCGAACATACTTTTCCGGGACTCCATCTGCTCGCAGAGCATTGAGCAATCGATCACGATGAGGAGAGTCGAACGCGGCTTCAAAGTCCAAAAAAGCAAGCTGTAATGGCTTCGAAAACCGCTGCCACGATTCAATTACTCTTCTCACGACGAACACTTGGTCGATGGTCGATCTTCCAGGTCGAAAACCGGCTTGCTCATCTCTGGTCGTTCCTTCACGATGTTTGATAAGTCGCTCGAGAATGATACGTTCTAAAACCTTGTACATGACACGAAGTAGAGAGATTCCTCTGTAGTTCTTAGGATCCGTGACGGATAGCTTCTTGTGAAGAGGTACGATGATCGCATGTCTCCACGAATCGGGTATCCTTTCGCTCATCCATATGGCACGGATGGTGTTGGTCATTTCACGAATCCCAGACGAAGGAAGAGCTTTCAGCATTTCAGCAGTGATGTTGTCATCTCCACCTGCCTTTCCATTCTTCATTTTCCGGACACAATCCAAAACTTCAGACTCAGTCGGCGGTTCCTCACTGACATCGTAATGTGCTCTCTGAACATGCGGGAGCTCAGGTACTGATGGCGCTGGACGATTCAGTAGTGAACTGAAGTAATCCTTCCATATTGGCAGCGTCGCATCACCAACTGCAACTCCATTGGTAGTGTTCAAGACAGGAGAACATCTCTTCATCTTCCCGCTATACTGTCGCAGCAACGTGTAGGCTTTCCTCGGATTCTTCTCCTCCCAAGCCTTCTCGAACTCCTTAGCTCTACACGTCCACTCGTTCGCGGTCACTTTGAAGCTGCCGACGCAACTTCCTCCTCAGACGCTTCTCCTCCACGAAGTTTCCTGCAGTTCGGAGAGCACATACTCTGTTGTAGGTAGATGTTGTTTCTTCTGAGACGTAGGCGAACTTCTTCTTAGGCTGTACAACCGGGAGTGCCTCTTTCGAAGCGTCCTGGATGCATTTGACAAAAGAATCCGCGTCGCAAAGTTTCTTCTTAGTCCGTACTCCGATGTGAATAGAAACGCGTTGTCGGAAATTCCTTCTGCACTCTTCATCTCTGAGACTTGTCATGTCAATCCTCTGGAGAGGCTGAGCCCCTCGCTTCCTCTTATGAATCCTCGCAGTGAAGTTCAACAGAACAGGACGGTGATCCGAATCGAATGCGACATCCCACACAGCTCTAGATCTTCGAATGTCCGATACTGGAATATTCCTCGTCAGGACATAGTCAAGCTGTAGTTTCAAAGTTGTCATCTTCCGCTTCCGCTGCTCTTCTGGAGATAGCCGGGTTGGTCCCTGCCACGTAAGCTGATGGCGGCGATGATTCCTCTTGAATGTCGATGCAATAATCAGACCACTGCGTTCACAAAGTCGACAAGGCGGTAGCCATTGTCCGATGTTTGCTCCACTGGGTAGAACCATTTACCGAGTACTTCGGATTCCTGATCAAGTCCCATCTTCGCATTTGCGTCAATCCCCACGACAACAGCATGTTGACAAGGTATCCTGGCCAGCAACGTATTGAGTTCCTCATAAAACGCATCCTTCGAATTGTCTTCGGCGGTTTCAGTGGGCGCATGAGCACTCACTATCCACAGATTGAATCCTCTGTGATCCCGCAGTCGTACGAATGCATTCCGACACGACGTTGAGCCGAACTCCTTGACCATACCATTGAAATCCTTCCTTACAGCTATTGCACAGCCTCCCACTCTCCTATCGTCAGCGTTACCGCAGTAGATGGTGTACTCTCCGACGCTGATGACGGGTCTATCCTTGAGGCGGGTTTCCTGCAAAGCAGCAAACGGTGCATGGAAATAGCTCAGAAGTCTGGATAGCGCAGTTTTTTGGATATCACTCGACAGCGATCGACAGTTCAGGGTGGCGAAATTGTGGCTTGTGGCCAAAGACTCCATGACTCCCTAGGTACGGATCCTAAGGTGTTATGGACCAGAGGCCTTAGTGTGCCGGACGGCGACACCTTTATGCAATGTGCGGGATACTTTCGCGATATAGTTGTGCACGCTATATCGCTCGAACGTTCCCTGTGTACACTCAAACGTCTGCTGGGTTCAGTAGAAGCAGGGGCACCAACGAGCAGGTACCAACAGACTTGTATACACAAGACCATACTATATGCAACATATAGACATACATACGGTATTATATAAAACACACGGCATATATACGGTTTTCTATACAACAGGTACACACGTAAATAGTAGAAGGAAAAAAACTCCTTCGCCTTCGTGTCTTTCAACGCCATCATCGCTAGAAGAGTTGAACGGGGTTCACTCCTCAAAAGAACGATAACAGTATCGGAATCGTTCTGTTTAAAAATGAAATGCCTTAGAGGAGAAGAAGTCTTGAGGAGGATTTTTGCTATTTTGCTATTTTTTTTTTAAAACAACGACTTCATCCGTAACTTCACTACCCAGCGATTTAGGACACCCGATTTCATGGTTAGTATACTTGTTGCAAATGGAATTTATGTCGAATCAGGGTCGAGCACCTTCGGTTACCATAACCAAGGGGGCCGCAGCTCTAGGACCTGAGGAAGCAAGGGGGCCGCAAGGATTCTACTGGTCACCGAGTTATAGAGAAACGAGTGTACAGTCTGCACGGATCGTGCTAATACATGGCGGTCCCTATCGACGCCGTACGGTTAAGGGACAGGGGCACTCTACACTCTTAATCCACTGGGGACCACTTCGCTCGCGTTTAGTGGTGTGACGTTTCAAACTGCGAAAAATGGGACAACTCCTCCCTCGTTGTGTAGACAGCCCCTGTCCCGACGGCATAGGTTTGTTGGGGTGGAGACAGCGGTCCGAGAGGTGAAGGTTATTTAGGATACCTGAGTGGGGAATGGTGAAGGTTCCCTATAGACTTGCGACTTCAAAATTTGCCGTTTTCTCAATCCTCTTTTTCTTGCATTCCGTATATTCTTCTTTTTATTCATTAATTTTTAAACATTTTTTTTTCGCTGGATGACCTCCTTTTGAAATTCACTATCCTTAATGAAATGATCTGCCTAGGTCATGAAAAATTTCCTTTGAGCTGTCTTGGAGTCAAAATAATTTTTTTCCAAGCGATTTTTGAAAAACTACCCGTTCTTCGCTCATAAAATTTTTGCCCTTTAAGGCTGTAGTTATACACCGGCCAGACGCTGTAGACATAGCAAGACAACTACCACTTATGTGCGTACCAACAATGCTGAGGCATGCCAAAAGGAAGAATTGTCCCAGATAAACGCGCCGGATGACCGCACCGAGCAGTTATACACGCCGCAGCACTGTATACTGTATTCTGGCGGGACCTACCCCGTTGGACATTTGCCAGTTTCCATCAGCTGATTATTTTTTGGATCTTAATTTGTTAAAATATCCCCAAAACGACATAATGAGCACTGCTATGACAAGAGTAATACATTTCTAATGACTTTCTGGAGTAAACATATGGTAGAGGCGTGACATATCGATGAAATACAATTAGAACGCCCGGAAATTTTCAGTCTGCAATATTGCGTCACAGACGGCGAAGACACAATATTGCAGACGAGTCCCTGATTCACGCAGGAAGCGGCGACAATGTCACAGCGGGACTTTTTCATTCCGCTGGTGTATTACTAGGGCCTAAGACAAATCTTCGAACGGAGCTGTTCCAGAAGTCTTCATGGAATTTTGCGTCGAATAATGTTTTCATTTTGAGAAAAATACGTTTCCAGACTTTCAGCCGACTTCAATTTATGAATTAACGTTTCTTTCACCAAAAGCAATCAATTTTTCGTCCATAACTTTTTTACCCTAAAAGATAGCCCGTTGGTGAAGGCAGCTTTCGAAATCCCCATGAAATTCTGCATCGAATAGCGTTTTGAGTTTTAAAAAATACGTTCCCCTTCTACCAGCCGATTGCGGTTTATAAAGTGCATTTTTTTCGCCTGAAATTATCGGTTTTTCGTCCATAAGTTTTTATGCCTGAAGATAGACCTTTGGTAAAGGTTGTTCTCAGAATCTCAATGGAATTCTGCGTCGACCGGTGTTTCCAGTTTAGAAAAAAATATTTTCTCGATCCTTCGGCTTAAATCATTTTACGAGACACCGGTTTTTCGCCTATAACTCTTTACCCGTTGAAGACAGGGTTTTGTTCAAGGTTGATTTGAAATCCACGTAAAATTCTGCGTCGAATGATATATCGGTTTCCTATCTTTGCTAGCCCCATAAGTCAGCCAGGTCGGTGGAGCCGAGCCCCGTTGTAGGTTCCAGGAGAACACTGCGTCTCCTACTTATACCATAGAGGCGAGAGCACCCTATGGTGATAACTATAGAGCTCGGCTCCACCGACCTGGCTGGCTTATGGAGGAAGCAAGGTTAGGAACCCGATATGTCATTCGACGCAGAATTTTACGTAGATTTCAAACATAATTTTCATCAAACCCTATCTTCAACGGTTAAAGAGTTATAGGTTAAAAACCAAAGTTCTCTAAAATGAATTAGGCTGAAGGATAGACAAAACATTTTCCCGAATGGGAAACACCAGTCGACGCAGAATTTCATCTAAATTTTGAAAACAACCTAAACCAAAGGTCTATCTCCAGGCGCGAAAAAGTTATCTACGAAAAACCGATAATTTCAGGCGAAAAAATGCACTTTATAAATTGAAATCGGCTGGTAGAAGGGGAACGTATTTTTTAGAACTAGAAACGCTGTTAGATGCAGAATTTCATCGGGATGCCGAATACTACCTTCACCAAAGGCCATCTTTTAGGGTAAAAAATTTATGGCCGAAAACCGGCAGTGACACCCACCCTTTTTTCGGGGCGTTTCACCGGTTGTCGCCGGGTTTGCCAGTAGTGAAGGTTCCCCACTCCACCTGCCCAGGGTTGAAGGTTGGTGGAGCACATGGCTCCACCCAACGAAGCTATGCCCGACGGTTAGTGTAAACTAGATGCCACATGTTATAGCATGCGGACACCGAGCTTGCGCTACCGCGCAACAGGGAACGCAAAGTATCAGTGCGATCCGCGCTGACTGTATGAACAGAGATTTGATAAAGATGGTCCTTTTCCTCGGGCGCGCGCAGATGCGTCGCGACGTTCTAATTGTAGCGCCTAAGCTGACACCCCATACCTAGCTCAGTTATCAGCCGAGGCCTATTTCAGCTCTTAAAGGCAGTGTTCAAGATAAATCTCGTTTTTAAATTTTTAGTGTGAGAAACACTGTGTGAGAAACACTAAGGTGGCAGACGCCGGAGGGGACAGGGTTCAAAAAAAAAACGGCGAAAAAAGATTTTGTTGGCCCAGTGCGCCTGCTCTTAGCCCATCACTCCCCGTTCTGACGAGCTTGTGGCTCCGCGCACGTTTTGGATGGCAGATCGCCAAGAAACTACGCCCCGTCCAGCCTGATCGATTCGCGCTTATTTCACCATTAGCCCATTTGCGGAAACTAGCAGGGCGCGTAAGCTCGTCCTAGCCCTGAACGTCACAAATCGCTATTGTAGCTTATTCTGGGCGCTTTTCTTCGCTGTTTCTTCATTGTTCGATAGTTCACGACGAAACAACTTCATTTCTGAGTCGAAATCGAACATATTATTCATGGCGAACACAGCCTTTAAAAGCTATGCCTAGCTGAAAATTGCTATGGGTCGACCATCTAGCTTTTCTGGTCCATCATCTACCGCTTTTTCATAGAATGTTGATTTGACTGGCAAACAACATTAAAACAACTATGGCCCAAACTCCACATGCGGAAAAACTTTGAGAATGTCTATGATCAGGTCTCCAAACGCAGAAAAGTTCAAAAACGATCTTGGCGCGGACTTCGATTTATTCTTGTAGTGTATTCAGACCAGTTTTTCTTTACAAATGTAATTTTTCAAGGACTCGTCCGACATTTTCTTTTACTAAAGAGGCCAAGCTACACAAAAAGAGCTATGATTTTCTATGCGTACGATTCCTCTAATATGATGATTTTGCTCTCCAAAGATCAGCATAATTTGCTCGCGGTGTCCCAATTTCATTTCCATTCAGACACTGTCAATCAAAATCTTCTCTCAATTCAGCATCAAATTTATTGAACGTTACGCACATGCAAAAATAAGAAAAAACAATGATGATGTTTGTCTGTGAATACAAAAATTCTGCATTGATTACGCGCAAAGTAGAAAAATGTATCCGGATGGAGTACTTGGCATTTCCAACATCTCTCTCAGAACCTAGGATTCTTGAGAGCGGCTAATTTTCGAATAAGTCGGATATTACTCTTGTCGAATGATCGACTTTTCGACTTATTCGAAAATGGAGCTTTCCACTTTTCGAATAGTCGACTAAGTCGATTTCATCGAAGCCGACTTTTTTCGTTCGGAGGATTCGATCATTCAATTCGGCCCAAGTATACTATGTACACGACGCATTGCTGAGGCATGATTTAGATGGCGACACCGCCGTCGGTTCAACTACTCAAAATTGCGGTTCTTAGACCCTGCCTAGCACCAGGAGGCCCTGCCAAACGCTGGAGTGCCTGGTGGCTGCTCGGCGAGCAGGTGAAGGCCGCGTCTCGCGTCGGTGTGCCTGTCACGTCTTGATTATTTCTCGATTATTGCTCGGATACTTCTAGCCTATTTCGTGAATAACATGATCTCAGCCGCGCAATATCTGAGGAACAACCAAGAAAATCCGAGAAACAGCACATCAGGAAGCCCGTGGAGCCTGGTGGGCTATTTCTCGGCTAAAACTCCCAGAGTAAGTGTCTTTATTGATGATCTACCCGTCATTGACGTATCATTGCTACTATCAATGTCCTATTGGTCATTTGTGCAGTCTCGTAAATATTGTATTACAGATATGATGAGGGCGTTCATACCTACACTCTTTTCAATGAAAAAGAAGTTCGAACGCAAACAATTTGTTCTGAAAATTTGTCTTTTTTTTGTTTTCTGACAAACTCGATTTCCTGTTTTCTTAATATTTTTTAATTTTCGCACAGCCCTGCTCGGAACGTGCCGCCCTTCGTACGATCCCGCATCGCACGCGACTCGCACCACAACTCCTGGCGACCCGGACGAGCAGCGATTGGTCACCCAGAAATAGGTCACAGGGAAGGGCGGTCCGCTTTTCTAAGACCAGAAAAGTCGAATATTGGACAAATTAGAGGAATTATAATTTTCAAAATGGTCGGAAAAACTATATTTCTCGCCTATTTATGCTCACGGACTGGAAAATGAGCACAAAATCCTCGAGAGGCAATCGTGCCTCTTTCTCATAATCCGCGTAGCATCGTGCAATATCCGCTTCAGTGGGATTCTGGCCTAGTGCTCGTACACATCGCCCCCCTGAAAGTGGAAAGTTTTTTAATAATGTAAGTATACTAACTACCGAAGTATACGAAGCGTATTTCGGACCTGTAGAAACGAATTGTATTGTCAGTATCTCTTGAGCATCTGTAGTAAACTTTGCAGTACCCCGCCCCGAGCAGGTGGTTCCAAAAACATATGAGCGTTTTCAAAGTTTCTCGAAAAGGAAAGGGTTCTGATCTGCAATTTTTTGGTTTTTTTTTTGGAAGAAAAATTCGGGTTCTGCTCAACACATGTATGTAGGGGTAATCTAGGGTGCTAATTCTGGGGTTTCTTGTTCGAAATTCAGAGGTTCACTGTAGGTTACGGTAGATAATATGCCGTTTAGGGAGCAAAACCTATATCAATAGTTCGAAATTCGGAAAATGGACATCAAACTCGTATTCACCACCCCGAATAACCTCCGCCTACAAATTTTGGGTCAAATTGAGACTTTGACGAAATCACCGGTTACCCACCGTATCCTACCGTAATCTGTAGAATATCGGCACACGGACCTCAGATTCGTGTTAAGCACATCGGTTCACCCTTAGAGAAGAATTTTGGGACACAGTCATCAAAGAAATCCGGAAAAGTTGCGTTTTGCCCTCGGTACAGATGGAAGCAAGGTTGCGAAATTTCGCAAAGGGTGTGAAGGGGTCACAAAAATTTTGGCCCGGAAATGATGGTTACGGGGACGGATTGCAAAAAAAAATGTTCATTTTCACTCCTCCTCCCTAGAATTTCGTGCTTTCTTCTGCTTTGGATAACAGTTTTCTTGAGTCCCAAATATACATTCTAAAAGAAACGGATATCGTTGGTGTCTCACATGGAGATAGCCGCGCTCAGCAGTTGGGCGCGAAATCGTTCGATCAATAGCCACTCTCTCTTCGTTTTCCCGCGCGCAATTTTTCCCGCCAAGCAGCGCCGCGGCGATCCCTCATCCAGTGATTGACGATATCTATGTGAAACAGGCACTCAACAGACAACGAAAACCAAAGATAATATAAAAGGCAAGTGAGCAACACAGCATCAATTATCACATGGCGAATGGAAGCCTCAGCTCAAGTGAAGAGTATAAAAAAAGAGTTATATCACGAACGAAGAGGAAAAGGAGGCATGTTGGACCGAGATCGAAGAACATTGCGCAATAGATCATGCCAGGGACGCCGTGTTTGCCCGGTTTGATTGCGTATTGAACCTGCAGCATGCCGTTCAATACGCAGCCAAATCCAGGGCTGAATTTCTCGACGAAACTCAGCTACATGCGAGGTTTAACTTGCCAATTCAAGTTACTTGCGAGATTCGGAAGTCGCAAGTATCATGTTTATGACCGTGTAAGTTACTTGCCGGTCGCGAACCCGCAAAAAAACTAAAAAACTGAGATAAGCCACAAGTAACTTGATTTTGGCCGGAAATCTCGCAAGTAACTTGATTCGAAACTTCTGAGTAGGACACACAAACATTGGTCGAAACAACTGGGAAACTTCCCCCGAATCGAGGGAAGGCGGAGGGGTCCTCCGGCCAGCAGGTCTTCCCCTGTTCTCCCGATCGCCGGTCTTCCCCATGCTCTCGCAACGCCTTCCCCTGCTCAGCTACTGTTCGTTGATTGATCCAAAATCAGCTTGCCAGAGCTCGTTGTTTTCAACAGTTTCCCGTTCTTGGAAAACCGGAATAGAGCCAAAAACATTCGACTCTGACCACATATTTCAGAGAAGCCTATTATCTCGCCCTAAAATCCGGACAGATATAGCTTACCCTGTCTTTGAGTGGCGAATCTGCCCCCATAACTTGCGAAGTCCGAGACCACCTCGAGACTAGCTATTTCGCATAATCGTATATGCTTTGTTTTCTCGTTCATCACGCTCGGGGGGGGGGAGGCCATGGCAAGAACCGTGAAGAGAACAGAACCCCGAGTCGACTGTTTCGAACGTCTTATCGTTGTGTATAATCCGAGGATAGAGGGGCGAGACGTTCTCTACCGGGAAGACATCTCGCCTCTCTCCCCTCGACAAAGTGATAACGACCAAATCGGGTCTACTGTCTTCGGGAACTTACCAACAAATATATGAGAGAGAGAGACTCGAGTACCGCCCCGCCTGTCTGGTCTACTACTCCCCTTCAGCCAAATATTGTATGCAAAGGTGTTCGACTCTTCAATTCTCGTTCAATAATGAATAAAATTCCCGATTTGAATTTTTATTATCTGAAAATTCGCTTGAGGTTTTTATATCCGAAACATGGTGTTAATCCTTTCTTATCAGTGACGCTACAATGAGCCACAACGACACGTATCATGTGTGTGGTTGTGACAGGGAAGGTGGCAGACCAGGTGGGGCCTTGCTGTACTCATTCGCAGAGGATTTGCACCAGGGGTGTGCGCAAAATTATTTTCGGAAAATTTTTTTACCGAAACTTTTTACCGAATTTTTTTTTGCGGTAAAGACGGGTAAATACGGTAAAAACGGGAAATTCGGAAAAATTCTGACTTCGACTTTGGTACCTGTTCCATACGATAGCACAACTGACCAATAATTTTTATGTATCATTTGTAATAGTTCATGAGGATAGTGTAAATCATGAGTGTTTAACATGTTAAACTGAGCAAATAATGAGTGTGTTATATATTGAACTGAGTTCAACTGATTCCAATGATGTCTTTGAAATCGTACAAGACCTTCTGGGAACGAAGTTATGGTCCCTCAAAATATGAGCTAAGGAAACATGGTGGACGAGTTGTCCGAGGCTTGTAACTTCCGTCTTTTGCAGCCGATCTATGCGAGCTGACCTGAGTAAGGAGAGAAGCTGAGAAAGAAGGGAAGAACGGGGCTAAAGATTGAAAATCATCGCTCATCTCACGATCTCGAGCATTCATTTGTTCACGTCGGTGGGCGTGTGATGCGCTTTTGGGGTTTTCAATGCGCTCGAAGTTGCAACTTCGGGCTCTTTTAGGGCTCTTCCTGGCTCGTTTTCATGCGTTCTTTCGACGCCAACGTTACAGTGTGCCCCTCCAGTACCCATTCCTGGTAGAAACTGAAACACATTTTTTATCGTGAACACTGCCTTTAAGAAGAAAACAGTAGAATAATCACTAACCGCCACTATCAGGACCTTCTTGTCAGTTACAGCTGTGCTCGTGGATGCCGGCAAACGCTTCTGAAACTCAAAAATTGGAGTTCGAAGTTAATTATGAACCATAAAAAATCGAAAAAAAAAACGCACCTGAAGGTACCTCTGGAAAGGGTCGTTTATGACGGCTTCTGCTACTGGGCGAGGTGATTGGATAGTTGTAAGTTCCTCCGCAGAGAGGAGAATTTCGACCAGTCTCTCCCTCAACATCGAATCGACGAAAGTCAGCTAAAAATCATTATGAACCATTTAAATCACGAATCAAGTCGAAGATACACCCATTTTGACCATAATGGTTTGTACTTGAGCGAATACGAAACAAAAATCTATCAAACTTCTCCATGATGGGACATCGGAGAAGAAATATTCTTTCCAAAGAAGTGATGCGTTAGAACTGACCTTGAAGATAGGGTCCAACGCATATGAGATATTTAGATAGTCGACAATTTCGTATTTTAAGAGCTCAAAATTCAATTTTTCTGCAATCGCCTGAGTGGCTAGTGGATATTTGGTGGAAGCTTCCATGTCGGAAATCATTAGTTTGACAAGTGGAATCACCGCCGATGCTGTCATGCCGCTTTTCTGGAATTATCATAATTAACATTCTCTTCCAGCGCATACCGCCGTAAACGAGTAGTGCTGTACAGGCAACCCACCTCTGTGAACGTGATCGCATTTACCATCGGTTCAAGAATGTCTTGCACAGCGTCAATTATTTACCATTCGGTTCAACTGCGGTCAGTCAGGTTGTCTGGTGAGGGGTAGAGACAGTGCTTCTTTCAATTGCCGGGCATGACTAAGCATGTCATAGAGCGATGTTCATCTAAAGTCACAATTCTTTGTGGAAAGAAGAACAGGTAAGTCCATAAGAGTTTGAAGATTTTCAAGTTCGCGCTTGACAGTGCTACTCTTCTGACGATTTTCTTGAGTTTTTTGATCACAGAAGAGAGGTCTGTGAATGCTTCTCTTCTGTGATCGAATGCTTCTCTTCTGTGATCGAATGCTTGTTTGGCAGACAAGTGAAGCTTGTGGGAAAGGCAGTTCCAATTATCAATATCCAGAAGTCGTCCGGCAAGTGCGACATTGCTCGCTCCGTCTCTTAGTACAGCGCAGACCTAAAGCAGAAGGAAGAATTTCAAGAATTTGCCACTCTGAAAAGGCCGCGTTGTGGAAACTGTCCTCACCTTGTTCTCAATTTTGAAAATACGGAATATCGTCTCAAGTTTCTCCTTGATTACCGCTCCACTTTCGTCATCAATTTTCACATCTATGGCGCCGAGTACTCGGTATACATACTTGCTCGCCATCTTTGATAAAATGGGCAACGCCACCAATAACGTGATGCGCGATTCCATCATCAGAGAATTAGTCGAACGATATTGCATTTATTGTATTCGTCAAAAAGCTGTGGAATTTCTTTCCTTGTGAAATGACTTCTCGATTTCAAGTTTTTCCTCTGTGGGATGACGCCCTTCAAGAGGTTCACAAATCCTGGCTTCTCCACAGTGGTGAACGGCAAAGTGTTGACACAAATGAGCTGCATGATCACACGATCAATGTCCTTTACTCTCTGACCCCCATCGGACCACATATTCAGCGAATGAGTGATAGACAGCTGTGTGAGGCAGACTTTTTTCACAGCAGGTTCCTCCATCTGCTCAATTTCATCACCACTGTGCCTATCATCTGCAGCCTTGGTAGTTTTTCCTGTGATCTGAAATGATTTAAATGACATCAAACACTATTAACATCGTTGACTTTCTGACAAAGCCTACCTTTCCGTACTCAACAGGGTGCTTGGTTTTGAAATAGTATATACATGGCCACTGGTAGATCCATACTTCTGATCCGTTAAAAGTTGCTGGCAGAGAGTACACTTTTGCTGCGATCCAGTTCGTTTGAGATATACATCCCATTTCCCCATGTCTGCAATCTACATTCTGTTAGGGAAATATTCTGGACGAATTTGCTACAGCACCACAAATCTTGGAAAAGTTTTTTATGCATGAGAAGGATAAATGGCACAAATATGCAGCACACCGCACCAACTCTCCGAGTTATGAAACACGGATTTTGTATTGATCTCACTGTTATTCGTCATCCAGGGAGGCGATTGGTCTCAAGAAGAAAACACACATTTAGACATACGTCTGAGTCATCAAAAAAGGTGTCGAAATGCGGAAGAAGGCGCTTGAGAGTTGGTACTCGTGCAAGAAGGCGGATCATAGTTCCACGATTTTCTAAAGCAGACCTGGCATTTTTCCATCCTCAAGTGCAGGCTTCGGCTGTTATCACCCATTCCGACCTGAAAGGAATCTCCTGCGTCGCAAACCTGTTTACACTTCTGAATTAAATACGTATTTTCCGGAGTAGTAACTCTATAAGACGAAGCACGTGATACAAAAAGTGAGGAGATCGTTTGAACATTCAAAAAAAAACAAGGGTAAAAAAATTAACAAAAAGAAGGATGAAGAAGGATGTCGCGCCAAGGGCATATCATTCCAGAAGCAAACCCGTGACATAAGAGTAAGAAGTAAGCCAATTTGGCAAAAAACACCCAATTTTTTCGGGGAAAAATTTCGGAAAATTCCGAGGAAAAAATTGGTAAATCGGTAAATCAAATTTTACCGAAAAACATCGTAAAATTCGGAAAATCGGTAAACGGAAAATGCACACCCCTGATTTGCACACACACTCATTGATTCAAAAAATTTCCGAATTCTAACAAGTAGTTTTGATCAAAGTGCTCACACATAATTCAGAAGCTCTTATTGTAACAGTATACAGAAGCCTGCCTTGCGCTACCTTCACGTTAGAGAGTATCTCCGCCAACGCTTAGCTAGATGCCTCACACGGAAACCAGAGATGCCCAGAGTTTCGGAGGCATGTAGTCTGATTTTGACACGAGAATTTACGTAAGTTACGGAGTTTAGCCTTAGTTTGTGAAATTTTAGCTACAGCGCCCGCACATTCTTGCTACAGCACCCGCAAATTCTACGCTTATTCTCGTTGCAGCACTCGGTCGATCGACCCACCCAGTCTTGATCCATGCTAGAAAGGCGATCCAAGCTGCGATCGACAGCATCGCCGTTTCTTTCCTACGGCCTGCAGCATCTCAGCGGCCGAAATTATCCCTAGCAAGGTCTTCTAGGGAGCGACACGGGATCACCCTCCACGACCAACCACAGAGTGTCAAGTTATCCGTGGGTTGACTGGACCAACACTGTTCAAACGGCATCCCTGCGTTCCGCGTAGCCAGCGCGGGTGTGAGATTACATTTCAACACAACCTGTCGCTAGATTCTCGCTACAAAATCATAGCGAGAATACACGGATTTAGCGTCAGAGAGATCAATGTTTCTAATTTAGCCTTCGTTTTTACGAAGAATACGCGCAGAATATGCACCCTTGCAGCCTGGACACAAGAATATGCGGGTTTTAGCTATCGTAGCCAAAACCCGTAGTTTATCGCTACATGGAATGGGGCGGCTTTTCAGGCTGCGCCCTCGGAGGCATCTCGCTACGCTTCGGCAGAGATGCTAGAGTTTTTAGCTGAGGTATTTTCGCAATTTCAATGTGATATTCTGTTGATTGGAGATTTCAACTTCCCGATCATTGATTGGACAAACATGTGTCACCGAGGCGGTGGTGGGTCACACTCGTCTAGATTGTTTTTGCGTTTCACACTATTCCATGGACTCACGCAATTTGTAGATGAGCCCACCTATGGCCTGAACACACTTGACCTAGTCCTCGCATCTACCCCATGTTGTCTCTAACCTTGCAGCACTGCCACAATTCAGTACGTCAGATCACAACTTGATTAAATTCAATATTACCGGGCACGGTATTCCTGAGCACAGGTAAAAAACTATCCCTATAATTTCACCAAAGGAGACTACGAAAACATAAATCGAAAATTACGCCAAATCGATTGGACGAGACTGCTTGATCCCTCCGAATCAGTTGACTCATGTTATGTCAGATTCCTATCGATCTGCTATGATCTCGTAGACGAATACGTTCCGCCTTTTAAACTAGCACCCCGCGCGAGAAGTTTCCGCGTAAGCTGAAGCTGCTAAGGAGGTCGAGTAAACCATTGCTACACAATTATGTGTAGGTACGGATCACATAATTACCGAAAACACGCTTGGAAGCTCAAACGAGAATTAGCGAAACTGGCAGCGTGCGAAGAAGAAGCTATTGCTCAGTCCCAAAAAAATAAGAAAATGTCCAACTTTTGCAACAAAAGAATTGAAAAATTGTTTAAATAAAAAAAAAACAACCGATATTCCTGGTATGGCAACTAGCAGCGCGGATATCATTACAGACGATAGTCTCAAAGTAAACCTGTTTGCTGATTTCTTTGAAAGCGTCTATAGAATGCCATCAGGTGTCACGCCTTCATTTCCTGAGCGAACTGATGAGATGCAGTATTGGGTTTACTTACCAGACGAGTTGATTTACCGCACACTTAAGAAACTGCCGCACAGGACTCCGACCTCCCCCGATCAAATTCCGTACATTTTCCTGACGAACGCTTCGTAGGCTTAGTTGCTCCGTTATTTTTCTTGTTCCGCCGCTTCATGCTTCATGGAGAAATACCCGCTTTATGGAAACTCGGCTTAGTTCGCCCGATTCATAAGAAAGGTCTCAGTGTAAGGTCATGGAGCGTATGATATGTAGTAAGATTGCAGAGTACCTGAAGAATAACAATCTCCTTAGCGCCTCCCAGCACAGATTCCTTCTCCGCAAATCTACCATGTCAGCGCTGCCCTCTACGGTTCTTCTCTGGCATAAAGAAGTGGATCGCGGTAACTGTGTGTCTGTTTGCTAGGTCGATTATCGCAAAGCGTTTGATTGAATCTCAGTACCGTTGCTGTTATTGGAATTTCAGGGATACGGTGTTAGTGGATGTTTGCATCGGTTCCTCAAATGTTTTCTAACAAGTCGATTTCAATCTGGTATCAGAAATAGTGCGCAATCACGATACTCTACCCCACCCAGAGTGGAAACCCTCCATTGGGCCTCTAATGTTTCTCATCTTTATAAGCAATCTTACAGGAGCTGTGCCCTCAGAGGTTCACCGATCCATGTATGCAGATTGGTATTATAAAAATTATTTATTTTAGCCTTAACATACTTTAGCAACTCAATCATGAACGGACTATATGAGCCTTGACAGGCCATTTAGAGTGAAAAAAAAAACAAGCTTAGTAGTGTAACATCACGCAGTCAACTGTGCTTTAATTGTGCTTCAATTCTTTTTTTTTAAATTTTACTCAAAATGATGAATTGATTCCTATGATGGACTTTCAAATCCACAATTGCTGCAGACCATTGGCTGCATTTGCGCTCTACTACCCCTGAGTACGCAATGGATAAACCATTCCCGGGCGGGCTCTGTATCTCAAAAGCCTCTTTAAACTGGTACGCACCCAGAGCGATTGCAAAGGCAGGAGGCAAGCAAGCAGATAAGCAGCAGTGAAAATGTCCGATGTTCGCTGAGATAGCATAAAACAAATCATGCGGAAGATTTAATAAGCATAGCTGAGGCACACCATAATGACAGCATATTAACCACTGAGCGCGACAAGGAAAAGAAAAAAAAAACAACAATTAAACTCCAGCATTTAAAAACACATGGGTTAGTATTTAAAAAAATAGTGATATAGGAACAGAACCAGCCGATTCGCCTCCATCATCACCGCCACCAAGCCGCCGTCCCCGCAACACGTCAACGCCACTCAACGACCACGACAGCCAGCCACGCCATTGACCACGACAGCGGCAGCCAGCCACAACACCATCCAGGCAACGACTTCTCAAGCACCATGGCAGACCACGAAGAAAGCCTCCACACAAAACAACTGTGCTCGTGTTCTAAACTTTACAATAAAATTAATTTGCGCTCATGTTCTAACGTGGAGCTAAGGGCTTAGAGGTAAAAAATGTCAGACTGGCAAATAGAGTAGCTCTGGTGGAATCACACAAACTCGGGGATCATAAAATCTCCTTATTCCTTTATAGTTTTGAAATGATGCGAAAATTGAGTTTGGAAGAAATGAGAGTTTCTCCACTTGAAGAAATCATCACTCAGGCTATTCCAGAGAGATACGACTCTTACGAGGAAGGAACCCTCGTACGCTTGCGTCGCTGGCTTATGTGGTCTTATTTTGTAGCTATGTCCTCCGGTAATTTTTAACGTGGAGGATAATTCGAAAGGATCCGGAATAGTCAGGCAGATTTCGTCAGTTGTGAGCTTGTACATCAGACTGGAATCAATGACTTTACGGCGAACCTCAAGCGTTTCTGCTGTAAGACTGAATAGGCGTTGCTCATAGGAAAGCCCAGTAATACCCTTGCGAAGAAAGCAACGATAAAAAACTTTTTTGAACCTTTTCAATTTCATCTTTGGGAGATTTTTTGTATGGCGACCAAATAGTCGAACAGTACTCGAGCAAGGGCCTGACATGTAGAGTGAAGAACCGGAACAGCGTACGAGGATTCCGTTTTTTGAAAGATCTGAAAATGAAATTAGACCTGGCATTAGCACTTGAGACTTGTTTCTTTATGTAGCCATTGAATTCAAGTTTGTTTTTGTATTCCACTCCCAAATCTCTGATCTCGTTTACGCACTTGAGAGGCGCTCCAGCCATAGTAAAGGAGAAATCTTGGTGGTTTTTTCGATTCTCATGACAGCCGTCTTTTGAACAGACATGCCCATTGACCACGCTTTTGACCAGCACTCTACGGCGTTTATGGCAGCCTGAAGTTTCGGACAGCCGTTGATGGAAAATATTTTAAAGTCATCAGCGTAGACGCATCAAGAACATCCAGTAGGAAGGGAGTGGAACAAATTAATGAAAAGAATGAACATGAGAGGGCCAATGCACGTGCCCTGAGGTACTCCACTAGGGATCGGATAAGGGGCAGATTTGACTCCATTTACGAGGACCGACTGATATCTGTCACTAAGGAAGGATCCTAAAAACTCTAGTAGTCTTCCATTTTATACCATACGCTGCAAGTTTCTTCATCAGTAGAGGGATGGATTCTTTCGTCATATGGGACGGCGTGCGGCCGGCTTGCTCTCTCCTCTGCCGGCCAGCTACTGTTTTGCTGTACCCATATTTCCTATATCTCGACTTGTATTCACTGGTTGCTACTACTATCTGGACGTGTATATATGGCCTGATATATGGTGTGCTACCTTGGCTCTCGTCGAACTGTGGTTTCTTTTTGCTGACGATTGTGCGACTGGACATTATACTGCGTTTCCCCCGGCGGCAAGGGTCCAATTAACGTTTTATTCTTATCGTGCCGCCGTAAAAGGTTTACCTATTCCGACGGTTTCGTTTCAATAGATTGTGTGTTTCTTACGTCTTCTGGAGTGTATTTCCGGTTCATCATGGCGGTGTCTCCTTCGTTCGATATTGATGGTGTTTCGAAATTGATCGATCGTGTCGTGGAGCGATCTGCTGGTGTATTTGTGCAGTACTCAAGAACAATTAGACAGTATTTTGGAGAGAAATCGAGTGCTAGAGGAGAAGGTTAACAGTCTAGAGCACGAAAATGCTAGCTTGAAAGGTCAGTGTACTCACAATCAGTCTAGTTCTTTTGGGAAGTCCTCGGAACCCAGGGGATATCAGCTGAGCGGCGATCGCACACATTGTGGGTCGTTGGTCGTAAAGTCGTACTCTGACGGTTCTGAAGGCTTTCATGAAGCTAAACGCCGTCGATCTATTGTTCTTCGTGGTCTTCCTGAGAAGAAACCTTGGTCTAGTTCCGATCGTGTACGTTATGATTTTTTAACTGTTTGCAACATTCTGCATTTTCTGAACATTGTGTGCAATCCAGTAGCCGTGTATAGGTTAGGGAAGCCTGAGCCGTGGAAAACACGACTTCTCAAAATCGTTCTTCCTGCCTCAGTTTTCCAAAAAAATGGCGATTCAGCGGGCTCCTAAACTTTGCTTCTTTTACGGCGGGAAGCTTTCTCTGAGAGAGTCTCTCCCGATAGAGGAATTGAAGCGAAGTCGTGGGACTAAAATACCTTCTGGTGTGGACAATCAACAACCTGGTAAAGGAGCTTGTGACAATCATTTCTTTGCGAGGAGACTTGGGTCGCCAGCCAGCCTTTCTCAGGGTGTGCATCCCACCGAAGGGTTCAATCAGTCTCAAAGTTCTTTCAGCTGAAGGCGGCTCCTCTTCCTTTGAAAAATTTTCCATTTTCTATTGTAATGTCAGATCCATTTCGAAGAATGGGAGCCATACTGATTCAGTTTTGGGAAACTTGTACAATTTATACGCATTTTCTGAGACTTGGTTGAATTCTTCTCATGTTTTGTCTACTTTGCTTTGTTGCTTTTGCAGTGACTTCCAGGCGATACGTTGTGACCAAGTTCAAAAACAGGGTGGGGGTGTAATTATTCTAATCAGAAACAGTTTTCGATATAGGGAAGTTTTTTCTGAGTCAGTTCCCGATGCTTATGAATTACTGGCGGTGGATATCGTGTTCAACTGTTCTACGGTGCAGTTAATTGCAGTTTATAGAGCTCCTAATTGCCTAGCAGATCCTAATGAGAGGCTTTCCAATGCCATTAGTGATTTAATCATTTGTGAACACGCATCCGCGATTATTGGTGATTTTAATTACCTCGAAATCACTTGGGATAACTCTCTTGATAGTACATCTTCCTCATATGTTGACACTTCATCTTCTCTCGCACAAACATTCATAAATATGGTGGAAAGTCATGGTTTGCGGCAGTTTGTTAAAGGCAGTGGTCGCGATCAAATATGCTTGTCGTTTTTTTCCCTCTAAACCCTTTTCTGGGTCTCGAGTAGTAGGACCTAAAAGAAAAAATCGCGAAAAAACCACTGTTTTGGGCCAAATTTGAAGCCTGAACTTTCTTGTCTTTTGATGGTGGACGAGCCCACTCCACACCATCGGCATCGATGACCTCTTATGTAAAAAACATCAGCTGGCTTGAAATTGAAATTCAATCAATGAACCTTCGGATTTATGCACACATCTACTCAAAAACGTTAACTAGAGTGCTTTCTTTCATTGCTCAACTGTTTTTATTAGCTAAAATTGCATTTATTTCTTCCTCTGAACGTCGATGATTTTTGACTGCTCCACATGAGACTGCGATCTTTTTCGTCAGCGCTGTGCACGTGTGCACGAACTGTCAACTTTGGGCCTTAGAAACTCTGAGTCTAGACCGTTTTTCACCGCGCTACCTTCATAGTTTTTCAGCTGTTTTCAATCTAAGCTGATTTTTATAGTTTTTTCATTAACGTTTTTCATCGTGACCACTGCCTTTAATGTGCCCACAAGGGGAAACAGTATTCTTGATATGATGTTGTCAAATGATCCCTCGCTTGTGAACAATGTTTCTTCTATGCCACCTATGGGATCCAGTGATCATTCGAGCCTCAGTTTCTCTATGTCAGTTTCCCACTCTGAGCCTGGGTCAACGTTCTGTAGACATTTTGGGGGTTGCGATTTCACTGCTATCTGTGAATATTTGTGGTCAGTGGATTGGAGGAACTCCTTTGATACAGCTGATTCTATTCATGAAAAATATGAAATGTTTTTGACTGCTTTACAACATGCTATAGATTCTTTTGTGCCTTGGAAACGTGTTCTGGCTACGAAGTCAGTCCTTCCCTCGTATCGATAGAACATGGTTGATCATAGTTGTTGGTTTAGGCTAGCTAGTAGTTCGAGAGTGAGGAGGACTGGATAAAGTTCCGGGAATTTTCACGACAATTTGACCTCTGCTCACAAAAGTACAATAGGAATTTGGAGACCAAAATAGTTAACAGGAATAACATAAAAGGGTTTTTTAAGCATGTAAAGAAGAAGCTATCGACTTCATGTAGGATCGCTGGGTTGAACAAAGGTGACTTTGTGACAGTTTCGGATAAAGATAAGGCTGAGTTGGCGGATAAATTTGCTGAGGTCTACACTGAAAAGGACGATTATTTTTCCGTTTATGATCTGTCCGTGGACCATGAAATGAGCATTTTTCCTTGGTTTGATGAGGCCTCCTTGTATGAGTTCTTGACTAACATTCCATCTTCTTTTTCTGTCACGCCAGATTTTGTGCCCGGTGTTTTCCTCAAGAGTATTGCTCACGTTATAGCTAGTCCGCTACCCTATCTTTTCAATCAGTCGATGTGCTGTTCGGAAGAACCGTTAAGATGGAAACATTCTTTTGTCACACCGTTGCTGAAAAAACAGCCTGCCAGCTGTGTTGATAACTATAGGCCGGTCAGTATCACATCACAACTGTGTAGATTATTCGCAAAGGGGCTCAAGAAATTCATGATGGAACATCTTGAGAAAAATTCAACCATCCCCGTAAATCAACACGGATTTGTTCCCGGTAAATCGGTGGAAACTAATTCGCTGGAATGCGTTAACGACCGGACTGATTAATTGGACTAAAAAAGGGTTGTGATGCCCTGTACTTTGATTTTTCTGAGGCTTTCGATCGTGTGGACCATTCCGAATTGCTTTAAAAATTGTCGAAACTGAAATTCCATCCAAAAGTTATCAAATGGCTTGGAAATTTTCTTTCCGGCAGAAGTTTCCAAGTAAAGATAAATTCAACGTTTTCATCCATAAGACCTGTCAAGAGCGGAGTACCCCAAGAAGGGGTATTGTCACCAATTTTGTTCGCTATTTACACCTCGGAACTCCCAGGTCTCCTGGAGCGCTGCGGTGTTGAGTGCAAACAGTTTGCTGATGACATTAAGAGTTATAAGAAGGTTGAAAGCGAAGAAGATCAGAGTATTGTGGCTCGTGCATTGAAGAGCATTCTTGATCGGTATCATGAGTGGAAACTACCGCTGGCTTATGAAAAGACAGCGTTCATGAGGCTGGGCATGTCGGATTTGCCATGTACATACATACAATTTAGATGGTCATGTGCTGAATTCCGTATCCTCTGTCAAAGACCTGTATTTTCATTACAACGGCAAACTTGACTTCTCCGAACATTACCAATACTTGTGCAGAAAAGCTTCTTCTGAGACCTTCCTCATTTTCAAGGCGTTGGTCATTCGAGACACAAAAGTATCGTTGAGAGCATTCAAAACCTACGTCAGAACAATTTTGGAAAGTGGAACGACAGTTTTTTCACCGCATAAAAGAAAAGATATTTTGCAAATTGAGAAAATCCAACACAATTTTACACGCAAAATATATGTAAGATCTCAAATCCAGGCCTATGAAAGAATACCATGTGCGGGAGCAAGGAATAGAGAGTTGAAAATTCATTCTCTGGAATCTCGCCGACGCCTAAATGATGTTAGCATGGTGTTTAAGTTACTAGCTGGCGTTGCGAGAATCAACCTTTCTAGATTCTATAGGCTGAACCGCTCGAGGACCAGGAAGAGCAAGCCTAAGATTTCATATGCAGCTCCGAAGGGCAATATTAGAGCCTATACCTTGACTTGTAGAGCCGGATCAGCTTTTGTCTCTCCTACCCTAGATATTACACCGGTACCAGTACCTTCTGCTTTGTGGAGTTTCAAACGCATTGCAGGGAAGAAGCTGTGTTTCTAGGTCCACATGAAAAAAAAAACAGTATGTGTCCTTTTTTATTTCATGTTCTATGTAGTTACTTGTATTGTAGTACTTGTAGTATCGATGTTTCTTACGCTTGCCTTATGTGGCGTACTCAATAAAGAAATAAACAAATAAATAAATAAATAAATAAATAAATAAATAAATAAATAAATAAATAAAAATATAAATTAATAAATAAAGAAATAAAAAATAAATAAGTGAACATATAAATAAATAAATAAATGACTTATGTACTTGACTTAATCGGTTGGCTTTCGCCTGACGCGGTCATTCCGCATCTTCACCGAGGTGTGCCGTCCTAGTAGTCAGCCGTGTCCATTTTTCACGGTCTTCAGCCACAATTTGAACACATTCCATCCAGCTGTCACTAGTCCGTTTCCTGCGAAACGAAACATCGCGCCTGAACTGTCTTTCGATGCCGAGTGACTTTAAATCCTTCTTTAACCACATCCGTCCAGAACTTTCGCCTACGCCCAGGTGGCCGTTTCCAGACAGGATTTGGAAGCATTTTTAAAGCGTGTTGTACGAGACGATCCGGCGTTCTTCTTAGTATATGCCCGAGCAGTCGAAGTCGACTTTCCATTGCTGCTTGAGATGGCGTTAGGAGATGCTGGCACCTCCCTCGTGTCAAGCGTTGATGTACTGCGTCGATTTCCTTGTAAAGGTCTTCGTTATGGCATACACGCGGCCAGAAATATCCAAGCAAACGCCTAAAAAGCTTCCTCTCCGTGCAATCCAACCTTTCCATCTGCGTTTTCGGTGCTGCCCACGTCTCCGATCCGTACATCATGATAGGGCGAATAGCGGATAGGTAGACGCGCAACTTGACTTCCTTCGCGATGGTGGTAGACCACAAACACTTGGTTAGAGAATTGAATGCAGACGTAGCTTTCGCACATCGTTGTCGAATATCCGCTGCATAACTACCATCGTTCTTCAGCAAACAGCCCAAATAACAGAAATCGTCCACCAGTTCGATACGTTGTCCGTCCACACAAACTCCAGTTGAAGGCCTCTGAGAGACCCACATCTGCTTACATTTGTCGGGACGAAGACGAAGTCCATAGGCTGCGGCATACTTCGAAACGAGGTTCACAATCCTTTGCAGTTTTGCGTTGTTTTCAGCGAATAACACAATGTCGTCGGCGTACTCCAGGTCGACAAGGGAGCGTCCTGATGGTGTTAGGATCACATCCGCAGGAAACTGTTCTGCAACTCTACGCATGATGTCATCAACGGCGAAGTTGAATAGAAAAGGTCCTGCAACGGCTCCTTGCCTTACTCCTGTTTTCACCTCGAAAGCTGACGTAAATCCGACAGGTGTACGAACTGCTGCTGTTGTTCCTTTGTTCATGTCCTCGATTAACCGAACATACTTTTCCGGGACTCCATCTGCTCGCAGAGCATTGAGCAATCGATCACGATGAGGAGAGTCGAACGCGGCTTCAAAGTTCAAAAAGCAAGCTGTAATGGCTTCGAATACCGCTGCCACGATTCAATTACTCTTCTCACGACGAACACTTGGTCGATGGTCGATCTTCCAGGTCGAAAACCGGCTTGCTCATTTCTGGTCGTTCCTTCACGATGTTTGATAAGTCGCTCGAGAATGATACGTTCTAAAACCTTGTACATGACACGAAGTAGAGAGATTCCTCTGTAGTTCTTAGGATCCGTGACGGATAGCTTCTTGTGAAGAGGTACGATGATCGCATGTCTCCACGAATCGGGTATCCTTTCGCTCATCCATATGGCACGGATGGTGTTGGTCATTTCACGAATCCCAGACGGGAAAAGAGCTTTCAGCATTTCAGCAGTGATGTTGTCATCTCCACCTGCCTTTCCATTCTTCATTTTCCGGACACAATCCAAAACTTCAGACTCAGTCGGCGGTTCCTCACTGACATCGTAATGTGCTCTCTGAACATGCGGAAGCTCAGGTACTGATGGCGCTGGACGATTCAGTAGTGAACTGAAGTAATCCTTCCATATTGGCAGCGTCGCATCACCAACTGCAACTCCATTGGTAGTGTTCAAGACAGGAGAACATCTCTTCATCTTCCCGCTATACTGTCGCAGCAACGTGTAGGCTTTCTTCGGATTCTTCTCCTCCCAAGCCTTCTCGAACTCCTTAGCTCTACACGTCCACTCCCGTTCGCGGTCACTTTGAAGCTGCCGACGCAACTTCCTCCTCAGACGCTTCTCCTCCACGAAGTTTCCTGCAGTTCGGAGAGCACATACTCTGTTGTAGGTAGATGTTGTTTCTTCTGAGACGTAGGCGAACTTCTTCTTAGGCTGTACAACCGGGAGTGCCTCTTTCGAAGCGTCCTGGATGCACTTGAGAAAAGAATCCGCGTCGCAAAGTTTCTTCTTAGTCCGTACTCCGATGTGAATAGAAACGCGTTGTCGGAAATTCCTTCTGCACTATTCATCTCTGAGACTTGTCATGTCAATCCTCTGGAGAGGCTGAGCCCCTCGCTTCCTCTTATGAATCCTCGCAGTAAAGTTCAACAGAACAGGACGGTGATCCGAATCGAATTCGACATCCCACATAGCTCTAGATCTTCGAATGTCCGATACTGGAATATTTCTCGTCAGAACATAGTCGAGCTGAAGTTTCAAAGTTGTCATCTTCCGCTTCCGCTGCTCTTCTGGAGATAGCTGGGTTGGTCCCTGCCACGTAAGCTGATGGCGGCGATGATTCCTCTTGAATGTCGATGCAATAATCAGACCACTGCGTTCACAAAAGTCGACAAGGCGGTAGCCATTGTCCGATGTTTGCTCCACTGGGTAGAACCATTTACCGAGTACTTCGGATTCCTGATCAAGTCCCATCTTCGCATTTGCGTCAATCCCCACGACAACAGCATGTTGACAAGGTATCCTGGCCAGCAACGTATTGAGTTCCTCATAAAACGCATCCTTCGAATTGTCTTCGGCGGTTTCAGTGGGCGCATGAGCACTCACTATCCACAGATTGAATCCTCTGTGATCCCGCAGTCGTACGAATGCATTTCGACATGACGTTGAGCCGAACTCCTTGACCATACCATTGAACTCCTTCCTTACAGCTATTGCACAGCCTCCCACTCTCCTATCGTCAGCGTTACCGCAGTAGATGGTGTACTCTCCGACGCTGATGACGGGTCTATCCTTGAGGCGGGTTTCCTGCAAAGCAGCAAACGGTGCATGGAAATAGCTCAGAAGTCTGGATAGCGCAGTTTTTTGGATATCACTCGACAGCGATCGACAGTTCAGGGTGGCGAAATTGTGGCTTGTGGCCAAAGACTCCATGACTCCCTAGGTACGGATCCTAAGGTGTTATGGACCAGAGGCCTTAGTGTGCCGGACGGCGACACCTTTATGCAATGTGCGGGATACTTTCGCGATATAGTTGTGCACGCTATATCGCTCGAACGTTCCCTGTGTACACTCAAACGTCTGCTGGGTTCAGTAGAAGCAGGGGCACCAACGAGCAGGTACCAACAGACTTGTATACACACCCCCAATAAATAAATAAATAAATAAATAAATAAATAAATAAATAAATAAATAAATAAATAAATAAATAAATGGATTTCGAATCGAACGCTTTGGCATAATCGATAAAGTAGACAGAAAAATAGTTCCTTCTGTCGATTTCCCTATGCCAAAGAGGGATAGTCGATAACAGTGCCGACACCGTTGACCTCTGCTTGAGAAATCCATGCTGATTTTCGCTGAGCAAGCCACCTTCCGTGAAATATTTCGCTAATGCTTTGCATATTATTCGTTCCATGACCTTACTAGCTGGTAAGACATATAAGCCTGCAGTTATTCACATTATACTTGCATCCCTTCTCAAAAACTGGTTTAACATAACTGTACTTGCATCCTTTCTTAAAAACTGGTCTGACATGACAGATTTTCCCAATTCGGGGGACTTGACCCAGAAGTAAACATTTGTTGAATAATAACTCGTACACTGGAGGGGGCTAACACAGCTCTTCAGGGGGGGCAACCCTCTGGGCACCGGCGCTCCCCCCCCCCCTGGATCGGGGTGGGGGGGGGTTACCGCCGAAGTGACAATTTGGCTTTATCGGAGCCCCCCCCCCGTCACTGCCCTGAAGCCCCCCTGTCACTGCCTTGAAGCCCCCTTGTCACTGCCCTGAAGCCCCTGTCACTGCCTTGAAGCCCCCTGTCACTGACTCTGAGCCCCCGTCACTGCCCCGGAGCACTGATGTCACGGCTCAGATCAGTGACGTCACGGCCCCGGAGCAGTGACGTCACCCTCCCCCCCGGAAAGCGTCTCCGCTTTCCTCCAAAAATATCCCTTTCTGACATGGACTCCAAGTCTCTGTCGA
This sequence comes from Aplectana chamaeleonis, assembly GCA_029168955.1. NCBI lineage: Eukaryota > Metazoa > Nematoda > Chromadorea > Rhabditida > Cosmocercidae > Aplectana > Aplectana chamaeleonis. Next base: position 6,354,144 of record JAPDOI010000004.1, on the reverse strand, counting down.
ATGGATTTGTTTTTGCGGTCGTTTTGCAGAAACATCGCGAATCGCGGCGAAACTTTGAGCAGTATTTGTACAAGTAATGGAATAGCAAACTGAGTGCTCTCTTCATGAACTAGGTGCAAGTTAGGGAATCTCAAGGTTTGTTTAGGTTGAGTTTTCTAAATCCTTAATTAAACATGCCTGAAAACTTACTAAAAAATCGGACTTTTGTTTCGAAAACCCCGGATTCTCAAATGAAGGATTCCGAAAATTCAACGTGAGCTTGGAGATTCTCTAACCTGAATCTAATTTATAAAGAAAGCATAGAGATTGACCTGCTATTACTTGTACGATTCCTACTCAAAGTTTCGCCGCACTTTGCCGTTATTGCTAAGCGATCGAAAAAAAATTTATTCAAAAAACAAAGCGATTTCAAGGAACTTCGGCCCACAAGGCACATTATTATGTAGCAATTTGATCTGTAAATATGATAGCGTTTTCAGTACTCAAAAAAAGTCGTTATTCAAAAAGGTTACATACATCAGGCGTTTTTGCCAAGTTTGCCCGTTTTTACAAAACTTAGCGCGGGTATTGAATGTAAGAGGAAAAAAATGAAACAGACGAGCAAACAGGTGAAATCTGTATTAGTAACAATCAAGTTCCACTCTGGAGCTGCTGTTTGAACAGCTTGTTTTAAGACGATTTGATAGGAAATTCTATACGTTTGGCCGTGCCTTTATTGGGCCTGTGATTACACTGAAAGGTGAAGTCCAAGCTTCGTTTCTTCCCTGATTGCGAAATCGCGACCCCCCCCCCCTCCGTTTGTCATAGAGTTGTGATACGATTGCAGGATTTCGTTCGTTGGCTCCGCATTCAGGACTATTCTTAGGTAGCGGACTTGATTTCATGTAGTTTTAATGTCTGTGGGTTTTTTCAAGATAAAATAATCCCTAACCACATCAGGAAATCCGTTGCACTCAGAACCCGTTCTTCACAAAGTTTGCAACAATTCTGTGCTCTCTCCAAATACCTATACCAACACTTTGTCCGACTGTGTCCTACAATACAGAAATCATTAGTTACGAAGTGCACCTGAGAAGTTTTTCGGACCCTCTTCTTTACAACGGAAATACGACGAGGTAACCGCGACGACTGACATTCGTTTACACTTTGGTTCCTCATCGAGACGCCGAGCTGGAGTGTGCCAAGTATTCCTGTGGAAATTTTGTGTGAGAGATATTCAAATTTCCGAACTGTGCTATTATCATCATAGTTGGAAACCGTATAATTCTGGGTCGTAGTAAAATTGGCGAAAACAGGTTGGCTTGCCGAACCATGCACCCACATCTTGACTCTGAAAGAGGAGTCTTGGCTGAACGATTTCAATCATGCCATGAAGAGTCTCAGTAGGCCAGCTACTCTGGAGGGACTGGGTGTGATATTACCAAGAGCATGCCGGGGTCCAGTCCCCGAATTGGCGTATCTGATGCGAACTGAAAAATTCCCGGCAGTTTTCCGAACAAAACGTGGCCCTACTTCTATTCTGGCGAGATCAATGAGTTTCGTCCAGGCAAAACGGGTCGGTGCCGAGATTCTGCAGAAGAACTGCCGCTATGTTCGCCACCGCATACCACGATGTGCCCGTTGCCATGCCCGTTGTTGCACTACAGCGCTCCCATCCGGTCTTCTCCTTCACACTTCCAGCTCGCAGAGAGATTCATCAGAATAGTTCGGTCCCACGACGGGCGAAAAAGGAGTGTAGAGAACCTGAATCCAATGAAGAAAATTTGGACGCTTAGAGCCAAATACTGTTTTTACGCGCCATTCTGTAAATTTTGAACCTTTTCACTTTCCCGCCCATTGCCGCCGTTGTTTCGCTTCGGATACTTGGCGAAACACGGTTCGCGGTAGATTCTCGGTAAATTCCAAACGAATAATCACAGACTATACTGCGAACGTTCACTCATTTTACGCTCTTCTTAATTTACAGACCCCGTTTTTTTATGCAGCGTTCTTTATGATTGCAAGAAGTAAAATGGGAGTGATGAAATCCCTGCACGCGTAAGACGATATGGTTAGCCTCAGGTAAGTTCCTCGTTTTCAGCCATGTATACCGTGTCGCTGCACTTTATGGGGTGGCGGTAATCACGAAATTTTCGTGACGACTGCTGATTCTCTGAGGTGCTACACGATTTTGAACAAACGATTCATTCCCAGCCATAGTAGATGAGCGTGGCACTGAATATGCAAAATAAAAAATTGACATACTGCAAATAAGCTCAAGTTTATATAAATCTTTCACTGACATTTCTCAACGTGACACGCCACATGTACGAAATCGATGGTTCTTTGGATTTAAGCAGCTTGCAACTTGCAAATCTCAAGGATGTGAGCAAAAACGAAAACGGTTATACAACATACCGAACAGAAGAATCGTTATCAAGCTGCTCTACGGGTGGAATCTAATCTGCGATCCGACACTATCATTGCTCTATAGGCAAAGAAAACTACCTGAAATTCGCTCAAGGTGGTTTGCATCGCCCATGGTGATCTTGTTATACAAAATACATGATGCACACCGAATGAAACCGAACATGGTAATTTCACATAAAAAATCTTGTTGGCTTCTAGTCCGAGAGCATTTAACGATAATCGGAATAATCAAGGTGATGTGTTTTGATGTACATCTTTACTTTCGCAAGTTTTGAATAAGGTAATCGCCTTTTGGCCGTATAGCATACCTTGGTAACCGCAGCAAATTTCTAGGAGGAATAGGTACATAAACGTCTTTGACCAAACTTAGTCGAACGATTAACGAAAAACAGTCAGTGCGGAGATTGCGATACCACCGTTTAGCGAGGTTTCGACCGCCAGAAACGATCTACTCCCGCAGACCCATCCATTCACTACACTGGATTCTACGAAGACACCTTGTCACTTTCCATGATAACATTTATCAATTTCCATCGTGCTATGTAAAAACAATGTGTCAATAAATTAAGAAAAAAAGTTTGCGAGAGGCGAATTCGTCTAAGTAAGTTGAAAAGAAGTACAATACATCTATGGAAGACTGGGCTTAGGTGTGGCGCATTCAAATGATACTGATGCGAAGAACCAGCCACGACACAGCGCGTTACATCGGCTGCGTTGTATCGTGGTAGGTTCTTTAAACCAGTTGCATATCTAAAAAACCATAGATTCAAATTCTGAGAATACTATGCAATACAAATGCGCTGAAGTACAAATAAGGAGCTAACGGCAACTGTCACAGGAAAGGTGTTGAGCATTTAGAAGCTCTCCATTTATCCATTGATATAAATACCATATTCGTAGTTTGGGCTACCCGAGCTGAAGCTGGCCACATAGGTTTTGTGCTGCGACAAAAATCATATAGCGAATTTCAACTCCGGCTGACTGCACGAGCAATTTGCGAGCCCATTCGTAGAGAATGTAGATCAGGAAAGCATCTGAATCGAGTGTACGGCTGATGAGTGTTGAGTTCCTGTCGCTCCAAGAAAGGCCCCAGAATGAAGTCAGAGAAACCAGGTTGCTGAACTCCATAGAAACTATCCATGAGCAAAGATTCAGCTCCGCGCAGGGCGGAATGCAGTGCGCTGTCAGTTTGCTGGTCCTTCGGGTTCTCGAGGAGAACACAACAAAGAACACATTAATCAGTGGATAAAGTCGGGACCTTTGGATTTTAGCTTTGATAAAAAAGCGTCACTCCTCTTTCTCTATTTCAATCAGTTTGTGTTGAGTTCCTGTCGCTCCAAGAAGGGTCCCAGAATGAAGTCAGGAATACCAGTTTGCTGACCTCCATAGAAACTATCCATGAACAAGGATTCAGCTCCGCACATGGCAGAATGCAATGCACTGTCAGTTTTTGCTGGTCCTTCGTTCCGCAGAAGACACCTATCCATGCTACATTCACATTTCCTGCTTAGTGAAAAAATGAGACACCCAGATCAGTGCTGAATCATTCCAAAACTTTCTAGAATTCCTCAGCAGTTTGTTCACACACATATGCCGGGTCATAACCTTATAATGAAGCGATACGAGGATTTCAGCTCTGCCTCAATCTGCTTCAATCTAGTACATAGAGGAGCTCAGAACACAAAAATCTCTTCTCGACAAGAAAAAATAAAACAACAGAACAATTAATTGAAACGGAAGGGTGTAAAAAAAACCAAACAAAAAAAGCGAAGAAAATATCACATAACGTTAACCGTACAAACTTAGAATCGCTCCGATCATGCTGGATATGATCTCTTGAAGCGAATAGCTGGAATAGTTTATTGCGTTGAAGTCAGAAAGAGGTCAGTGCAGCGAGCTTGCTTCTCTCGCTGGTCCGGGAAATCCACGTCCTGCTCCTCAGGTTCGTCTATCACTAACCTTCTCCAGCTTATTAAACAACATAGATCGAAAACAGCTGAAAAACTATGAAGGCAGCCCGGTGAAAAACGGGCTAGAATAAGAGTTTCTAGGGCGCTAAGATGCCAGTTCGTGCACATGTGCACAGCGCAGCCCAAAAAGATCGCAGTCTCATGCAGAGCAGTCAAAAATCATCGACATCCAGAGGAAGAAATAAATGCAAATTTAACCAATAAAAGCAGTTGAACAATGGAAGCAAGCCCTTCTGTCAATGTTTTTGACTAGAAGAGCCCATAAATATTCGAACTCAAGCCAGCTGATGTTCTTGACATTAGAGATCATCGATGCCGATGATGTGCAGTGGGCTCGTCCACTATCAGAAAATAAGAAAGTTCAAGCGTGAAATTTGGCCCGAAGCAGCGGTTTTTTCGCGATTTTTTCTTATAGGTGCTACTACTCTGAACCCAGAGAAGGGTTTAGAGAGGTAAATAAGACAAGCATATTTTATCGCGACCACTGCCATTAAAAGCTTTGATTTTTCCCTTCTCTGAGAAAAACTATAGATTCGTTCACAATTACCTACACAATTAAACAGCATTACGGAACAAAACTCACTTCCACTCTGATAAATCGACTACGGGACAGCAGAGAAATTGCCACATTGCTGGATGTCTTCCATACCCGACCACAACACCATCGCAAAGCTAAACACTGAACTGTATGATAAAGTTGGCATTGGAACAACAATTATGTGTGGATTTCAGAATCAATTTGGTGCACAGCTGACTACCCAGCTAGAGGTAGAAACAGTTTTCTGATGAAATTGATAATCGCACATGAATAGCACTTGGAAATATGTTTAACAATTGAGCTCAGTTGAGCTCTCGCATAAACAACTTTTTGTATTCTGCGATCCAAATAAAGAAATATCTCACCAGTCGAGAGCCAGGTGCTTACAATTCTTTTGGACATGGAGTGAAAACTCCGTGCTTGTGTAGTGTGCCCGAATCAGACCGGCCAACCATGCTGCCGGCGTGCGTGGCAGGCGGCCGTCGCATGTGCCGCTCTTGGACGAGTGTTTAAAGGCTGCCACCACTTCGGCTGCAGAGCGCATTGTTGGCCAGTCTCATTTGAGTACACTTCATGTGCGCTGACTGATGGATGGAAAAATGGATAAACGATTCATGCGATGTTGTAGAGCTCAGCCCGCATCAAAAGCAGTGTTGTGCGGTGATCCAAAGCAACGATGAGTGAAATTCCGCGTTTTGCTTTCCGAAAACCACAACAAAAAAATGCAGAATGCGGAGAAAGTTGGAAAAAAATAGTTTTCTTCTCTTTTTTATTTTCTGTCTTCCTGTGCTACGGGGACAGTGATTTAGTACTTGCGCGATTGGGCAGAAAATTGGAGATTGTCGGTAAACTCAATCAGACACAAAATTGTTTCGGCAACCTAGCAATGTGCAACCATATGATGACTTTTCCTCCCAGTTTGACATCAATGGAATAAGTTTCATAGAAAACGGGTTCAATACAAATTTGAACTGCAATTTGAACAATTCCGGCGATTTCAGTTTTACTAAGTTGCACTTGTTGTGAGTTGGACGGGTGTTGCAAAAAACAGGAAGCAAACAGAAACACTGAGTGATTATTAAAATTAAGACAATTGAGACAGTTCTATCTTGTTCTTGTCTTGTTTGCTGAGGCTAGATGAATATAATGCCGCTGTTAACATGGGGGAAAAAGCGCGAATTGGGCAAAGTTGGCAACACAAGCGCATTTTGCCTATAACTTGCTTCAAACAGCTTCAATCTAAATTCTGTATACAACATCCTCTTCAGTGCCACCTATTAGTTTCAATTATATCAAAAAAGTCTGCCACCTATTAGTTTCAATTATATCAAAAAAGTCTGGAAAACTTCATGAGAACACCTCTTTTTTGGCAAAGGTGTTTCACCATGCTAATACATGTAAAGTCACACGCAGTGGTTCTTCATTTCCGCTAATCACCGCGCGCGAATTTACACGCTATCGTATGATGAGATGAAACAACTCTGTACAAAAAGAGGTTTCCTCGTGACGCTTTCTGGACTTGCCTGATACATATAATTGGAACCCAATAGGTAGCGCTGAAAAGGATGTTTTCTTTTTGAAATTCAGATTGGAACATTTCACAGCAAGTTATCGGCGGAAGATGCTTTGATTGACTTGCCAACTTTGCCCATTTCGCCCTTTTTTCTTATCATAGCAGTGGTTCTGTACGTATGCGATAATGCGACCATAAAAGTTGACAACTTTCATGTTTTGTGAATGGAGCCCACAAATAAACTCCCAATCTGTACCATTGTTTGAACAAGAAACACCTCGAAATATTTTCCATTGCACAATGTTTTTTTGGAATTCCTAGTTTGTTCCAATGTTTTACTAACTAACACGCATATTGATGGTAAGCAGCGAAAGAAAAATGAACTTCAAGCGAACTGGGATGAAGCAGGAACAGTAGGGAAAAACAAAGGAAAAAAAGCAGAATAAGAGCAGGGACTCCTCGCGATTGTCAAAAGTCGATTACCCAATGTGGTCGTATCTAAGAAGCCCGAAAAAAAAAATTGGCGCGCTATTTGAATGTGCGCGCCTTCGCTGGCACCCCATGTGATTCACACGATGTTGCTCCAAAATCTGATCACCGTATGATTCACTTGGAAAAGTTATCACATCGCTTTGTTACTTTCTCTCCTAATCAGTTTTTCTGATTATCTAACGCAAATGTACATCATTTATTTATTCATTCATTCCAATTGAGAAGAACATGTACATTTTTACAAAAAGCTAACATTGTGTCTTTCAGGCCAGAAGCCAATCGTTCCCGGTGTTAATTAGCAGTAGTTCATAGATCTTACGCCATTGCACTTGTCTAGCAAGAGCAATATTCTTAATTAAACTGAAGCCAGGGGTGAAGAGATGGCTTCGGTATTTTTTCCTGTGTCTGAGGGGTCGTTGGAAAATTGTTCGCCGTAAAAGTACACGGTGCGTGTGTCCGACTCCCCATCCATACAGGATCAGCCTCGTCAACGTCAGATTCGATATATGAGAAGGTCTTCCTTATGTGCTTTATTGGAGGCTTTGTGATCTGTTGATCCCCGGGGTAATCAGTTTCGGTTTATGGAGGCTTGTCCGCTCTCTGGCACTAATTTTTGTAGAACTCCTACGTTTTTGGTTGAGTAAGCCTCTCTTCATGGGAACAGTTCACCCAAAAAGCTATTTTCCAGATTCTCTACTCAGCTTGAAGACGGTGGAAGGGTCACTTACGATTTGCCTTACCCCTACTAGCGGTAACCGCGGCCTCCGCTGGACCCTGCCCCACGTACCACAGAGTTTTCGCCGAACACAGTCCTCAGCGAAAAGCTATATAAGAAAAATACTCACCTACAGAGGGTCCCAATAACTCATTTCTCCCCCCACGCTATCTAATAATTAGTCCCCTATTATCTCGCCTACATTGATGGCCATTCAAAAACTTTGTTTTTGTCTGGTGCGAAAACATACATACACCTGCACCAACACATTGTTATTCTGAAAACATGAATATCAATGACCACACAATGCGACAAATATATCATGCTCATAATATGCACATGACAAACAATCTCTGGCACATAACTTGTCTTCCTGAGGTATGGAAACTGAGGGGATAACTTCTTACAAAACTTTGCTTACACCTCCAGCTAGGATAATACAGAGAAGTTATTTGTCTGTAGTTCGGTCATCCTTGTAGTTTCCCTTCTTTACAAAGTCAGACGTAGAATGTTGGCTCAAATATACTGAATAAACGATGCAGCCAGTGTGCATTGAAAGCATCATTCACGATGGATTTGGTTATTGAGTTTTCCATATATAAGAGAAGCCCTAGTACCCTATATAACAGCTACGTTGAAAAAATCGAAATCATTACAATCGATTCATGAGAAAGGAAGAGCCGATTGTTAGAGATCGCTGTTTTGACCAACGATCTCACGATCAAATGAAGTTCATCTTTCGTTCAAGTGATTTGTGGAACTTCCCCTCAGTTCTGCTGTATCAATTGTTGACCAGTTATTTATATTATGGCTGACAGCAAATTGTGGCAGATGACTGACGGAGGGCCGGCCTCTTTTGACGGAATTTGAGACATTAGACCTCATTTAACTTCACAATAAGGCAAACTCTTCCTACGGTGTCAAGTAGGCCCAGAAAATAATTGGAACTGAAAAAAACGGTAAGTGGTTTTCAGCGACGCCTTTAAATGACCCCACCATCTAGAAGCTGTTTTTCTGCAGTGCAAGCGAAATACGGGCAATGGTTAAATTTTAATTCTTTGAAACAGACTGCGCGCTTCAAGCGTGGAGCCCTGCTGCCCGGGTTGGTATTCTCGCCTCATAATTTCTAGTCTAGACAATGAACTGCGTGCGTATGATCTCCGCCGCATCGGCGTAGTTACACTACAGGGAAGACCGAATTTCGTGAACGAGATCGGCATTTATTAGAGCCGAGGACTTCACATGCACGCAGCTCACTGTCTAGACTAGATCAACTACGGCTGCATGCTTCTACTACACGCTCAAATCCTCAACTAATCAAGAAGTCGCTACCTCATCTCCATGTTTCCACTGGGGCAGCTTATGCTGCTTTTGAACAGCGCAAATAAAAAGCTCCTGCTGGTTCATTGTACACATGTTAGTGTATTCCTGCTGTGTCAATCAAGAGTCAAAATTTTTCAAAAAAAAATCTTGTTATGCATGTGTATGTGATCAATCACAAAGTGTTCCTTTGCAAGAAAACAAAGCAAATGTAATATGATGGAAACAATCATTCACAGGGACTACAATGGATCATTTTGACGCGGAACTTCAATAGGTTTTCTGCTACAAAAATATAAATCTCGGCTTGGGTACCTTTTCTGTGATAGCATGAATATAAAGCAGGATCACGGACGACATTGTTGGGAATTTCAATTTCATTTCATTTTCATTGTTGAGACTGGCAATTTAACGTTGAATGGTATGAACAAAGGCTCGTTTCCGTGAATATCGTATTTGCTGTAATAGTACACTCCCCTCTGACTGGAGCTGATTCTGCAGAGGTTGAAAACCAGAACGCGCAGGGTTTTGAACGTTTTTAGAGACTTGGTCAGCGTTTGATTTTCTCTAAATGGGATATAAAACTTGAAAATTGATTCAAAGCGTTTTATGCCTTCGAGGACGCGAGTTTTGGCAATATTTACCATCACCTTGCAGTGTATGGAAATGTCTATCGCGTCTCAAAAAGTCTTTTGAGGCTGTTAAGCTTTAAACTTTATTCCAACAAGGATTCAAAACCGTTACCGAGCCAACCCTCACCCAATTTTCGGGTTGTTTTCTTAGTTTACAAACGGAAAAATTAACCGGTTTTTTGAAGTTTGAAACATCAGCCTATTCCATTCAAACTAATTGTTCCCGAGTGGCATTCGTAGTGCAAAAAGACGGGACGACTCCTTTATGTTTGTGTACCGAGCCAAAAACCACAAATTTAGCTAAATACTCAAATCCTGACGTAACCATCCATTCTGCTCTCAGATTTGGAATGCTTGCTACGTCGGAGAAGTCTACACTGTCTGGCCGGAATTTTTGAAGGAATGAGTACTGAGAAGAGTTTGATTAATATTCTTGGCTAACTTTAAGACAGAATGTGGATTTTGGAAAGACCGTAAAGGCAGCGTTCACGATGAGCATCTCCGGTGACTTTCCACAGTGCAATGATAGGCGAGAAGGATACTAGGCTTCCTGTGCCAGAAGAACGGTAGAAAACAGAAGTGGTAAAGTAACCGCTATAAACAAGCGTTCTGGAGTCACAGAGCCGCCTTGCGCCCCATTTTCGTACCCCGATGTGAACAAATGAACACTCAGATTACAGGAATGATAAAGTCAAGGAAGTGCTGATAAGTGAACTGATCGCTTGATCGCACTGATAGGTATCTTCCTTCATAGCGGTCAAAACAAGGGAGAGCCTATTCTGGCTAACAAACGGCTTTGTCGTCCTTTTTTAGCATACCTTGCTATGAAGTGTACACCACCTTCCCTAAACGCAGTGTTCACGATAAAAATCGTTTTTCTGTTTTCTCGCCTATCTTGAAAACGGCCCCATGCTGACTCCAATGATGTCTCTGAAATCGTACAAGACCTTCTGGGAACGGAGTTATGGCCCCTCAAAGATTGAGCTAAGGAAACATGGTGGACGAGTTGTCCGAGGCTTGTTACTTCCCTCTTTTGCAGCCGATGTATGCGAGCTGACATGAGTAAAGAGAGAAGTTGAGAATGAAGGGAGGAACGGGGCTAATGATTGGAAATCATCGCTCATCTCACGATCTCGAGCATTCATTTGTTCTCGTCGGTGTGCGTGTGTTGCGCTTTTGAGGTTTGCCTTGCGCTCGAAGTGGCAACTTCGAGCTCTTTTGCAACGTTTCCTGGCTCGTTTTCATGCGTTCTTCCGACGTCAACGTCACAGTGTGCCCCTCCACTGCCCATTCCTAGTGGAAACTGAAACACATTTTTTATCGTGAACACTGCCCTTAAAGGCACAGCCCAAGCTCAGGGACGAAACCTGAGACTTTTTTTTAAATTGTGAAGTGGACCCACGCCGTATTACACCTGCCGACTGCGAGCTCTCGATTTCCTCGAAATAGCAAGATACAAGAGGAAGCCACCCTGGGGCGCCCACAATGGGAAGCCATTTTGGCACGCCTCTTTTACGATCTTTCTAACTCAATAGTGGCGAGATGAGCTATGGCTTTCGATCATTCTACCCGTTCTTCCCTTCAATCTCAGCCTCTCTATCCCTTCAGATCCTTTCGTTTATATTGGTTGCTAATGACGGAAGTTACAAGGCTCTGACAACTCGTCCACCATACTTCCGCCGCTCAATTCTTGATGGGCCGTAACTCTGTTTTCAACTCAGAAAAATGAAAACATGTTACATGTAATATAAAGTGTAGTATACTTGAGACATTCAAGTATATTACCTTTATATCGCATGTAACCTACACTTATTTTACATGTAACATACACTTATATTACATGTAACATACACTTATATTTCATGTAGCTTAATTAGAGCTGCAAGTTGAAGCTCGATGCAGTAAGGGTTGGAGCTGCAAGTTCCAGGCCACCGCTTCAGGTACGAATCAGCGAACTTCAGGCTCTTTTGGACATCCCAGGAGCTTAAAGCTAGCTGCTTCATGATTGAAGCAGCAAGCTTGAATCCCACAGCTTCATACAAGAAGCAGTGGGCTAGCCTTGCTCTAAAAATATCGTACGTCGATCCCTCTAATCCTCCACACGATTAAAACGGATTATGAGGAGCGAGAGATCAACGACTCGGCCAGGGCGATTGACCACCCTGTCGAAAGTCAATGCAATGGACCTAGCCTCATCACTAAGGTATGAGGCGACCCGTATGCTGTGCAGGTTTAGAGAACGTGTTCAGCATGGGCACTCAGTTGCTGAGGGTATTTGAATTATGTTACACTTATACTACATGTAATTTACTTGAGTAGTGATAATTCACATGTAACTTACATTGATGGAGATATATTACAAGTATATTGTAGTCGTCTCTTGTGTTACAAGTATTATGTTTTCAGCATCAAAAACATATTACGTGCAAAATTCGGCCTGCGAGCGAGGGGCCGATATATCACATGTAACAAACATCGGTCGCGATACTTCGAAAGTAATATACATTGGCCAATTTATATTACATGTATATTGGTTCAGTACTTTAATATTACATGTAAGATGTTTTCATTTTCCTGAGTGATTTGGGGCACGATGGACGAGTCATTGATAATGCCTATCAGGAGTCATTAGCTGTCCCGAACAGGAGACAGAATCGATTCCCACTGGCCGGCGACCCCGAATTTCTTTTTAGTGCTCATTTAAGCCTTTGCAGAATATACATGTAACATACTTCGGTGGAGATAATTTGCAAGTAATATACATTGGCCAATTTATATTACATGTATATTAATTCAGGCCTTTTATTTTACATGTAATATGTTTTCATTTTTCTGAGAAGGGGTTTTTAACATATCGAAAGACATCGTTGGAATCAGAGTGGGACCGTTTTCAAGATAGGCGGAAAAACAGAGAAACGATTCTGAGCTTGGACTATGCCTTTAAAGGCATCGTACACGATGAAAACCATGCTTGGGTTTTCGACGTATTCGTGTTGTTATTTCCCTATAGTGACTAAAGGTTGCAAGAAGCAACCTCAAAAAAGTCAACTTTTCAAGAAAAACCCATTTCAATGAAGCTCAAGGCAAATTTGAAATTCCCGCCGACATCAACTTGGGATAGTTGCACGGAGAACGCAAGGAACAGTTTTACGATTCGTTCCTTGGCGCTGAGTTGGAAGTAATTCACCAAGGACGCCATTCAGACAAGCGATCATTTTTTTCTTGAACGAAGGTAAAAAGGGTTACTAACATGCTTCGTCCAATGCTGTCAGCTGCTTTCGATCGATGTCGAACGTGAAATCGAGTGGCGTGTGCTTTGTGACCTACGACGCGTCAACGCACGACCACCGGAAGCGGCCACGGAGTTTTGTTCCTTGTAACAAAAGGCCGGCCCCCCAAACTCAGGAAGCCCTCTCGAGGTGAGCAAATCTTCATTCAGAGGTTATTTTGAAACTTCAAACGTTTGGAGTGACATTGTTATGACCGACTAGTCCGACTTGACGCAAAACTTGAAATTCGGTTTTCATCGCGTACGATGCCTTTAAAGGCAGTGTCCACGATAAAAGCCATGTCTGATTTTTTGGTGGAGATCGGCAGCTGCAGGGCCTAGCGCAACCCTAACGTTGAAAAAACTAAGAAAAATGAGCTCGGAACGGTCCCTTACGGCCCCAAAGTTGGACACTCGTCAGCTCGTCGCACCCAGATGCACTTTCCGTGCCCACCGACGTGAACAAATTAATGCTCGAGATTGTGAGATGAGCCCTGGTTTCCGTTCAATAGCCCCGTTCTTCTCTTTATTCCCAAATTCTCTCTTTACTCAGGTCAGCTCGCATACATCGGCTGCAAAAGACGGAAGTTAGAAGCCTCGGACAACTCGTCCACAATGCTTCCCTAGCTGAGTTTTAAAGGGCCATAACTCGTTTCCAAGGGGTCTTGTACGATCCCAGGGACATCATTGAAATCAGCATGGGACCGTTTTTAAGGTAGGCGGAAAAACAGAACAACGACTTCTATCGTGAACACTGCCTTTAAGAAGAGGCGGGAAGGAAAACAAAACCAGCAGTTGGGAAAATTTAAAAAATCGCCCAGAGAGCAACCCCGAAATGCAACCGAATATCGCTCCGAGCGGAGCCGGGGTGCCTTACTTGTTAGTGGATGGCTCATTTTCGCTCCGAGCGGAGAGATAGCGTCGCTCGAGTTGCTCTCTAGGCACGCAACTTGACGGCGGTTTGTCTGAGTAGCTGGTAATGAAGGCACTCTTCAAGATAAACACCGTCCTTGAGTTTTCTTTGAAAATCAATGTTGGTAGCCCTCAGAAGCAAAACAGCAATGAAATAACGGATTCGAAAGCTTTTCCAGCGCGAAAAATGGTTTGGAAGATCACCGCAGTCCGGCCTTTTTGGGTCTAGTTGTTGTTATCAACACCGACACGGCTCTATCACTGAAACTCTTTGACCGGCGATAATCAGCAGTGGTTTTTTATGGAATAAGCTATGAATCGGGATGATTTTTGCCTGAAAAAGATTTCCGGAAGTATTCAACAACTAATTCTCGAATCTGATCTCTCTTACAACGAAAAACCACTGCCGATGATTGCAGGTCAAAGCTTGGCAGTGATAGAGACGTGTCGATGATGATGACAACAAGTAGACCCAAGGAGGCTGGACCTGCCCACTGGGGTAATCTTCAAAACCGTTTTTTGCCTCTGGGAAGGCTTTCGACCCCTTCATTTCATTACTGTTCTGGTTCTGAGGACTACCACCATTGATTTTCAAAGAAAACTCAAGCACGGATTTTATCGCGAACAGTGCCTTTAATACCGGTACCCGCCACGGAAGGTCATGATGTTGGCTCCAACCCGACAGGAGCCAAGCGGCCTTACCTGAGCGTTTCGTGACAACATTTGTTGTATGGTCTATCAGATTTAGTCTAGTGAATGGACCAGGCGAGATCATTGAGGTTGGCCATACGGCGCTGGCGGCATCACCGGCAAGCGGAGGTTTCGGTCGCGCTCGGCGATCTACTCTTGCAACCCCGTCCAATCACTTCACTAAATTGATTACGTGGACACTACATATCTTAGCGTGTGGTGCCGCGTTAAACTGTAGATGCGAAAAACATGAGTATTCAGAGCGCAGCTATACGGCACTGGACCGAAGCGCCTGTTGGCCGGCTTTTGGCAATGGAAACTTGCTTACGCGCTCTTTTAGGCCTATCAGCTCTCGGTTCCATCGCACCGGTAGTTGTGGCTGTGCCGCATGGTTCACCAAGTATTTGATGGATGAATAGAAGTTGAAGAATCTACCAAGGAATGACTTGAATGGTTGTTTTTTGGCGGTATTGTGGATACTCATGCTCCTCTGTGAACAACACGACTCTTCCCATAGCCCTCACTTGCATCGTTTGCCCCAGTACGACCCCCTCATGTCCAATATGCGCGCTTTAACGGTTTTATAGGGTCTCCATTTTTTCTGAGTGTGATGTTTGCCATGGCAGAGCTGATGTTTCTAATGTTGTATTCCGCTCTGTTCCAAAAACAGCTTCGCGGCATTGCATTCAAGACAAAATGTAGTCAACATTTTACTATCCAGCACCCACACGAGCGTTTGGATGACTACAAAAAAAATGATCATTAATTCAGCACTCCATGCGAACATGGATTTGTTAATCCTGAAGCATAATACTGGGACGGGCGAAGCGAAGCAGTGCTCAAAAATTATATCGACAGAAAATAGATAAGGATAGAGAGCACTGCATCGTGACACCCATCGTGGGATGGCTCCGGCCTTGGACATATGTAAGCTCTGGTTCAGGTAAAGTGAACTCCTGTTTTCGATTATCACAGCGCGGAGCATTTTTCGTCGGAACCTCCTTTTCACTAGTTATATTTCACCGAGGCTCACCGCTCCGCTGCCGGTGATAATCGAACTCGACAGGTCACTAGGGATTTACCAAAGCTTATATACATACAGTAGCGAACAAAAGTCTTCGGACACGGCCTTTTCGTGAATAATATTTTTATACATATCTTAGCATAGCCTTAGCGAAACTTGATGAAACTTCAGTATGTTATGGGGTATCGCAACTCTTGCTTTACACACCCACGAGATTAGGTTTTGAGAGTGCAGTTTTTGAATATGGAATTTATTTATGATTTTGTGGCAATTTTTATTTTCGCCGTAACGCCTGACTTTCACGGCGAGGGGCTGTGTCTTCCGTCCTCTGTCCACTATTCCGCTAATCTTCACGTCCGACTCGAAAAGCTGTTCTGACTGCCTTCAAGGACTAACACGTCGTCTTTGGTGGCAAGGGGGAAATTCCATCAGCAGCAAATTTGCCACTTTGAAAGGTATTTGTCTTTTCGATATCTTTTGCTGTCATAGAGTCGGCAACGATTAGTGATCAAATGGCTGCGTCCCCTGTTGCTGGCTCCAGTGTTACAGGAAAGAAGACGAGAGGCTGTCGAATCAGCAGCACGAGCAGCCAGGCAGATGCTGTTAGCCGTCTGCAAGACCTAGCGGATCGTGGCAAAGTGCCTGCGTAAATGAAGTTGGTAATTGAGCTGTCACTCGACACCAAAGAGGAGGTCAAACAGATGGCAAAGCGAAACGAGGAATTGGTGGAAGAGAATGGACGTTTGAGGGAAGAAATTTTTGATTTGAAGGAAAAACTAGCAGTTTCCGAGCGCACTAGGGTTTCTGATGTTGTTGATATTGGAACCTCTCCTCACAGCACTGATTCTTCCGCAAACTTTGAAGACATTGACCGTAAACGCTCCATTGTTTTATCGAATATTCCAGAATCCTCCGCTTCTAATGCGTTTGAGAAAATTTCTGAGGACTGTTCTCGTGTAAATCTCTTGCTTAATTATCTTGGATTGGAATGGCTTAGTTAAGGCAGTCCTTCCTTCATCCAGATTTCAAGCCGAGGCGGTTAAGCGTGCTCCACGCTTACGTTTCTTCCCTCCTCGATATTTACTTACGCCCTTACCTATCCAGGGAGGAGAGAGAGCGAATCCGTGGCGAGCGCCTAACGACTCGTAGGACAACGGTTGATAGAAATGTCACCGCTAGTCAAATCCAGGACTTGCCGCAATCACAGGCACAATCTCAGGAGACCAGCTCAAACATGATTTCCTCGCAGCCCAGTAATCCTTCGGGAAACTGCTGAGCTTTCAAAGGAAATCATGTTACAAGATTTCATGCGCACTTTCGAATATCAGATCTTTAGTAAGAAACCGTGATGCTTTCATTTCAGATCTCTGCCTAAACAATTATGATGTGACCTTTTTGACTGAGACGGGGTTGAGCTCTGAAAACGAGTTAAATGCTCTTCTAGGTGTTGTATGTACTCAATATGAAGAAAGAAGATGCGATAGGAAGTCAAAAAAGGGAGGCGGTGTCATTCTTTTGATGAGAAATTCAATGTCTTACGATCAAGTTTTCAGTGAATCCGTGAGTGATTCTTATGAGATATTAGTTTGTGATATAATTAACCTGAATTTCACTTTTCGTATGATAGGGGTTTATAGGGCTCCTAGTTGTAGTATAGAGAAATCGGTACAACTGTGCAAAGCCATTAGCGATTTTTGTTCTTGCGATTCTCCATGTATTGTCTTAGGAGATTTCAACATACAATACCCGCGCTAAGTTTTGTAAAAACGGGGAGCATCTGGCAAACTTGGCAAAAAAGCGTCCGATGCATGTGACTTTGTTGAATGAAGACTTTTTTGATTTCTGAAAACGCTATCATATTCACAGATCAAATTGCCACCCATTTATGTGACGTGTGTGCCTCAGTTCCCTAAATTCGTTTTGTTTTTTATGGAAATAGTTTTTGCAATCCTTTTTCAAAAACGTCGCGCGCGGCGAAACTTTGAGCAGTATTTGTACAAGTAATCGAAGAGCAATCGGTATGTTTTCTTCAAGAATTAGATGCAAGTGAGAGAATCTCAAAGTTTGTTCAGGTTGATTTTTCGAAATCCTCTATTAAACACGCTTCAGAACTACCTGAAAAGACGGAGTTTTGTCGCGAAATCCCCGGACACATAAATGAAGGATTTCGAAAATTCAACTTAAACAAATCTTGAGATTCTCCCACCTGCACCTAATTTATGAAGAAAGCATACAGATTGCTCTTCCATTACTTGTACAAATACTGCTCAAAGTTTAGCCGCATTCGCCGCGCGCGACGTTTTTGAAAAACCATTGCAAAAACTATTTTCTTCGAAAACAAAGCGCTCTTAGGGAACTTCGGCTCACAAGTGACACAATTAGGTAGCAATTTAATGTGTGATTATAATAGCGTTTTTAGAATTCAAAAAAGTCTTCATTCAAAAAAGTTGCATGCATCGGACGCTTTTTTTGCCAAGTTTGCCACATGCCCCCCGTTTTTACAAAACTTAGCGCGGGTATTGTACCTGATTTGACCGAACGAGTAAGTAGGCTGTCGAACTCTTTTTGTGACACTTTCGAGACTTACGATCTTCGGCAATCAGATCCGGCAGCTACCAGAGGAGATTCACTACTGGATCTCGTGTTATGCAACAAAACTGACTTTGTACAAGAAGTCAATGTCGTATCCCCAATTGGGAGTAGTGATCACGCAACAGTGACATTCACTCTTGCCGTGGAGACTACACCAGAGTAACCACGATTGATTAGAGATTTCAAAAAAGCTGATATTGACAAAATTCATGAGCACTTGGGTAACGTCGATTGGATCGAGATTATGGGTAGCCCTGGAACGGTTGATGAGAAGTACGAAACTTTTATTGGAGTCACTGAGCATGTTATTGAGTTATTTGTCCCATTACGTGAAGTCTTGCCAAAGGAGCTTATTTTACCGCACCGTCTGAGAAATATGATGAAGTCCAGATCTGATTTGTGGAATAGAGCTACGGCATCCGGCCTTTCGGAAGCATGGGAAGGTTATGAGGTCTATAACAAAAAAGTTGAAAAAGCTCTTGCGAGGTGTCAACTCTACTTGGAGAGAAAGGTTATTGAATCGAATGACAAAAACAGGTTTTACGGGTACGTCAGCTCTCATAGCGGTAATAGAAACTCTATTCCCAGCCTTATTGACGGGAAGGGAAACGTCTTTTCATCTCCCGTTGGAAAGGCTGATCTTTTGGCGAACGAATTCCAAAAAATGTTCAGTGCACCTCGGGAAGCGATACAGAGCTTGTTCTGTCTGAAGACCTCGAGCTACCCTGCCATGCTCAAATGAAGCATTCTCTTTGGTTTCATAAAGACGACATTTTCGAACTTTTATTGAAATGGCCCAATTCTTATTCAGTCTCGCCGGACTTCATTCCTCTCACTTTCATAAAAAAATTCTCCTTCTAATTTTGTATCCTCTCGAACAAATTTTCAATTTGAGCTACATGAGAGCTGAAGTTCCTGGAAGATGGAAACATGCATTTATTACCCCCATTTCCAAAAGACCTTCACTTAGCGATCCTAGGAACTACAGGTCTGTAGGTATAACCTCCATCTTCGCACGAATTTTTGAGAAAATAGAGAGAAAACACCTTGTTAGACATCTCGAGCAAAACGACATCACTTCGGAAAATCAGTTCGGCTTTATGAATGGCAGATCCGTTGAGACGGCACTCATCAGCTCTTTGAATGATTGGACGAGTAATCTGGAGAACAGGAGCTTAACAGATGTCATTTATTTTGATTTCTTGAAAGCCTTTGATAGGGTTCCAACGCAAAAATTGCTACAAAAAATGGCAGTCATTGGTGTTTATCCCAGACTAATAAGTTGGGCTCGAAATTTTCTATCCAATACG
Organism: Aplectana chamaeleonis; assembly: GCA_029168955.1. Lineage (NCBI taxonomy): Eukaryota > Metazoa > Nematoda > Chromadorea > Rhabditida > Cosmocercidae > Aplectana > Aplectana chamaeleonis. Next base: position 6,334,759 of record JAPDOI010000004.1, on the reverse strand, counting down.
ACCTACCAGGTTAAACTTGATGGTACATACTCTCCGGTTTATTCAGCTTATAGTGGAGTTTCTCAAGGAGGCGTCCTCTCACCTATATTTTTCCTAATTTATACTTATGAACTTCCGAACTCCATTTCACGTTTTGGTGTCAACTGTAAGATGTACGCAGATGATATCAAAATTTATAGAAAAGTAGATAATCGTGAGGATTCTAGGGCTATACAGGCCGCGATTGATTACATAGGTAAGTGGGCAGATACATGGGAGTTACCCTTGGCCACAGAAAAATCGAACCACCTCCGAATTGGAAAAAGTAATTCTGATATTGATTCTACGTATACGTTAAGGGGTCAGATTCTCGCGTCCGTCCCTGAAGTAAGAGACCTAGGTTTTCAAATATCCACTGATTTAAGTTTTAGAACACACTACAGAAATTTGGTTAGGAAGGCTAATTACCGTACGTATAATCTTTTCAAGGCTCTCGGAAGCAATAACCCTCAAATACTTCTACGAGCTTACAAAACCTATGTGAGACCCTTGGTTGAGTGTGGTATCGCAGTCTTTAACCCTGTGAAGAAGAAGTACATTGACTTACTAGAATCCATTCAAAACAACTACACCCGCAAACTAATGATGAGGTGTTCCGGACTCGCTTATTCCCAGGTGCCCAATGGTGCCGAGAGAGCTAGAATTTTGAAGCTTCCTAGTCTTTGCAGGAGAAGGAAAAAGGCTGATCTCATAATGATGTACAAATTACTTGCTAGAAAGTTGTCTGTAGACCCAGTGAAAATTTTTGGAGCTCCCATTTCGAGAAGCAGAAGCGGGAAGCTAAGACTCTATATTCCAATTGAGAGGTCACAAGCTAGGTCAAGTTTTTTCACCTACCGCAGCTTGAGAAAGTTCAATCAAATCCTAGGTGAGATTGCGATCCTACTGAGCATGTCTTTGAATGCTTTCAAGTCCCTTCTAAAGAACATATGATCTTCTTACTGCCTGTTCGGATGGTTCTTTTGCCCCATCTACTTGTTTTACATGCTTTTTGATTTTATTTCACGGCTAGTGCGTTTTGTTGATTACTAAGTCTAGGTTCTTGCAATTGTGTGTAATTTTTCAGTTGCTTGAAAATTTTTATTTTTATGATGTGTATTACTCACGTGGACTAGTTCCGCGTCTTAAATAAATAAATAAATAAATTTAAAATTAGGACCATTTCCTCAAAACATGGCTATTACAATTCCAAACCCTTCCTCAAAACATGGCTATTACAATTCGAAACTCGTAGCAGTTATTCGCCATTCTAAGGTCTTTGGAACCGTTGCATAACCTTGTCAAAAATTAATCTCTATCGAAGTTTATTTTTAGAAATAAAGTCGAAATAAAATTAGGCGATATTGCACCCATTAAGTATCTCTCTTTGACGTTATCGAAAAAAGCGAAATTCATGTACCAGTTGTACTTTGTCAAAGCTACAAAGCACATATATCGGAATGGTTATGGGGCGACTAGTTTTATAGGGATGAATTTCCAAAAATTAACTTCAATCTGTTCAACTTTCTGTCTTAAATGCAGTGGTCACGATGAAAAACGTTATAGAAAAAACTACAAAAATCAGCTTAGATCAAAAACAGCTGAAAAACTATCGAGGTAGCTCGGTGAAAAACGGGCTAGAATTGGAGTTTCTAGGGCCCAAAGAAGCCAGTTCGTGCACACGTGCACAGCGCCTAACAAAAAGATCGCAGTCTCATACCGAGCAGTCAAAAATTATCGACATTCAGAGGAAGAAATAAATGCAAATTTACCTAATAAAAACAGTTGAGCAATGAAAGAAAGCACTTCAGTCGATGTTTTTGACTAGATGGGTACACAAATTCGAAGGTTCGTTGCTTGAAATTCAATTTCAAGCCAGCTGATGTTCTTGATATAAGAGGTCATCGAAGCCGATAATGTGGAGTGGGCTCTTCCACAATTAAATAACAAGAAAGTTCAGGCTTCAAAATTGGCCCAAAACAGTGGTTTTTCCGCGATTTTTTCCTATAGGCCCAACTACTCGAGACCCAGAAAAGGGTTTAGAGAGAAAAAGACGACAAGCATATTTAATCGCGACCACTGCCTTTAAGAAAAATTCTGATAGAGACTATTTTTTTGCAAAGTTATACAACGGTTCAGAAGATCTTCAAATAGTGAATAACCACTACGGGTCGGAATTGTAAAAGCCATGTTTTGTGGGAATATTCTTAATTTTAATGAATGCCACAAAATGATAAATAAATTCCATATTAAAAACTGCACCTTCAAAACCTAATCTTGTGTATGTGTAAACCAAGAGTTGTGATGCCCCATAACATACAAAAGTTTCATCAAGTTTCGCTAAGGCCAAGCCAAGATATTTTTAAAAGCATTATTCGCAAAAAGACCTTGTCCAAAGACTTCTGTTGGCTACTGTAGATCTGATCTTGCGTCAACTGGACGAGAGAAAGCAAGCACGCGTCAGTACACAAGATCGTGTTGTCTGTGCTATTCGAACGGTAAGCAGAGAGCTTTCTCACTCCTTTTTTGCCAGGTTGCTGCATCGCATCTTGCTAGTTGGAGGACGTGGACCATCGAGTCATTCTGAATTGTTGATAGAGCGGCAGATATTTGGGTTAAAACGGCATATCCTCTATTTCGGAGTAAAATTTACTGCCGTTGACCGCGTACGTGTGCGCGCGTATGCATCTCTTTTCCCGCACACTTTCTCGCTGTCTCTACCTTCGCTTCGCACAAGCAGGCGATGGAATAGACCAATTTTATCTACAAGTCGGACCCAAAATTTACAGTCGGCTTAGATCCTTGCGCTACTTCGCGTTCCCCATGGAAGGTTGGCGCTAACTCGGTGTACCTATGTTATAAAATATGGCACCGAGTTCGCACCAGCCTTCAATAAAGAACGGAACGTATCACTAGGATCCATGTCGACTGTGAATATATGGTTTCAGACTGGATCCCTGGGTTTTCCACGACACAATATGATGGGGGGGGGGAGGCCGCAAACCATTCAATCGAGACGTGCGACTTCTCGGAAGATCTTTTTCAAGTGCGAATCGATCGAAAATAGATAGAGGGTGAGATCTTTTTTCACACTCAAGTGGATCATCTCGATCCCGTACTTTGATGTTTTAGCTGGGCGGCTACTCGGTCGCTGCTCATCAAATAATAGATTTGCCTCACATACCCTCTTGAGAACATAAGACTAGTTGACACGCGTGGATTTATGACTGACTATAGAGTCATTCCGGACGATGATATACATGCGGAAGTTTCCTTCAGGGGTTATTTAGGACACTAGTTTTCTTGCATAGTACTGACGAAAAAGCCTACTGTGTTTGATCAAGAGAGGTTTTGAATGTTTAAAACAAAGCCGAGAATTTATGTTGATGTGCCTGACACATTCAGTTGTGTACGTGGCAGATACGCGCAAAACTGAATTTAGCTCAAATGAATTCTTAATTTCTTGATTCATATACTGTTAGGCCTCAATTACATTGCTGGTCAAGTTCATGAGGACTCTCTCACCCCTTTTGTGTACAATAACGACATTATCGAGATGTATATGGAAAGAAAACCCGTATTGCAAATTATCTTTTCAGTACCTATTGTGGTGTACCAATATGAATGCGCGCTTGATATTTACTCTCATTTCGAAAATACTGGAAGCTTCGGAACAGCCATCTTTTGCACAGGTTTTGCTTGTTTGAATGTCAAATTTTTACTATTAATGTGATTTCACTAATATTTCCTTGGATTTCCAGCACCTGCTGTAGTAGCAGCCTATACTAATCAAGATTTATTCGATATTGTATCGATTACCTTCTGAAAAATAGTTGCTGATTTTTTTTGGAAATGTCGATTTTAAACAGAAACAAGGAGTTCCTCAAGGAGGTACATAGTTTTAGTCCCTTTTTAGTAGACCTCGTTTTATCGGTCATGGAATTGAGTTACTCTAAAACCTTACTGTTTGACCGCAGTGTTTTATTTCAACCATTTAGGTATATGGATGACTTACTTATTATCCATAACTAAATTGACGATTATATTGAGAATATTCTAGCGTTAGTTTACAATAATGTATCGGAAATCAAAAGAACTCATAAAAGAAATTTTGAAACTAGTTACTTGGCTATTAATATAAAAATTGAAAGTTATGGAATTTTGACTATTCTATACAATAAAGCAGACGATTTTGATTTTTCTGTTGAAAAGTTCCCACAATCTGACTCAGCATTTTCTGCTATCATCAGAGCTTCAACAATTTACACGGAGGTCTTGAGGATAGCAAATGTTTGCTCCAAATCAAAATATTTCGTAGAAAAATTAGAAGAGTCAAAAACTTCACTATTTAATCATGGCTATTCTCATCAATTCACTACTGCAAACATGGTCAAATGTAGCGTGTCCGAATGAGAGTGGCGGCCCATGCGGCCGGCGTGCGTTGCAGGCGGCTGTCGCACGTACCGCTCTCGAACGAGCATACGAAACGAGCCTTCCCCACAGTCATTGACTCTGATCGGGGCCGGCACCGGCTGGCAGCAAGCAATCAATCAGCTCTGCAGCCGAGGGGGTCCAGTAGACCACACTGGTGAAGTCCGCCGCATGAAAAATGTATTGATGCAGAGTTAGGGTGACTGGCTTTTTCACCAATATCCGCCAATCGTCTAGAACTCCGCTCCCCAAATGAAGGAAGCAAGGAATTGATCAACAAACCATCTCGCACCTATTAGTGAAATATGATTAAACATATGTTGTATTTAATGAGAAATGTCTTTTTTCACCTTTATCGGCTAACCTTGTCTAGCTCACAAGCCGCGTGAAGGAAGAGTGAACTCGGTCCTCTCGGAAGACCGCATAAAACTTGTGGGCCAACTCTCTCATTCTCGAGAGTCGATTGAAGAGAATAGGTGTGTAAAGTAAGTTTTCTGAGACTTTCCAGCGGTATATAGCTGGCGTATGGGTTACTAGAGCTCTTGTTATTAATAGAGAGCTCGGTACTAAAATTCATCGTGAACGATGCTTTCGAGTCTGCGTACTTCCCTACTGGTTTCAAATTTATTTGAGACATGCTTAGCAGGCCTCTGCAATTGAAATGTTGCGGGCGTTTCAGGTTTTCGCCTTCCACTGAGGACTTTGAGCGGTAAACACTTCTCTTCACTTCCGTGTGAATCTATGCGATTCGTTGGAGATTGTCTAGTCTGAGAACTCTTTATAAAGTGCACATCGAGTTCTAGGAAATGGAACTTTGTAACTTCGACAAATGAAAATTTGCTCTCTGTTTGGTTGTTAATCTGTTTTTTTTTGGGGCGTGTCTTCTTGAACTCGACTGGCAATGATTGGCTGTTTATGTATTTTGTTCTGTAACAAAGTGCGATTTTTCCTTTAACAATCTTTCTGCGGAAAAAATAAACCAACGGCACAAGAAAGTTTCCGAAGAGGAAGGTAAGGGGAATTAACTAACTTTGTTCTGTGCCTAGGGTAAGTGCTCGATTGATGTTTCTCGTGAGAGCAGAAGATTCGAGTGCACCGTGAAGCTTGAGAAACAAAAAATGCTGGAAAAAATGCACTTAAAACCGCCCCTACAACCTCTAAAATTTTGAAAAAAGTGGTGGTACTGTGCACTTCAGACTCGGGTCTGATGAATGTGATCCGCACGCACAAAATCGGTAATCTGTGAATGGAAAGCGCAACAAGTTAAAACATTGATATATGCACAAAATATTCATATTCAGCAGTTGATAACAAATTTCTCTGCAATTGTTCTTCATTTCCGATGAAGTGAATATTCTCTGCGAAAGCATTTCGGATAGAAGCGAGCGACCCAAAAACCAACCGGCAGTTCTGCGCTGCTGATCCTCTACTGATTTTCGTATCAAATTGCGATAACTTCCTAGTTTCTCTGGTATTGACAATACTTTGGAAAAATTTCTCCCCACCTTCAGAAAGGTTTAGCCCTTATTTGGCCGAGTATGCACTTTTCTAATTTGATTCTTTCAAGAACCGATGGCGGCGATCCCGCCGAAGCGTGAGTTAGAGTAAGTCAGCAGATTGTACTGTCAACCTCGTGGACAAGTTTCAACACCAATTACAAGAATGTTTCATCATGCCGAGGTTTATCGACAGTTGTTCATGGGAACATAACATCGGCAGGGATCTCGAAGAGACTTCGCGTTCACCGTTGACGGTTGGCGTAAATTCGGTGCACCTATGTTATAGCACACGGCACCGAATTTGCGACAACCTTCAACAGTGAACACGAAGTCTCTTCACGATCCATGCCGACGTTACTTCCATTATTCTCATTTAAATAATGACCTCATTCCTTCTTCGAAGACAACGTTACCGCAAAATAACTTTCTAATTTTTGATCCTCGGCTCAAAGAGTTTCTCGCCCAGCCGAGAACACTGATGGGCGCTGACGCATCGCAAATTCCAAGAGAGATTAGAGCTGGGAATTCCGCTAAAAGGCATCAATGTCCATAAGGGTTGAGCTGGTCGTAATAACGTCCGCCAAAGTCCCGGACAGCGGATAAGCGGTGGATCTCCAAAAAATCAACCTTATGCGAGGATAACGATTTGAAGAAAAAAGAAAAATCTTTTTTCGCCATGATGCAGGGCAACAACACGCGATATGAGACCTAGTTCGCTTGGAAGAGTCCTGGCGGAGCAAGCTGCGGAGCGGTCGGTCATGAGAAAATAGAAAAGTGATAAAGGGATTTTGACATGATAAGCCCGACAAGCCTTAATTCGACCGGCTCAAAATGAGAGAGCTAGGCTGTACAGTCGGCGCGGATCTCCCTGATACTCTGTGTTCTTTATTGTGCGTTGAAGCAAGAGGCGCCCGAAAGTCTTAGGACACATGATTTTGTAGAAACTGTTTTCTTATATATCTCAGCTCAGGCTATCCGGAACTTCATGAAACTTAAAGGCAGTGGTCGCGGTGAAAAACGTTATCTAAAAAACTATAAAAATCAGCTTAGATAGAAAACAGCTGAAAAACAATGAAGGTAGCTCGGTGGAAAACGGGCTAGAACTAAAGTTTTGAGGACCTTAAGATGCCAGTTCGTGCACACGTGCACAGCGCCGCAAAAAAAGATCGCAGCTTCATGCCGAGCAGTCAAAAATCATTGACATTGAGAGGAGGAAATAATTTCAGATTTACGTAATGAAAAGGGTTTACCAGTGAAAGCAAGCACTTCTGTCAGTGTTTTTGACTAGACGGGTCCGAAGGATAATGCCCATTGATTGAAATTCAATTTTAAGCCAGCTGATGTTCTTGATATTAGAGATCATCGCTGCAGATGATGTAGAGTGGGCTCGTCCACCATCAACGGACAAGAATGTTCAGGCTTCAAATTTGGCCCGAAACAGCGGTTTTTCGCATTTTTTCTCATTGGTCCTACTACTCTAAACCCAGAAAAGGGTTTAGAGAGGAAAAGAAGACAAGCATATTTTATCGCGACCACTGCCTTTAAAGGCTTCGTTCACGATATTTTCGTTTTGGAGTTTCCCATACCTAAGGAGAGCTCTAGTACCCTATTTAACAGCTACGTTGGTAAAACCGCAAAAAAAATCCCAGAGAACTCCTTTCTAAGACCGAAAATATCTCAATAAACTTTTGAGAAAGGAGGAGTCGATCGTTAGAGATCGCTGTTCTGAGTAACGAGCTTACGATCAAATGAAGTTTATCGTTATTTCAGGGGATTTGTGGGGAAGGTAAGGATTAACCGGCATGTGTAAAAAAGTCATTCTTCTCGTAATCGTATAGTATATTCCATCAACTTCCCCTCAGTTGTACTGTATCAGTTGTTGATCAGTTACTTATATTATGGCTGAGGGACGGCGCGCGATTGCGCAAAATCGATGGTCATCGTGGACATATGATTTGCTAGCCGCTCCCGTGCACTCTTTCTCGCGCACCCACGCCCGCTCGCTCTCGCACGCTCACGTCCGCTCCAAAAAGGAACCAGCAAGTTTCAAGTCTAAAACCCTATCCCAGAAGCAAGGGAACATCAAACAAAGTTCAAAACTATAACTTTCGTTACTCATTATTCTGCCACGGCCATCACAAGCCGTTGGAGATGATCAGTCAGGCAGCGTCCATACGTCGCGAGAGCGGGCGTTCCCGTTGTTGTGCGCCTCTCGACGCTCCTCAACGCTGGAGCAGCCCGTGTACGCAGATTGAAGGCACAGTCCAAGCTCAGGGACGAAATCTGAGATTTCCACATAATTGTGAAGTTCACCCACCCTATATAACTCCTACCAAATGCGAGCTCTCACTTCCTCCGAATAAGCGAGATATAGGGGAAAGCTACCCTGGGGCGTCCATACCAGGAAGCCACTTTGGCACGTCCCTTTTACGATTTTTCGAGCTCAACAGCGGCGAGACGAGCGATGGTTTCCGATTAATAGCCCCGTTCTTCTCTTCACTCTCAGCCAGTCTTTATACTCAGGCCGGCGCGCAAACATGGGTTGCAAATGACTGAAGTTACGAGCCTCGGACAACTCGCCCACCATGCTTCCGTGGCAAAATTTTTGAGAAGCCATAACATCGTTCTTAGGGGGTCTTGTACGATTCCAAAAACATCATTGAGATCAGAGTGAGACCGTTTTCAAGATAGACAGAAAAACGATTCTGAGGTTGGACTGTGCCTTCAACACAGGCGAGCACCCCCTACCTCGTGTTGGTTTCGATTGAAAACGTTTGATCGGGTGATCAATCGCTGGAGTCGGCGCAACGGCTGATGATTCCCCACGGCTTTCGACACCCATGGTAGGATTATGGCAAACAAGAGCAATAGTTTTGATACAGGTTTAATGTCACCTGCCTTTAGTGATAGAGCAGTAAGCTTGAAACTTGCTGCTTGCGTCGTGGTGGTGGCGTAAGCGCGCGAGAAGGAGCGCCTGTGAGCGGCTAGAGAATCGTATGCCCAAGATGACCATCGATTTTGCGTAATCGCACGCTCTCGCCACGTATGGACGGAGCCTCAAAGCGGCGACTCGAGTGATTGATCACCCGGTCAAACGTTGCCAACCGAACCTACAGGATACAAGGAGTGTTTTGTCTGGTTATTTGCGTGTGCGGGCCTCCTTCAGCGTTTAGGAGCGCTGAAAGGCGCACAGCAACGGAAATGCACGCTATCGCACGTATGGATGCTGCCTGACAGCAAATTGTGCCGGATGACTGACGGACGGCCGGCCTCTTTTGAGATATTCAACCTCATTTACCATTACAATAAGGCGTTTTTATCACAACAAACTCTACCTACATTCTTAAGTGAGCCTAGAAAATCATTCGAACCGAAAACACGGTGAGTGGTTTAAAGCGCGTACGATGCCTTAGGTATTTCATAGTGCATCATAAACAATGCCTGACACATACTCAGGCAAACCATCGCTCCGAGCGGTACCGGAGAGCTACTCGAGCGGCGCTGCCTCTCCGCTCCGAGCGAAAATTAGCCATCTACTCGGGCCACAGCAGCCGCTCTCCGGGCCACAGCAGTATCGCTCGGAGCGATCTTCGGTCCCAACTGGCACTGCGGTCTCTGTTCGGGCGATTTTCAAAAATTTCCTAACTGCTATTTTTCTTCAGTTCCGCCTCTTCTGGAGAGGATTAAGCCTGTTAAGAGGATGAGGTACCTGTTACAGCCTGTGGGTCAGGAGGTTAATCCTGCCACAGGCCGCAACAAGGATACCATCCCAGCATGGTCCGCAATGAGGAAGCCTTCCCCACCGCGGGCCATGGGGGATCCCCTCGGCCGCCAAAAATTGTCATCCTGAGAGTGATCCGAGGTCACCTCTCAAGAGTGGCCTCGAATGGCCAACTACCCGTCTAGACGAGGCGAGCAGCCTTTTATACCCGCAGGATTGCTTGTTCTTTGAGTGATAACGTGGCTCGCACGTTATCGCTCAAAGAACAACCAATCCCGCGTCTCTCTATCTCTGGCGATGGCACCGCTGTGGCCCCGAGAGCGACCGGAGAGCGACCGAGGGGCGAACTGGCAACGGACAGGGACCGCGGTGCCAGTTGGCCCCTCCGCCGCTGTCCGGGCGATGACGTCATAATTGGGAGGAGCCGGTCTCGCTCGGAGCGATGGTTTGCCTGAGTACTTAAGGATGGATTTTGGTTCGGTAGCTTTTTTCTAAAGTACATATGCGGTAAATAATAAAGCTTTTGCTGTACTATAGGAGACTTAGCCTATTTTCTCCTATCATGATCGCAGAAATTGAAAATCCATGTCAGTTATTGTATATCGTGTAGCCCGAAAAACCACTGCGCGTTGAATAGGCATTCAACTCGAAGGCAAAGTCAGAGAACGTGCGGCTAAGGGAGCACGTGATCTAATTGTGTCTCAAATTACAGCACGTGCTCCAGCAATTAGACCTTCAACGCGTGCATGATAAACATTCAGCTCGATGACAGAACGATTTTCCAAAAAAAAAACCATACGACGAACTCTCGGGGTGGGACTCAGATGTCGGCAGCGTCGCCTGTTCAACTACTCAGGTTTGCGGTAATTGGCTCGACCAGCCGCTGGACACCTCGTCCAACCGCTGGCGGCCCAGATGGTGTTCGGCAAGCCGGCCGAGTCGCATATCGGTGTGCTGCTACGATTGCGCTGGACTACATTGCAGCACGTGCTCCTATGATGGAAATTTGCAGTCCGTGCTGCTGTTTGGAGCATGTGCCCCTGCAATAGAGCCTTTCAATGAGTGTGTTTTCTCAAGTTGAATGCATATTCGACATTCTGTGAAAGCGGCAATTTTCTGAGTATGTGCAACCTAACTGTGCTGAGGGACATCAAAAGGAACAGTTTTTACAGAAAAACGCGGCGGAATGCCGCACCGAGCAGTTATACACACCGAGGCATTGTGCACTGTATTGCTGCGGGGTCAATCCCGTTGGAAATTAATCCAACAGGTTATTTTCTATGGGATCTTGACCAAATTCACAGCGCTGGTGGGGCAAAGGAGCAGTTCGGCTGTCAACCCCTGAAGTGGTGAGAGAAACGGAGGAGAAGCGAGGTTCAAGATTGGGTGCAACACGGGGCTAGCGACAGCCCACACACTGCGTCTCTCCCGTTTCTCCCGCCTCTTCAGGGGTTCGAATACACGAGATACACATGACGCGCGCGACAGGAAGCCGCTGCGCTAAGGTGTTCGTCAACCGAGCGCAGACTTATTTTTTTTATCGGGGAGCCCATCGTTAACGCGCCCCAACGACGACGTGAACGCAGCAGTTTTCCGTCGCACGTAAGCCAGCCGAACTGCTCCTCTGCCCCACCCGCGCTTTGAGTTCGATCAACATCCCATTTTTCATAGTTCAACTTGTCGAAACATTACAAAAATGACATGAAAAGCACCGCAATGTAAGAAGGATTACAATTCATCTACGCATTCGCGTTCAGTCCGTAAAGGGCACGCTGACTGCGGCGCGGTTGCGAGGATCCTCAGACGAGGATGTGGGATCACTCGAGCGGTTTTTGCCTTTGGCGCCCGGGTGATCCCACATCCCTGTCTGAGAATCCTTGCAACCGCTCCGCAGCTCGCTTTTGCAATCAGTGTGCACTTTGCGGACTGAACGGCATTGCGTAGATGAACTGTAAAATACTACTGGCTTTCTAAATAAGTTTGGGATAGAAAAGTGGAATATCGGCAGAAGTCAATTGAAATGCCCAAGAATTTCTGGTCTGCAATATTGCAAGTTTGACGCAAAATTGCATACACGTTCCTAATCCACGTATCAAGCTGCGGCAATGTCAACGCGGAACTTTTTCATTCCGCTGGTGTATAACTAAAGGGGTCTGCAGAGTTGAAGTTGTGGCGTTGCTCGCAGCGACGAACAGAGCTGGGTGATGCAATATCGACTACATTCGGCGACCAGGGCAACCGACGCGGCGTGAGGGGCGACGAGGGGGCGCCGCAGAGTGGTTAAACCCCGCGACGGCCGTGCGTTACTGCCAGCGAGCGGCAACCGACGCGGCGACGATAATGTTCGGAAAAATTTTTGTCGCCAAGTCAAGGCTGACGCTCGGCGACCAGTCGTCGATCATTGCAACTCTGCAGACCCCTTAATGCCTTATGCGGTTATTATCGCGACCAGAGCTGTGAGCAAGTAACGCTGCCTTGAATATCAATATGGCGCGAAATCGAATGCCGTTTTCAACGACTTTGACTTGATTTTCTTGTCAAAAAGGAGTTTTTAAAGAGCTCTTTCGCCATTTTTATTCATTCAAAGAACATGCCCACCCCAGAACATGTAAAAATGGAGTAAGGTCTTCTGCGTGTGTGATGCTTTTAAAGAGTGAACAAATGAACACAAGACTTTCATATAGATTCGCCTTTGAAAGAAGTAGGTATTTCTCTCGTCGAAGTAGCCTGAGACGGAAACATTTTCAGAGTTGCAAGAGATATTCGTAACGCTATACAATATGGATATTTCCGAAAGGATTTCTTTTCAGCTGAAACGTGAGAAATCCTGAAACGATGTCCAGTGTACGACCTCCCTTGCACTTATACAACAAAGATCGACGCAAAGGTAGTGTATGTGAATGAAATTGTGTACGGGTTTCACCTTTCTTGCCTAGCTTGTTAGTGAGAAGATTAATGGAAGAGTTGCCGGAAAAATAACGTTCTTAACAAAACTGCCCTGATAAATTTGTGGCCTAAGAACTAACTCGTACTCTTGTGATGTACCTTATGTAAGATCCTTGAAAACTTCTGTATGTTTCAGTGACTTTGAAAATTTCCTATCTAATTCGCACCTGGAATTCTTTTTAGCCTTCAGCCGGAGAACCCTTGATAATCCTAGGACTGATTGGTATCTTCTGAGCTACCTTCAGAAGCTGTAGCTTCAAGGGAATAGCGGACAATGAGGCTCCAAATTCAGCAGGCTAAGAAATGAGACTGGGGACAAAAAACTTTTGCGCTGCCAGAATGATGCCATCGAACCCCAGTTTCTAAATGAAAATTCTTCCGCTCGGGGAGGCTCTAGCTCGCAGGACGAAGCACTTTGAGGAAATGCGAGCATGGGTGAATATAGAATGTAGTTTATTAAGAAATGAATAGCATTCGGTTTTCCGAAGAACCGTAATAATCCTTTATCATCTGAGCCATCTTTTTTGGCTTCTGAAATTAGGTTATAGACGAAAACCAAATAAAGGGAATAATAAATGACAGAGTGAATTAAAAATATGTAACCAAACCTAATATACGAAAAATGGCTAGTGTCTGCCGTCTGCCAGCTGCACTGATGATCATAAAATTGTGGAAAGGATGCGCTGGCGGTGGGATTTGTACTGTGAGGCCCTCAAGAGTGTACAGGTTGGTGGAAGAGATCAGTGTTGTAAAGGGTCTCCGGTGGGAGGTCCTAATTTAAAGACAGCATACACGCTCGTAAACGTGGTTGAGATAACTACCTGAATCGAACCGCATGGCTTATAACATCATGCCTACGCATTTTGAAGTGTCAAAAACGACCCACAATGCCGCTACATTAGTTAGAAGTTAGCCCCGCCCTGTATTTTCATGCCCCACGTATTTGCCCTTTCCCTCCAACACAGGGTTGCTGGGCCGTCTTCGCCGTCAAGGACGTGTGTGGTTCACTTGTTAGGCAATCTACCAACAATGCCGACGGTGGATATGACCCAGCAACCTTGCGTTGCAGGAAAAGGGCAAATACAGGGGGCGCGAAAATACAGGGCGGGGCCAACTTCTAACTTATGTAGCGGCATTGTGAGCTGTTTTTGATACTTCAAAATGCGTAGGCGTTGTAATCTGGGCCACACCATTCTATTTCCGTAGTTATCTCAATGACGTTTACGAGCGTGTATGCTGCCTTTAACTTAGGTTCGGTCAACTGTCACGAATATTGTGAGGACCATGCTCACGTCGTAGAGAGGTGATGTCTCAAGAAAACATTGCAGCAGTTGTTGCGGTCGCTGGCATGAAAAATGATGTTATGCTTGAGACAGCGTCCATTCCTTGCCAGCGCGCGCGATCACGCAAAATCGATAGTCATCGAAGGCAAGTGATTTGCTAGCCGCTCACGCGCGCTTGCGTTAGCTCTCGCTTCGTTAGGGGCTTAGCAGAGTTGCACCGCGGCGCGGCGCGATCTCATGATGAGTTACCGTGTCAATAGGTCTCCGATATCAATGAATATGGCAGCCTATCATAAGGTCGCTCCGCGATGCAACTCTGCTCAACCCCTTACGTTCGTTCGCCTACGCCCGCTCTAGCTCGCATCGATTTTGCGTTATTGCACGTTTTTGCAAGGAGTGGACGGTGCCTGACAGGTTTTCCAGCAACTCAATGCCAAAGATTGTAGACCTCAGTTAATCTCTTCACTTCACTGACGTCACTGTAGTGCTTCTCATCGGCTGTTTACAAAAGAAAATATACGATCCTCGGATACTCAGATGTTTCCGAAGGCATTGAGATCGTGGCAGCTAGTCGGAAAAGACAGTGTTTCGCGATCAGCCGCTTACTCGGTCGACTGCCATGTACCCACGTATAGGTGTGGTCTTTGAATTTCCCTGGGAAGCCGCGACGCTGCTTTCACGGACATGAGTGCTGACATCGACAGCGTGGCCGTAATGGGTCGTTTATACTCGTTTCGCCGAGCGGCGCGACGCACTTTGCGCTCTCAGGTAGAAAAAATCCCCCAATGTGTCCGGAGTGCACCCGTCCGCTGCGTCCTCTCCTATCCGTGTCCGTCGCGGTCGATACGCACGCAATACGTTGGTCGAGATCCCCCCGCTCTGTCCGTCTTGCGCCTGCCTCAGTGCGGTCGAGTGCGCCGGCCTAATCGATACGCATGCAGCCTACCACAAGGGACGAGGGAGGACGGCGCTGGATAACTAGGGACGAGGGAGGACGGCGTTGGATAACTAGGGACGGGAGGGGACCATAGCTTCGTTGGGTGGAGCCATGTACTCCACCAACCTTCACCTCTGGACAGGTGAAGAAGGGAACCTTCACAATTGGGAAAATCGGTGAAATGCCCCGAAAAAGAATGAAAGTGACCCAACAAACATACAAGTCATTTTCAAGATTGGGTGGGTGTCACTGCTTGTTCTTCGTCCTTAACTTTTTTGTGCTAGGAGAAAGATTTGTGGTGAAGGCTGTTTTCCGAATCTTCATAGAATCCTGCATCGACTAGTGTTTTCAGTTTTGAAAAATAGTTTCTCGGTCCTTCAGCCCAATTCGCTTTACGAGACACCGGTTTTTGGCCTATAACTCTTTAACGTTGAAGAAAGGATTCTGGTGAAAGTTGTTTTTGAGATATGCGTAAAATTCTGCGTTGAATGATATATCGGGTTCCTAACTTTGCTTGCTCCATAAGCCAGCCAGGTCGGTGGAGCCGAGCCCCGTTGTTGGCTCCAGCAGAACTCTGCGTCTTTCATTTAAACCATAGAGGCGAGAGCACCCTATGGAGATAACGATGGAGCTCGGCTCCACCAACCTGGCTGGCTTAAGGGGCAAGCAAAGTTAGGAAACCAATATATCATTCGACGCAAAATTTTACGTAGATTTCAAAAGCTACCTTAACCAGAACCCTATCTGCAACGGTTGAAGAGTTATAGGCGAAAAACCGGTGTTTCGTAAAATGAATTAGGCTGAAGGATCGAGAAAATATTTTTCCCAACTGGAAAAACTAGTCGACGCAGAATTCCATCGAGTTTCCGGAAACTACCATCACCAAATGTCTATCTTCGAGCACAAAACAAGTTATGGACGAAAAACTGATTGCTTTCGATGAAAGAAACGTTATTTCTTAAACTGAAATCGGCTGAGAGATTGGAAAGGCAGTTGTCTCAAATTGAGAACATTAATCGATACAAAATTTCATGATTTTGGAAACAGCTCCGTTCAAAGATCCATCCTAAAGGGCAAAAATGTTATGAGCGAAGAACAGGTAGTTTTTCAAAAATCGCTTCGAAAAATTTTCCGAAAAATTTCGGCTCCAAGACAGCTCAAAGGAAATTTTCATGACCTAGGCAGATCAGTTCATTAAGAATAGTAATTTTCTAGAGAAGGTCATCTAAAGAAAAAAAATGTTCCAAAATTAATAATTGAAAATAAAAATATATTGAACGCAAGAGAAAGAGGATTAAGAAAACGGCAAATTTTGAAATGTCATTTCTGTAGGGAACCTTCACCATTCAATTATCCTAAACAACTTTCACCTCTCGGACTGCTGCCTCCACCCCAACGAACCTATGGAGAGGACGGCGCAGTCCGGCATTTGTCTGACTATGACGGGTGCCTTACGTGCACGAGGGCAGAATCAAGAATTGAGAAGCCGTTCGCAGATTTCGAAATCGCCGTTTGCTGCTCGTTGACTGTATCATGGCGTGAAATCCAAGAGTCGTGCTGACAGTACGCAGCGCATCTTTGAATGAGAAGGCGGATCCTTTGGTTCATTTTGGCTCTATAACTAATTGTAAGAAACGCCCCAAAGTGAAGGAAGAGCCTTTCTGAACAATGGAACCCTTTGACTTGCAATATCGAGTGCCACTCAATCACCTATAGTTCCTATGGTTCTACCTCTTATGAATGGCTTGTTTGTGGGTGGATCACATTGCAGAAACTTACCGGATTCGCCTTTTACACATTTGCACATTGTGCCAAGGCTCTTTTAGCAGTGGTGAGACGCTAAATTGCCAATTGTGCTCTTTTATGGAAATTTCGCGTTCAAACATGCCTGAACGCACTTTTGCACTTACACATGAATAATCATCGTCTATTGCTCGCTTTTTGTAGATTGTTCTCCTAAAACTGCACTGCGTAGCGATTATGATTGACGACGATGCATTGCAAACCTCCAGTCATGCTGTCATAAGGTCAAGATTCGGGCTTCAATTAGCTCGTTAGGTGACGGGACCGTCGTACAAGGTAGGCATTCGGAGGGACTCATCAGAGAACCGCATTTGTCTTTTTTTTCTCCATTTCTGAACATCGAATTTCGAGATTTCAATGTTGCTATATGCATGCGGTCAAAAAACATGTTTCGTGATGAATTTTTGTTTCAAAAGAGTTCTCTTCAAATAGAGTTACGCATGATTAGGCCCATAGCCGAAGTGCTTCCGGGAATGGCGCATTTCCAATGTTTCTATTTGCTTCCTTTCCGCCTTGTAAAGCAACAATGTTTTTGATTCATACTTAATGTACAGAACTCAATCTTCCCACAATATTTTTCTCTCATTTTTTATTTTACCACCATTTCTAGATACTTCTCTTTGATAATATCACTACTATATATCACATAGGGTGAGTGGAGGGCAATGTCAAGAAGCGCCACTGTAACTCACACAGTCGGGTGATCTATCGCCGCCCGAGGCCAACCAAGCATTTTTCCTCTAGGGTAAATTGATACCAGACCTGTCTGGGATGATAAGAACTCTAACTTGAACATAGGCTGGCTTTCATAATTCATTATATAGGCCAAATTCACATTCAAAAAACTTCCACGATCCCGGATGAAAGTCGAATAAGTGGCGCATTCTCAAGGAAATTGATATACGCTGTGAGTTTTTTTTCTTGATTCGAAACGTACTATATTAAAGAGTGACCTGATTAATAGGAGGGTTGAACGAATAGTGAATATTATCCCAGTCAGGTGTGTGCAGGTGTGGGAAGGCTCGTCCAAAAAATGCCAGCTGAGGCGGCTACTCGGCACGCACGCTGACCGCTTAGGCGGACAATCTCAGTCGGACAAACTTTAGCTCGCCTTACAGTCAAACGTTGGACACCTAAGTCACCAGCTGAATTTCTCGAGACTGCAAAACACCATTGGGCCGACGACATGGAACGAGTCGATGGTACGGTTATCTGTTCAGGATTGAGTATTAAAGGCAGTGCCCACGATAAAAATCGTTTTCGAGTTTTCACGAGAAAATGAAGGTTTAGAGTCTGACTGTTTCATCAGCGAAGAAAGGGACATGAAAAACACTGCGAAACATCCAAAATAAGCTCTTCTTCTTTAAAGCCACATTTCAACGGTGGATGAGTTGCGCAGGCATGTGCCTGAA
Source organism: Aplectana chamaeleonis (assembly GCA_029168955.1). Classification (NCBI taxonomy): domain Eukaryota; kingdom Metazoa; phylum Nematoda; class Chromadorea; order Rhabditida; family Cosmocercidae; genus Aplectana; species Aplectana chamaeleonis. Next base: position 6,316,709 of record JAPDOI010000004.1, on the reverse strand, counting down.
GAAGACAGCGTGTGCAGATGCGCCCCAATGCTAAAACTCAGCCATGCACGCACTCCAGTGTAATGAAGAAGCCGACCAAACTGTTCCTCGGAAATCTCGACCGCGAGCGGAAAGGGGTAGCGCGAGCGGAGCCGATTGAAGCTCTTTCGGGCTCGTTTCTGTTCGTTCTTTCACCCCTACTGCTCCATTGAAACCCCGGCCTTTCGATTTCCTGCGGAAAACTGGAGACGAAATAAGTTAAGAGAAGAAAGCTTGAATATGTCTCATAATCTACCTACAACTTCTTCGAATAGGAGGTCAAGCTTTCAAATTAGGCGACTTTCTCATTAGGAGGTGCATTGTCAGACCGAACAGATCCAGAAATCCATTTCGCTTTTACGCACAAAGGTTTTTTCGTCATCTCCCATTCCCGACACAATTCCCTTTATAGCCTGCCCTGGAATCGAATTTAGCCCAAACGATGGACAATGAAACCCAAACTGAAAAATAGCCGGCAGTCTAATGATTTTCGTCATCCAGACTGTCTGCGTCATAGCAGACATGTCGCACAGCTACATTATTCCGAGTGTGGCGGTTTTTCATCTGTAGGGAGGAAAAGTTTTGGTGGAAGACTGGACTCAGGGCTGGTAGTAAACCCCCTCGTGTTGTCACAATTATACTAGAAATTACTCGTAACAAGACATGACAACGAATGCTATTGTCAAATGTTTTTTATGAGTTTGCCGCGAGGGAACACACCCTCCAACGCAAAAACCACAGCACAATATGGAAATGAACCTGTAACGTTCTTCACATCACGGCGCGCACGCCAACTGTTCCAATTTGTAAGTGTCAACGTGAGCGCTGAGATCTACAAAGTGATGAAACACGCGTAGATGAATGCAAGAACCACAGACGTACGCGGGAACTGAACCTGGGACGCACGTCCAGTAGCGGCCGCGCACACCAACTGCCCATGATCGAGTGCTATGATGGTTCGCCATACTGATCACTGTGTTGTACCTACCGCTAATAGCAATGATTGGAGACCACTGACTCGGTTCATAAAGTGGTGATATAAACATTTGGAGCATTTCCCAGTATTACCTTTTCGATGCACCGTTTTAAGAATTTTTACTGTTACTGTACCACCCGTAATTTCGTTGGTTTATTACTTTGCTCTCAGAGATTTGACCGAGAAGCTGCCGCGAAATAGCCCGCCAGACCCTGCAGCGGCTCCAGGTGGACTACTCTTCGGCTATTTCGAGGCTATTTCTCGGCTTTTGACGGAAAGGACAAAAAATAGCCGGGAAATAACAAGAAGTAACCAAAAGTAACCAAGACGCAGCCGTCGCCGGCTCGCCGAGCCACCATCCGTGGCCGTCAGCAGTTGGGCCGTGTCTCCAGATGTCCAAGTAAGTACCTCAACATTGGGTAATTGAACCGACGGAGGCGTTGACATCTGGATCATTCCTCTGTAATGCGTTGTATACTTACCTAAAGAGTATTATCTCTCTGCTATTTCCCGGATATTTCTATGCTAAAACTCTCAGAGACAACGCTTTCCTGCAGCCTTTCTATCTCTATCGAATCGCTCTTCTGCTTCTCCGAGCGGCTTGTTTATTTTAATTGTCTTTTCTGTATTCACATTGGTGAATATTTTAACGCCGTCTTTTATTTTGGTTTCATTCATTTCAATAAACTCATGTGGGTTAGTAACATTTTGATGT